>NQLW01000053.1:2303203-2345671 GCA_002312845.1 Kalanchoe fedtschenkoi | reverse complement strand
TTCTTTTTTTCTCCAATGGTGAATGAGCTGATTTCTCTATTCAGGGTATATTATATGGATCTGTTGGCTTTGGGTGTGGATTGATTGGTCAGGGCATTGCAAATGCAATCATGACTGCCAAACGGTATTCACAGCACTGTCGGCTATATTCAGTTTTGATCATTTTGGTTTGACTTGATTTTAATGAAACTTTAATCAGAGTACTATGGTGGCATCATGACTATTATTTCAGCTCTACCAATTTAATTAGTATAGTGCGCTTGATATTACTGCTACTGAAACAGTTGATGGTCCATGTATAAATTTTTCTGCTAACCGATTATCCATATTTGATTTTTAGCTGTGTGTGAATTGGTGTCAGAAGCTCATTTTCATTTAATTACGAATTCAAACAGGAACATGAAGAAATCTGAAGAGGACATACCTGTGCCACCCCTTTTTCAAAGCGCGGCACTTTGGGGTATGTATTGTGTGGATTCTTACCACTGACATCAGATGACAATTATGACACCTTGTCCGTGGGAAGCAATAAATAGTCTTTCAAAGTCACTTCATGATACCAGCTTAAACATGTCATTTCATTTAGCCTTTTAATTTGAACAACACGTGCAAAGATAATTATATGGCTAACATACCATGGTGTTTTTGGCCAGGTGTTTTTCTCGCTGTCTCATCCAATACCCGTTACCAGATTGTGAATGCTCTCGAGTATATTGTTGAAGCCTCACCATTGGCAAAGCAGGTTCCGCCGATTGCAATGGCTTTCACAGTAGGGATCCGATTTGCCAACAATGTTTATGGTGGCATGCAATTTGTAGACTGGGCCAAATTAAGTGGAGTGCAATAGGTATGGCAGTTAGCTACATCAAAATAATTATTTTCTACTTTTCACACAGAATGCATGAAAATCAAATGTAATATTTTTTCTTAGCTTTTATGGACCATTATTTATAGCAGCAATAACTATCTGCCAAATTGTTGTGCTAGCCCCCCTGAAGTTTACTCCTGTCTCGAAGTAGTAAGGTTTTCTAGATTAAAAAAAAAAACTATCTGCCAAGTTTCGAATGAGTTTAACTATTTGGCAAGTTATGTGCCCACAAGAAACAGGAATTATTGTGCTTTTCACTGAGAATATTTGAACTACTATGAATACAATGGTTAGGCCATCTCCATCTATGAGAAGTTTTATGTTAGAAGATGAATTTTACTTAGCAAATTCATATAAAGTGGAGGGTTATTATGCTCTTATAAAAACCTCTGTATGACAAAGATGATGCTCTTGTATTGCATTTAATATATTATTTTTGTTATTTAATGAAGATTTTTAATTATGTAATTTTTTATTTTTCATTTATAAATGTCAAGAAAAGAAGTAATGTAAACAAATAATTACAATATACTATTTAGTAAATTCAAGAAAATTCAAGAAATTGGTAATTAATTTAAGAAAAAAATCTTAGAGGGAACTTGAATGACTACTCTTACGCAATTGCAGTTTGAAGTACAAATGTTACCAAATCAGATGCATTTAGTTAAGTTTTTAACGGAAAGACTATCATTAATTGAATAAAAAATATTTGCGACCCCACTGCTCCTTTCTATCCTATCGCCGCCATCTTTGTTTTCTTGGTCAGAGAATAATGGCGGTGCATCATCTCGTTCTTCTCGTTATCTTAGAAGTTCACCTATCCATTTGATGATCCTCTGTAGATTATATTATAGTCCTGGCGGATGATCGGCTAACAGGGCCGACCGAAAGAAATGGAAGCCCTGTGCATGAAGGTTTGAGGTTTTCTCCATGAAACTTTGGACAAGTCAATTATGCAACTGTTGGACATGAGGCCTCACCCATGAGGATTTGGAGGCCTTTCATTTGAGGATTTGGAGGCTTGGGGGCCTTGCTCATGCGGAGGCCCGGTGAGCTGCTCCGCTTGCATTGGGGCAGGGCCGGCTCTGTCGGCTAATGAGACCGTGAATTAACTGGAGGGTTGTGTGCGAGTCCTCGACTAATCTGGACTTCTCTTGTGGAGAGTGACTTATCTTGATTGATAGTGTCATCTTTTCGGATGGTTGTCTGGGTGGGATTTCCAAAGTGGCTTCTTTGGCTACATGGAGGCCCGCGGTCCCTTGGCTGAGACTTGTTTTGTGATGCAATTTTGTCCAAACTCAAACGACTGGAGTTAACGGCGGGCATGCTCCTCTTGCGCCCTAGCTTTGGAGACTTGTGTCTCGTGGTGGATATCTTTTTCAATTCCGTATTGGGAGGCAAAAAATCTTGATAGAAGCTCGGCATGGGACTGGCTTTGAAGGCCAAGCTCTTCATAAGATGTTTGATCTCAGCTTACTGGCTCTCCTTAGACTTGCCTATTAGATTTTTTTCTCACATTCTGTGCATGAATCTTTTCCTCAAATTTGCTGTAAAACTTTTTGCTTTTCACAGCTCGCTCATCGCACCTAAACCTGAAATTGTATTTTTGAAGAGTCGCAACCCAATTTTGCTTGTCATATTCTCCTGTAGGAGAAGAAGTTGGGAGTTTTTGTCGGCTGAAAGGAATGGTTTTTATAGAGGCTTCAAGTTGAACTTCTCTTGGAGGTTTTCAAGTAAGTCGTAGTGGAAGAGGGTCCATCAAATTTTCTAGTTTGCTTAATTGTCGGCTTTTCATTCAACGATCGGCTCTTTAGAGACTGTTTATAGTGTGTAGCTGAAGTAGTAGAACTAATTGCACTCATGACAATGACTTTTGAGTCACTCGCGTTACAATTCCTGCTTAAGCGAGCTGATTCAGTGGAGTTTTGTGGCTTCTCCACCTTGCTCTTAACCTGAATATTTACTTTGGGATAATTCGGCTGCTCAAACCCTCTCGCCTCATGCTACTTGGGTGAATTCTAGCTTCCATTTCACATTCTACAAGCCGAATAGTCCTCTGTATCTAGCCAGCAAGATGAGTGCTTTGTGGCAACCCACTTCAGTAGCAAATCTGTAGATCCTAACCCTAAATCCGCTGCTAGTCTCTCTATAAGAAGGATTCAAACCCTGACACTCAAAAGTAATGATATTCTATTAACAATGTTAACTTAGCCGTTACAAAATTAACATAATGCATAGGGGTGTAAATTCGGTTAATAACCGACTGAATTGCTTATTCGGTTAACCGAACCAATTAACCGATCAAAAAATTTCTTAACCGTTAACCGAACCGAATTTTTGGTTAACCGAGTACTCGGTTAACCGAAAATGCAGTTAATTTCGGTTAATTTATCCGATTAACCGAAAACTCGGCTCGGATATATATTGAGCATTTTCGAACTCGACTCGAGCTTGTCGAGACCAAAACTTCAAAGTTTGGCTCGACTAAAGCTCAATCTTGGCTCAATTTGGTGAAATCTAAGTGTGGCTTGAGAATTAATATCTGTCGTGCAGTTGCTAGAAACATTATTTTCAGGGATGTGGGACAAATGAAACTGCAGGCTTGATAGCTTCATGGGCAAACATAGTTATCTTGACGCATTTTCCATGGAACCAAACCTCACAAACAGGCGTCAAAAACATCCACTCAAAGGTCATCTGGAGAGTTCCACGATCTTGAAGAAATGATGCTTGATAGAGTCAAACTGGTTCCAGTAGATCTGCTTCTCCATAGCTCGTGATATCTCTTCCCTCTCATCCATCTCCGCCATCTTCACTCTCTAAAACCCTTGAACAAAGCTTAATGTTTGTAGCATGGAGTGATGAACCACTGAGTCTGAGACCCCATTTTATTGTAATCCGAGGCAGAACTCAAGCATGTGTCTGCTTTGGAAAATGTCCATCTCAACATGCCATTTTGATTCATACTTCATAGTAATGACATCTGTACTCCATCATCTTCTTTCTCTTTAGTTCCTACATCACCATTGCTTTCCATATTTATCTATGAGTCTGACATGGCAAGGTTTCTTACATATGGAGGAAGAAGAGGAATTTCACTGCCTCCGCCGCCATAGAATCCACCTCCACTGATCCCAGTCTCCTACTCTCCTTCCATACTTGGAACAATTCCTAGCCACATGCCCAGAAATGTTGCAAACATTGCACACATGATCATTTGAGCATTCCCTTGCTATGTGCCCTGAAATGATGCAAACATTGTACACAGGCTCCCTACAGTTCCAACTTCCAACACAGTGACTGCGCTGTGCATTCTGCAGCAACATGTTCTGGAAGAGAACAAGCTTCGGAGCCTAGGATTGGAGTCCGCAGTGGCCGGGCCTCTGCTGCCGAGTTGGGAAGCAACATTGTGTTGGGGCTGGCAGCTTATCATCTTCTCATTGAAGTTAGCGGCCGCTCAGTCACTCTTAGCGCCTTGGTTTCTCAGAAAAGATTCGTTCCACGAGACAAGAAAGATAGCGCAAGATAACACAGGCCCTTTTATTTGACTAGTTGTTGCTGGTTTCACACTCTTCGTGGCTTAATCTTTGGTTGCTTTTTGTCGGGAAGACTTGACCTTAAATTCTACCTTCACAAGTTTCCGCTTTTGTCCAAGAGTGCGCGGCTGCAGAAGCTGATCGCTAGCTCGAGTGATGATAGCAGCGACAGCGTCCACATCCCTGACATTCCGGGAGGAGCTGCGGCATTTGAGATCTGCGCGAAGTTCTGCTACGGCATGACGGTGACGCTCAACGCTTACAACCGGCATCTGCTTGCTCCCAACCGGCAAAGCCAGCGTCTCCTGCAGTTTCTTGCTCATGTTGTTAAAAGCTGCGGTTTCATTAGAGTGTAGCGAGATGATCAGAAACGAGCTTATACGAAGAATCGGTTGTCAGCTACATGAGGCCGCAGTGCCCGATCTTCTGATCGAGACGCTCAACGGAGAGCCGACAAGATATGATATCGATATGGTTATCAGGTTGGTCGAGTAAAGAGCAAATTTTTCCCACCAATCCCACATTGCCTAGTCTGAGAGACCATAAGAGTAAAGAATATATTTATAAATTTGTTTGTCTCCTCTCATATGGTCATATGTTCACACTAACCTCTTTGTTAAGTTAAAACAAAACGAGTTCATGGCTTAAGATCAGTTCATTTATTTACTGAACCGGTTTTTGTGGCTTGAATTTGGATTGGTTGGTTATAAACTTAATTAATTTTTTTATTTTTAATTATTATAATTTTTTATAATTTTATTCGGTTAAACGGTTAATCGGTTAACCGATCAATCAAATAATTTTAACCGTTAACCGAACCGAATTTTTCGGTTAACCGAACTGAATTTTCGGTTAACCGAATTTGGTTAACCGCGGTTAAAATTATCGGTTAACCGACTTCGGTTAACGGTTTTAACCGTATAGTGAACACCCCTAATAATGCATCTTGGAGGGAGGTTCCGTTGGGAACCCCCTTTTGATGTGCGAACTAAGAACTTATTGATGGCCATTAAATCATTTTAATCCTAAGGTGGATAACACCACCTATTTTTGTTGGAAAAGCATGTAAGCGGTATTGTGGGCAAGAGAATTTGTTGGAAAGTTCGTAAATGAGTGGCTTCCTCTCATCTCCTTCACATCCTCTTCTTCGTTTTTCAGTAGAAAGAGAATTCGCTCTCAAATGGGTTTCTAGGTTTGTGAGTTTTGTGTTTATGTATTCGTGGGTTTCATGTGTTTATGTATTTGTGAATTTTGTGGGTTGTTTCATGTGTTTATGTATTTGTGTGTTTTGTGGGTTGTTTAAACTTCGTGTTTTTTTGAGTTGGTGGATTTTGTGGGTTGTTTAAACTTCATGTGTTTTTTGGTTTTTGTGGATTTTGTGGGTTGTTTAAACTTCATGTTTTTCTTGGGTATGTGATTTTTTGGATTTTATGTGTTGTCCAAAATAACGTATTTTAATTTGTGGGTTTTCAAAATGTATATGTTTTGTGGATTCGTGTGTTTTTGTGTATTTTAGGTGGTTATGTGTTTTCCCGATTAACGAGATGTGTTTTGTGGGTTATTTAGGTTTCATGTGTTCTGTGGGTTTTTTATGCTTAGGTGTTTTCTAGATTAACGTGATGTGTTTGGTGTGTTTTTCTCCAGTGTTTCTGTGCTTGTGCTTTCTGATGTTTGGTATCGGACACGTGTTTCTTATTTATCATGTGTTTTGTACTATCAAACATGTGTTTTAATTTGTGCAATTTGGTTTGTGCTTTGTGTTTTGTACTATCGAATTTTGTGTTTTGTGCTTATTTAGACTTTAAAACTTCATAGAAAACTCATACAACTCAGATTTAATATTCTGAAAAACAAAACATCACATGTCAAAAGGTGATGTCTGACAATTATACTTGAGAGAAATGGGTTTGCGTGTGTATGAGAGGAGATAGACTCACTTATCTACTTGATTGAGATCCACTTGATTGACACAAAACATAACACACAACACACAAAACACTTGAGAGAAATGTGTCAAGTCATATACAGTCATGTCAAGTCACGTAAAATTCAATACATAAATGAAAAGGTAAACGCACAAACACAAAACACAAGTACTAAATCTGAAATAGGTAAACCATAAACACTAATTTAACATATGTTTAGTATTCAACCCCCATAATGAACAAAACACAAAATTGAATTGTATGAGAGGAGATAGACTCACTTATCTATTTGATTGACATCCACTTGACTGACACAAAACACAAAACACTTGAGAGAAATATGTCAAGTCATATAAAATCATGTCAAGTCACGTAAACTTCGATATATAAATGAAAATGTACAAAGCACAAAACACAAGTACCAAATCTGAAATTGAAAAATCATACACACTAATTCAATATATGTTTAGTATTCAACCTCTGTAATGAACAAAATACAAAACACATCCACTTGAGAGAAATGTGTCAAGTCATATAAAGTCATGTCAAGTCACGTAAAATTCAATATATAAATGAAAAGGTGCAAAGCACAAAATACAAAACACAAGTACTAAATCTGAAATTGGAAAGCCATAAACACTAATTCAGCATATGTTTAGTATTCAACCTCCATAATAAACAAAACACATAACACAAAGTACGAAGTACACAATCTGAACTATAAAACTCTAAACCCTAATTAAACATATGTTCGTTCAACATTCAAATTTGAGACCCAGAATAGCAGAACGTTCAATCTATGTTTAGTGTCCAAGCTAACAAGTACAAAGTTCAATATATGTTCAATGTTCTTTGTGTTTTGTATTTAGTGCTTTAAAACTTTTACAACATTGTATTTTGTGTTTTCTGCTTTGTCCAAACTAACAAGTACAAATTTGAGTTAGTTTAGGGAGAAAAAATAGATTTGGAGAGAGAGAGATGAGTTTGGTTGAGAGAGACGGGTGAGAGAAAAAATGGATAAGAGAAAAAGGTGAAAGAAAATGTGATGTCTAACAATTGTACTTCGGAGACATGGGTTTTGAGTGTGTATTAGAGGAGAGAGACTCACTTATCCACTTGATTGACATCCACTTGACCACACAAAATACAAAACACATCTACTTGATAGAAATGTGTCTAGTCATACAAGGTCATGTCAAGTCTCATATTGAACAAAGCACAAAACACAAAGTACTAAATCTGAGCTGGAAAACTCTAAACTCTAATTCAACATATGTTCATTATTCATATAACAACACAAGTCAAAATCTTGAAAACTCAAAGCCAATAAAACCCAGAAAACTAAAAAAGCACAACATACATGTAAGAACCCACAAAACTTAAAAAGCACAACAAAAACCCATCACAAAACAAAAGCACAAAATCACATTCAACACTTGAAAACATCAAAACAAAAGAGAAACAACACTAAAAAATAAAACACAACACAAACACATATTTGAAGATAAAAAAATGGGTTTGGAGAGGGAGAAATGAATTTGGTTGAAAGAGAAATGAGTTTGGGAGAGAGAAATGAGTTTGTTGGAGAGAGACGATTGTCTTTGGGTGGGTTTGAGTGTGTATGAGAGAAGAGAGATTGTTCTTTTACTCTCCCCATTTTGCCCCCAACACACGACAGGTCATACTCCCCAACACACAACACCTGTCCACCCTCCACAACCCTTAGATCCCCTCATTGCCACAATTTAGTTCTCAGTTCTCAGTTCTCGCCAAGTTTGGGGTTCTCAGTTTGGTAATGATGGTAGTTCAAACTGCAATCCGATAAGAGATGATAGTTCAAGGCCCCTTTGAAATTTTTTCTGTTAATTTAATATTAAAAAATATATAAAAGTTTAATATAACACATCTCATATACATAATTATATGAAAAATTTACCCATTGTAATTAAAAATTTTATACATATTTGACTTATGAGGATGATGATGTGGCATAACATAAAACTCATATTTTATTCCACAAACCTATTTCTTAAATTCTTTAAAATAATTTGCCTACAATGACCTCTCATGGTCTTTTGATATTGATTTATATATAGATACAATATTCACGTGTGATGCCAAATCACACAACACATAATGACTATAAGATAAAATAAGATAACTCCTTAAGGATAAGAATAAATTAACTGTCTAGCTTACCAAAAACTACTTTGTCACTAACAGCTGCCCTCAATCTGAACAAAGTGCCAACAAATGTAGTTTGTTCCACAATTTGATAAAAGAATGTGTAGGTTGTGTGTTTTTTATAATATCAGCTAAGTAATCTCCTGAAGAAATAAATTTTCTAGATCTTTGCTTGCAACCTTTTCATAAACAAAGTGATAATCTACTTCAATATGCTTGGTACGTGCATGAATTATATGATTGGCCAAAAGATATATGACTCCAAGATTGTCACACCATAGACTAGGTGGCCGAACCTGTTTAACTCCTAGTTCTTTCTTAAGAACCTAAATCCATATAATATCTGTAGTAGCATTAGCCACAAATTTATACTCAGCCCCGATGCTTGACCAAGAAATAGTCGGTTGTTTCGAGAACTCCAAGAAACAAGATTAAGACCATTAAATATTGTAAATCCTCTTGTACTTCGACTATTATCTGTGCTACCAGCCCAATCAGCATCCGGAGAAAGCACTCAATAGTGAGGAACTAGACTTCCGAGTTACAAGCCCAATTTTCAGTATTTTCTTTAGATTTCTCAAGATCCACCTCACTGTAGTCTAATGATCAGTAGCTGTGCTAGCTAGAAACTGGCATAACTTATTCACACAAAATGATATGTCAGGCTTTGTTAATATAAGATACCGAAGTGAACCAACAACACTCCTATATCAATTAGCATCTTTTTCAGAAAGCTTAGTTCCTCCATATAATGATAATTTATTTGTAGTTGTCATAGGTGTAAAAACTCCTTTTGCTTTGACCATGTTTGTTCTGTACAAAAGATCAGATACATACTTTTTTGAGTGAGTAAAAGTCCATGTGTTTTACTCACCTCTACTCTAAGAAAATAGTTAAATGTTCTCAGATCCTTCATGATAAAATCTTATTGTGATTAATTGAGTAACCGATCTGTTACCAAGGATGAAGAGCTCACAATAATTATCATTAACATATATGATTATATACATAAGAATGCCTCATTTGTTAAGTATGAAGAGAGAAACATCACTTTTAGAAGCAACAAATATGAAATCATGTAACTTAGTACTTAGTCGCTCAATCCATGCCCAAGGTGCCTGCTTTAACCTATAAAGTGACTTATCAAGATGATATATATAATTGGAAAACTTTGAATTTTCATAACCTGGAGGTTGACGCATGTAAACCTCTTCATTTAGATTCCATTTAAGAAGGCTTTTTGTATGTCAATCTTTCACAAACTCCATCATTGGCTAACAGTAAGAGACAATAACACTTGAATTATAATAGGTTTAACAATGGAGCTAAAGCATCATCATTCAATCCCATACCTTTGATTTAATCTCTTGGCAGCGATACAAACTTTATATTAATCCAGTGAATCATCATGTTTTCCTTTTTCTTTAAAAATTCAATTATAATCTATCACAATCATACTTGGTTTAGGAACAATCAAATGCCAAGTCTTATTTTGAAGAAGAGCTTAGAACTCGATATCCAATGGTTTGCTTCATAAAGGATCCAGCAGAGCCTGAGGATGTGATGTTGGTTACATTTCTGAACCACGAACAACATCTGAGTAAGTTATAGTGTTATCTGTTTGCACCTTCACCTTTTTAACTCCATGATGCAAACACGTGCCCCACCGGTGAAGGCCACTCTCCTCCTATTGTGCAACAAATGAACAAAATCAGTCATTGTTTGTGTCTATGTCCCCTTCTGGTCTCTAAAATCCTCCCTTTCCACACTGGCTGTAGATGATATTGTAGCTTTATCTCCATCTGAAGAACAATTTGATGACAATCTCAAGATAAATTCTTCTACAAGATTTTTTACATCCATAGAATGTGAAGGATCAATTAAATGATATGATAAAAAGTTATAATAATACTATTGTAGTTAGCGTCTCAACTAGAGGCTAGACTAGGTAAAAGAACTAGTGAGTTATTAGATTGTGATGGAGAGGAATTAGTTGTTTGTCGAGCAAAGAGAAAAACCTTTTCATCAAAATAATATCTCAGGATATATCGACTCATCTTGTACCACCATCAAGGCACTTATATCCTTTGTAATGTGAACTATAGCCAATAAAACACATTCCCTAGATCAGAAGGAGATTTTGTAACAATTGTATGGTCGGAGACATGGCCAATAAGCACAACCAAAAGTCTTTAACAAAGAATAATTTAGTTTGACCTTAAAAAGACACTGAAGAGGAGAAGTGTTAAAAATAACTCAACTTGGAAGTTAGTTAATAAGATATGTGGCAGTTAGAATGCTTCATCCCAAAATTTCAAAGGCATAACAGATCATGCAAGGAGAGCTAGACTTGTTTCAAAATTATGTCTATATTTTTTCTCGGTAGAGCCATTTTATTGATGAGTATGAGGGCGAGAAATTTTATGTGCAACGCCAAGAGATTGGAAAAACTAGTTTTGAAATTTTTGATACTCCCCTCCCCAATTAGATTGAACAAACTTAGTCTTTTTATCAAGAAGATGCTTGACATGTGCTTGAAATGCCAAAAAAAGTTTTTGTATTTAGTACGATCATGCATCAAATAAATCTAAGAGAATTTTAAAAAAATCATCTATAAAACTCATATAATATTTATAATCTCCAACTTATTGGGGTGCAAGCCCCCCACATAAGAGAATATGAGTTCCGAGGAGAGATTGTCACATGAACTGAAGTAAAGTAAGGTAATTGATGACTCTTGGCTAATTGGCATGCATGTGACTTATTATGATAAGATAATTTAATAAAACTCAAAATAGAATGAACTATTTGGGAGGAAGAGTGACCTAAGCGAGCAAGCCACTATTATTTCTAGACGATCAAAGTATTCTTGACCAATGAGGATTCTACTGAAGATGACTTAATAGAAAAAAAGACCGGCGTCACACCTGCCTTCCAACAACTTTCTCCTCAACGCTTGATTCCTTACAACAAAGTGATCAGGAAGAAAATCAAAGAAAAAAATATTATTCCGATTGAAATTATGAAATGAAATTGCATTCTTAGAAATCTTAGGAACATGAAGCACGTTTCTAAGAAAAAGAGGTTTTCCATTTGAATTACTAGAACATTGACCAATATGCTTAATTTGCAAACCTGCTCCATTGCCGACTTGAACATTCCCTCCTCCACAGTATTTTTTTTGCATTGAAAGGTGATCCAAATTACTTCTGATGTGATCAGTTGCGCCACTATTTGTGGGCTAATTAGGATCAATCTTGTATGATGCAGTTGATGTAGACGCGACATCAGCATTTTGGATACTCATCTTGAAAATTTTGATCCATGCGGTGCCAACACTTAACAGTAAGTAGTATGACCAAATTTGCCACAAATTTGACAAAAGGACCATGTGCCACTGTTACCATGTCGTCCACCTCGACTAGGGTTACTATAACCTCCAGAATTGGAGATATTTCACAATTTTGACCTCAAAAATTCTTTTATTGTTGATTATTACGCTGTACAAAGTTGACTGACGATTCTCTTTGCACACCAATACTGTTATTCTTAATGTGAAGTTCAAAACTTATCAGTTGAGCATAAACATCATCAAGAGAAAGATCACCAGTCCTGGTAGCCATGGAGGTAGCAAAGGAATCATATTCTAACCCAAAACCATTAAGAAGATAAGAGGTGAGTTCATCATCCTTTAAGGGCATGCCAATGGAAGCAAAAGTAACCGCAAGATTCTTCATGTTTCTTAAGTAATCTGCCCCAGATAGGTCTCGTTTCTTCAAAGTAGTAAGCTACATCCTAATTTGAACCACGCGCGCTCGAGATCGCACAACAAACAAAAATAAAGATAAAATAAAATTGATTGTTTGACGAATTTATTTTCCCTCTAACTTTATTTTCCCTCCAACTTTCCTCAAACCAAACACAACCTTAATATTCAGGTCCTGGGCCGGAAGTTTAGTGAGTTCTTGAGCGAAGTTTAACTATTATACACTCTATATTTAAATATTTAGGTAATAAATGAACTTTAAAATGAATGTGTCCAAATAGTGAAGTGTTTGAGAAATAATTTGAAATAAGTGAAGGAGGGGCTGAGCTAAAAAATCATTTTGTCCTTTGTATTCCTCTATTATTTATTTATTTAAAAGGTGTTTAAGTAAATAATGATTAATTTTTACTCTCCATACATTTCTCGTAACCTGGAACACATTTTTTCTTTTTCTTTTTGATCATTTTTCTTTTCAAATCTGACATATTTTCTTTGTTGCTTATCAATTGTACACCCATATTTAGTTTTATATTCGATCTAACCCTAAACCCGAAGTTTATTAAATGGAATTTACAAACTTCATTTTTAATAACGATGAAGATACCCCGTAATAAACTTATCGTAAGATCAACATCACCACCAAATCCTAAAAACAATAACTTCACCCAGTGGCGGAGCCAGAAATTTTTTTTCGAGAGGGGCCAAAATTACATAATCGAAAATTTGAATTGAATTTGAGGGGGAGGGGGAAAAATTAAAAATTTCGTTAAATTATACATATAAATTTATTTTGTATATATATAATTTTTTTATCATAGATAGAAGAATTTTAGGTGGGATTCGGGGGCGGCTGCCCCCCAGCGGATCCGCCCGTGACTTCACCTTTACTAAACACAAAAATAAACTTTGTGAATGTCGATAGTGAAGATGAATACGATCTTCGTTGTTATAAAAAAAGAAAAGTTTATTGACATTTCCGCATTTAACATCGACGAAGATTGTATTAAATTTCATTGTTATTAATCACAAGAGATAAACCTGATATAAACAAAATGAACATGCAAATTTGATAATAAACTAAAAAAATATTAAATTTGAAAAAAAAATCATATTTTCCCCCTAAATCCATTCCTAACTCAAGATCAATCTTTTTACTCTACTCCCAAATTATTCTTTCTGTTTCTTTTCTCCCTTCTCATTTTAAATATAAGTGATTATCGATGCTAGTTTGTAGTTTGACCCAATCATAATATAAATAAGGGATAAACCCAAAAGGGGTCCTGAACTATCAACACTTATCTAATTGTGGTCAGAACTACCATGATTTCCAAGAAGGGTGCGATGAAAAAAAAAAGGACTGATTTTTTAAAATAAAAATTACCATTACATTCCTAACCTAATATTATTACAAGACTTAGATTTGTGTGCGACAATTACGTCGTTTGATTATCAAAATAAATTATATTATTTTGCGCACATAAAGGAAACGACGTCTTTGATAACCAAATAACGTAATTTTCGCACACAAATTTAAATCTTATAATAATATTAGATTTGGAATGTAACGGTAAATTTTAATTTAGAAAATCAGTCAATTTTTTTTTTCATTGCACTCTTTTTGAAAATCATGATAGTTCTGACCGCAATTGATTAAACGGTCAAAGTTGAGGGCTCCTATAAATAAAAAATGATATGTTAATAAATTTAATTTGAAGTAACTGAAATTCAAAAATTGATGCTCCAGAGTTCCAGGCCATCTCTCCATCAAGTCCTCCCATCACCGAAGCTCGGGCATCCTCATCTGCGAGATTGAGCGCCGATTCGGCAAGCCGATGCATTTCCGTCTTTACATACACATAGCATCCAATTTCACAAAGTTGAAACGTTCCGGTGACTTGTGCGTTGTTTAAGGTAAGGGTTTTTTCCCATTAAGTTCTGGTTTTAAACCTTGAAACGATCGACAGTTGAGTACCCGATCCAACTAGATTCAGTACACATTGAAATGTAAACTGAGAAAATCCTAAGATCCTAATGGTCGTGATTGTGACCTTTTGTTGCTGTTGCTTTTTCTAGTTCTCAGTTTTTCCTTTCCTTATCTGGGCTGGTTTTGGTGAAGTTTGAGTTGAGGGAGGATGAGTGATTTGATATCTGGGGAGGATGAATCGAACAAAGGCGGTATGGATGCGAGTAGAATAGCAGAGGTGAAAGGGTGGCTTTCTTCGCAGTTTGAGGCCGTGGGGAAGGAAGTTCCGGACTTTGATTATTACACACCTGGAAGTATTGCGTATCTGCATAACCTAGCCACATTGTCGCAAGCCAAGACCCAAGCTGCCGGAATTCTTGCTAGCGATTTTCAACAAAAGGCAATTGAATACCGGTCGCAAGGTTGTTCATTCGGCATTATGCCCATTGGTCTGCTGGCTTCATTTACGTTGGCAGGTACTCAATTTTGGCTGACAGTTGGTTCGGTGATGTGAAACAGCTGTGAGGATACGAGAGATATTGGAGAGTGTGGGATTGGACAGCTTGCCGTCAAATGTGGTATCACCAGTGCAAGTGTTAGCTAATATAGCCAATCTTTTGAATATTAGAGATACCGAGCTCAGCAGGTGAGTCTCATTCTTTTTTCTGTTCTCCTTTTTTTTTTCTGTTTTGGTTGCACAGCCTAATTCAGTTGTAGGAATTCAGCTTTCTTATTGCCATATCCAATATATCACTGAGAAAGACTGGAGTCGATGAGAAAAGGGCCAAAGTGCAAAAGGAATCTAAAGTTCTTCTTGATTACACTAGAAAAGCAATAGCCTGACTGACCTATTTGAAAAGGTAAAAACTTCATGTAACGCCCCAACCTACCTCTCTGCACGCTAGAATCTGATGTTTCGTATTGAAGACACTCTCTAGACCTAATTCATGACTTTTTTTCTTTTGTTTCCGAACATTGTTAATGTATTCCCATCTATATGTTAAAATGTCTGATTGTTTACTAACGCACTTGGTGCAGAATGCTTGCACAGCTTGAAGATGACGTTACCCCCTGTGAAGCTCAAATGGAAAACTGGAAGACTAACTTGGCGGTCATCGCTTCAAAGGAGCGGCAATATCTACAACAGCATGCCAACTATATGGTACTTCATACCTCAATTTAATACAGAGTCCGTTTTCCAAGAGGGGTGCGGGTGAAATTTGTGACAAGTTCTTACCATAATCATATGCTGTATTCTTTCAGGAGTCACTTCAGCATCTGGGCTACACTCCAGAGATCAGCCACGGTGTCCTCGTTGAAATGACGGAGCATAAAAAAGAATTAGAGAAGAAAACCAAGCCCATTATTGATACTTTGAGAAGCTACCAAGACTTGCCTCCAGTATGTTCATTCTTGCTGAACCCAATCACTGTGCGGCTCCGCTGGATGTAAGACTGATCCTTCCTTGATAACTGTGTAGGATAAAGCCCTGGCTGCTTTGGCAATTGAGGAAAAGAAAAGACAGTATGCTGCGGCCGAAAAATATTTTGAAGATGTTTTACAATCTGCTCTCGCACCTCCAGAATAGCATCAACGGGTTTGGCTGGTTACTTTTGCACTTCAACTTTGCAAACTCCTCTTTTCTTTTTGTTTTTTTTTTTTGATTTTTTCTAAACTCTTCTGTACCGGTTTCAGATGCTGTAACTTGTCTTATATTGTGCGTAAAAAAAGGAAAGAAAAGAAAAGAAATCTGCGAGGCAAGAGATCTGAACTCCCCCCTGGATTAAATTTTGTAACACTTGTATTTGTTTTGTGATGATGAGTTATCCTGCTTCAAAAGTTGCGACGATGTGTTCTTGTAAACTATCTAAGAATGAATATAAAGCTACGTTAAAATCATTGGCACTTTCAATTGCGAGCCATTGTCTCTGCATTTTTGCTTCACCCCTTATAACTGCAAATGTCTGTTTCACCTGAGTTACAAATTGTTCGTTTGAGGTTCAAAATTCAAACAACTTAGTAGATTTTTGTTCAGTCAACCTCTGCATGGTTAGAAGGTTCTCATCTAGTCCTCATATTCGATCTCGTGTATTCCAACGTGCTTCTGAAAATTAGAAAAACACATGATTTAGAAAGAAATCAACCTAACTGATATGATGATATAGCTGGGCAGTGATTCATGTAGGTGTCACAAATTCCTGCTAGAAATTTAGACAGAGTGACAATGATGAGAAGTGGTTTGTCTTACCAGGTTAGATGCAAGTTTCAAAACACTGTTCCGGGGACCGTCTCCTATGAAGAGGTTTATACCGACCATCTCCTTTGAAGAGGCCTAATCCTATCCATTTTATTCATCATTTTAAACCTGTAGCAATATAAGCTGAAGCAAATTGTATAGGATGATGAATATAAGCTGTATATTTTCCAGGATGATCAGTATAAGCTGTTGCAGCTAGTTCTTCTATAGTCCAATCTTAGAAGCCATGATTCATTCTATATCTATACATGGTTTCTTCTGAAGGTCAACCAAACATTGGGTTGGTAGATGAGCTTGATGGCGTCATACAGGCGACAGTTCTTCCTTTGAGTTTAATCTCTCTCCAGTATTTATTTCCTAACTTATTAACAATACTAGTGGCATAATCCTATCCATTTTATGCATCATTTTAAACCTGTACTTCAACTGTACTTATCTTAATCAGGGATCATACTTAATTGTAGTTTGCATTATGAGCATGTGCCTCATGTGTCTGCTGGTTTCATTGATTACCCTACTCCCATGTTGTCAGTAATATATCTTATTTTCACTATTAACATACTAACGGCGAATGAGAAGCTTGTGTTAGGCGCGTGGATTGCACAAGCCATGTACAGGTTTTGCTCTGATTGCATCTGAGCACCACTGATGACTCGAATTATGTTTTATGCTTAAATTACTTAAGCTCAGCAGCAACGGATAAAGCGCTGGCTGCTTGCTGAGTGCAAGAAAAGATAATATGCTGCAGTGCTTTTACAAGCTCTTGCAGCCCCATAACAATTTGTCAGGTAATTTTTGCACTTCCGCCTTGGAAATTTACCCATGCTTTATCTTTCTTATTTTTCTGGTTAGATTGATGAGCGCTTACCAGTTTTCTGAAACAGAAGAACAAGGATGAAAGGCAAGAGATATGCACTGCTCCCTGGATTAGCCTTTGTGGTTCAGGTACTTGCGTTGTCGTCTGATGAGTTTTCTTTCTTTACTTCAATTTGTTGCTGGTGTGTTTTGTCCAAGGTTCCATATGATATTCCATACATAAAAAGAAGCTAACATCACCACCATTTTTAAATTGCGGGCAGATGTGTCAGGCATCACTGCTTCATCCAAATAGAAGACAGTTGTCTCCACATCATTGCTTCATCTATGTTTTTTCTGCCTGAATTTGTCATTTTCACCAGAACAGTTGTTGGGAGGCGGTTCGAATGTTTTAATAATGTGATGATTGTCCGTCAACCCCTAGGAAAGGAACATGCAGCAAGTTAGGAACATTTTTTATTAAAGTATTAAACCGCTCTGATTATTCCTGGTCCTTTCCAGCATGGATAAAAGCAGCTCATCCAGTCTCTTACCACCCATCTTTCCCAGCTCCTCATCAGGCTGCTGGAGAATGTGAAAAATAAATAAGTGATCAAAGCAAATATCCAGTATGATGTGGTGGTATAATCGATCATTTAGATTTCAGATTTTAAATTTGAACGAAGTTGGGAGGGGTTCATAATGAAAAATGAGTGAAAATGGAACTGTTATCTGATTGATAAACTGAAGATTTAAGTTAACAAAGATTCTTCCACCAAAGGCTTCTGAATGCATTAATCAACTGAAACCCATCTTTGCGCGGTCAATGGCATTATGAGAATTGCTCTCACTAGGGTGTTTCTTTCTCACTGGAATTGTGTTTGAGCTTTCTCACACCGCCATTTTTGCCCTCATTCTTATAATTACTAGTACAAAATTTTCAGAATGATCGGTAATAGCTGGTACAAAATTTCCAGATAAAAATGACTTCAGCTTAGCAACAATGGATGAAGCTCTATGTCCTGCAGCTGAAAGGTGCCTTGAACATGTTTTGCAATCAACTTTTCCAGAATAAATCAAGATGTTTGTCAAATGATTTTTTGCACTGCACTTCACCTTTGTAATTTATGTGCCATTTTTCTCTCTTTCACATTTTGCTGTTACATTGACCCGACTATGATGAACAGATTTCAGATTTCCAAAGCAAAGGAAAAAAGGAAGAAAATCTTCTGAGCAAGAAATCGAACGCCTCGCTGGATCAGCCTTTGCAGGCCAGGTACCTTGTGTTTGGTGAGTTGTTCTTCTCTCTTCTGAATTTGTGTTGGTTTGTTTTTAATTATTACTTATCCAATATAAAACTAATTACAGACAAGTTAACATCACTGCCAGTTTTAAATTGCCAGCAGTTGTGTGGTTCTCATTACCTCATCCTTGTTTTTCAGCGACCAATGTGTCTTTTTCACCTGTTCATCTGTTTAGTGGTTCAAATGTTGGAAGGAACAACCTCATGATCGGCTGTCAACCCCTGGGAGAAGAACACACAGCCCTACAAAGGGACATGTTTGATTTAACATCTCTAACTATCACCTCCTTTTCTCCAGCATGGATAAAAGCTTCTCATCCAGACCCTCACACTCCATCTTTCGGATTACGCCAACCTTCTGAAAGATGTAAAAAAATAAATAAGCACAGTAATCAAAGCAAGAAACCAGATTGAGAATTGAAATGGAATGAACTTAGAAGGGGTTTGATAATTAAGAACTG
Organism: Kalanchoe fedtschenkoi; assembly: GCA_002312845.1. Lineage (NCBI taxonomy): Eukaryota > Viridiplantae > Streptophyta > Magnoliopsida > Saxifragales > Crassulaceae > Kalanchoe > Kalanchoe fedtschenkoi. Next base: position 2,326,613 of record NQLW01000053.1, on the reverse strand, counting down.
ACTGAAAAATGAAATATTTTTATCTGATTGATCACCTGAAGATGTAAGTTCAAGAAGACTCTTCCACTAAAAGACTCTGATGAAGAAGCATTAATTAACTGAAACCCATCTTCCTCCAAGCTCAGCAAAATCTCAGATACTGAGACTTGCAATGTTGAGATTTGAATCACAAACTCCCTATCCCCAACCTTACTCGTCAAGACACTTGACCTGTTAGACTTGTCTCTGGTTATGCTTGCTTTAGCTTCATCTGTTCCCCTAACTTTCTGATCAGCCCCTGCCAATTTGGATGATGACGAGGAGAAGACTGATTCTCGAACCTTGTTGATCTTCTTAGACATGGCCTGTTTCTTCTTCTCCAGCCGCTCGACCTCACCCTGCAACTCTGGTATGAACTTGAGTATCCTTGCTACCGTCGTGGGTATGCTCATTCTCCCCTGTGGCAAATCACAGAACAGGAATTGTGAAATTCTGAAACTGATTGAAAAGAATGAAAAAAAATGTTCAATGGAATAAGTACAGATTGTTCGCTGGCTGGGAGCAGCGACCGTAGAGATGAGTACAGATCATTGATCTTCTTCCGGCGCTGCCTTTCACTGGCATTGTGGTTCCTCTTCCTCAAATCGCCATACTCACCCCCACCCTGATCACCACCTGGCGTCCCGAGGTGATCTGCATGAGCTGCTGCAGCTAGCTCTTCCAGATCATAGAAGCCCTGATTGATCCTGTGGCCATACACAGCTTCATCCGAAGGCCATCCGAACAAAGAAGTGGAAGATGAGGATGTTACAGACAACATGTCAACCTCTCTGCTCCAATCTCTTCAGCTTCGTACTTGCAGTAATCCCCTCAGTTTTATACATCTCTTCAAACTTGTACTTCCTTGACTACCTGTACTAACGTGGGCTGGTACGGTTTTGTGCAGTGTGTGCTCGTTGCGTGGACGCCCGTGTCAGGCGTTACCTTTACTCCTTTGTTCTCTGCACGTGTCAATATTTAAGGTATTTTTCTCTGGCATTAAACTAATGGCGTATGAGAAGTTCGTGTTAAGAGCATGGCTTGAACAAGCCCCGGACAGGCTTCCACACATGATTGCCTCTGGTGAACCCGAGCTGGTGATTCAGGAAACATATGACTAGGATTTTGTCCTGATGCAAATGACTCCAGCTGAGCCACAAACAAACCATTAGATTAATTAATACATCAGTAACTTGATTTGTTTTGATCCCTAGCTTACTTATCTAGAATGTAGCTTATATGTTGATTTAGATTTTCAAGTGTTTTAAGACATCAGTTTTGACAGGATGCCCATATAAGATTTCGATCCTTATATTCTACTGCTTGTTTGGGGCAGTACGGCGTTTATCAGTATGGCTGATAGCTGAGAGAGACCCAGATGCTTGGAAGAGGAGGCCTGATTTGGAACTTGCTGCTATACTTTATGCAGTAAGTGCTGTATGCTAACTGTCAACTTTTGGATCCTATTAGTCATAGGTTGTCATTCTATCGATGACACTACATGACAAGATTGAATCTTTTGGGCTCTTCTTTTTTTTCCTCCACAGGCTGTTGGAAGCAATGTCTTGCTTATTGCTGCTGTTCTGACGGACGCTAGCTTCCCCAGGGACACCCTGGACCTGGAAGTTACTTTCTAAACTGCAAATAGGTGTCTCCACTCTCTATAGTAAATTAGGAAGAGCAAAGATTCAATGCAGAAGATTTAGCATTTCGATATGAAAATTGAATAAGCGCTGCCATCGCAAGACTCCCCGTGTACGCCTGTGTCGTGCGTTGTGTTTCAATAGAGGGAAATGAAAATTTGGAGGAATTCTGTGTTTGGTTTGGGAAGGTTTTTTGGGCAAGAAAATTGCATGGAAACATGGGCATTTAAGGAAAAACTACCGACATTGTCCGGCACGTGGAACTTGTAGATGTCTGTCTCATTTGACAGGGTTGATTTTTGCCTGCACTGTGACTTATTTATTTCAGAATTTATTTAAACATGTGCTTCTCGAATTGGCTGGTTCATGTTAAACCAACCATTGCCTGTTGCATCTTTGGTGTCTCCACAGCAGCCACTGAAAGAGCTTCTGAGCAAAGCCGTCATGTTGCAAGGGATGAGCCCTTTCGTGTTCATCATGAACTCGAACGGCCTCAGCATTATCTTCCTCCTCCTTGTACATTCTTCTCCCGGAGGTATCAGTTCGATTCTGTAATATGAACTCATATGTTCAGTTAGTTGCTCGGTCTTGATTTTTGCTGTGCTATTTCTGCAGGATAAGTAGGCCCCCGATCACGTTTCTGATACTGGGAAAGCTCTTCATCCTCGGCCTCGTCCGGTGAGTGATTTAATCATCTACGTACAGCATCTCACTCTTTCCGGCGGCACCCAAGTCCCGATTACATCATGTCTTTAAAATCTGCAGGACGACTCTATTGCAGAACTTCATGTTCACCGGCATAAACTACAGCTCGCCGACTCTCTCATCCGCTATGACTAACGTGCAGCCCGCTCTGACCTTCGTGCTCGCTGTCATCTTCAGGTATTTTTCACCCGGACCCCTCAACTAGCTAAACTGAAACAAAGCATACGTTTTTCGTTGAATCAGGATGGAGAAAGTGGACATTGGGTGCTTCAGAAGCCAGATCAAGATCCTGGGCACAGTCGTTTCAGTCTCGGGCGCCTTGACGATGACCCTCTACAAGGGCCCTGCGCTTTGGACCTCACTCCCAGCTAATCCGCAGCTGCACAATCTGCTTCCAGGTGATAGCAACTGGGTTTTTGGAGGCTTTTGCTTCGCCATTGTTGCGCTATCTACCGCAACATGCAGCATACTTCAGGTAACCAGCACCCGAAAAACCTCAAGCCTTAAATTTTTTTCTGAAGGAAATGATGTTGAAATTTTTTACGGTGTTTGAAGGCATGGATTATGCGAGAATATCCATCGGAGATTGCGGTCGTCATGTTCTACTGCTTGTTTGGGACAATTCAGTGTGCGGTGGTATCTTCCATAGTTGAGAGAGACCTCGACGCGTGGAAGCTGGGCCCTGATATCGAACTCGCCGCAAGAGTATAATCAGTAAGTCCCTTGCTCCTGTTGAGTTACAACTGCTTAGGCCAGTAGTCACAATGAAGCCCAAAATTCAACAGTTTCTGCAACTTTCAGATCCTATTCTGATACTTTCAGACCATAACTTGTTCCCAGACTAAATTTTTGGAACATGTTTTTCCGTCTTTGTAGGCTGTCGGTGGGTCTGCAGCGAGCTTTTTAACCGTGTGCTGCATCGGCAAGAAAGGACCCGTTTACGTGGCCCTGTTCGGTCCTCTGGGGATTGTTATAGCCGCTCTTATGGGCGCCATCTTCCATATCGAACATTCTGGTACACACGTCCTGAGTCGTATATTTGCGGACACAGTGTCGTGGGAGCGATCATCATTGTATCCGGCTTCTACGCCGTGATCTGGGCTAAATCCAAATACAAGGAAGTCGAAGAAGAGTGCAGCGGCGGCCGCCTCCCGTCATCCTCGTCGCAGAAGATCCTCTCCTGCCGGACCATTGATCCAATGGGACCAGGTCATGTCCGTACAAGCTCGTACCAGCTACGTGTAATTTGGTTAGAAGACACTTGTGGTTCAGATTAGTTATGGGTTATGGCCTCCATAATTCACAAATGACAAATGGAGGAGGCAAAAATCCAAAAACCATAAATATGCACAAATGATTGAACCTAATATGTTTCGAAATTATTAGTGTAACGGAGCAAGAGGATAAATAATCATAAATCTATCTTGGGATTAATAATATTTATTATATTTTGAGCTAAATATAAACTTACGTCATTTTGAATTGACCAAACTTTGGATCTAAATCTTAAATTAAATACGTATGAGGACGGTTAAATGACAAAATAAAATTAACAAATAGATGGAGTATTTAAGTACCACTGAACATAAATATTAAATTCAAAAAAACACAATGATTATGAATAATATAATAATTTTTTTATCTAAAATTCCTTTTTTTTCATCGTAATGAGTGATTATTGAATGTATTGTGGACAGTAAACACCCGTAAATAGAAAATCATCCTGTGTCAAATTAAAAAATTAAAAATAAATAAATTAAGTTAATAATAAAAATACACGTATAATTTTAATTTTTGTATAATGTGACGCTTGCTTGCGGTTCTACTCCTATTAGAGAGTATCGAATTTAGGGCAAGCATTTGTTGAGATTTAGGCAAACATAATTCGAGGAGAGAGAGCCTCATATTTGTGCTGGGCTAGTGAGAATCAGCAAGGCCCAACTCGTCGTCCCTGTGTGCTGCCACGTCAGCAAACTCCATCCAGCTCCAACGTCTGTCTATGCTTTGGAGAGTCAACTCCAAGGCCTTGGACACCGCAATCTCAGCCGGCCAATTCTCCATTCTGCGTTCTGGGTGCGGCACAGGCCGCCGATGTTCAGGTTTTATTCCTCAATCTCTGTCTTCACAAATTTCATATACTTTGCTTGCTTCTCCCCCATCTGCTCGGTTTATAGCAAAATGTGGCGCTTGGCGATATCTAATTGTCGTTTACGTCCATGTAGCTGTGCTGCTTTTCTCTCCATTTTTGTTTTGAACAGGTGATGTTTCTTCCAAAGAACAAATTTATTATGTAAATATTTAATTTATTTCTTAAAATTTTGTGCAGAAGGTAGAATTTGCTGAATGTGGATCCAACGAGTTCAACGTTTGAAAGTTGCTTAAACCAAGATTGGAGAGATGGGGACAGAATCATGTTTTCAGAATCTGCTGCCATTTGCGGCAATGGTGGCGGCAACTTGTATAATTACCGGGCTGAAAGTGATCAGCAAAGCCGCCATGTCGCGAGGGATGAGCCATTTTGTGTTCATTGTTTACTCGAATTCCCTCGGCACCGTCCTTCTCTTCCTCGTGCATATCTTCTCCCCAAGGTCCTACTTCAAATGAATTCTCTCAAAGAAATCGTATTTTCATCTAATATTGACGTCTCAATCCGTATTTACAGGAAGAAAAGGATTCCGATCACATTTCCTACACTAGGAAAGTTCTTTATCCTAGGCCTCATCGGGTAATCTCCCCTCTCGTTGCTATGGTCTGTTGAGTATCAATCACTTGGATTAATGTCCCGAATCGTCCTGTGAAGAGATGAATAGTTGATTTATATTGAATTTTTTTTTGTTCGAGGATCAATAGTGGTTCCCCACTTCCCCTCTTGGGAATTCGAACTCGAGAGCTATAACCCCTCTCAAGTGAGGCACTCACCAACTAAGCTACCCTCATCCCTAACCATGATTTAGAATAACTTTTAAGACAGTTGATATATAATCTAATTGAGCTACCCGACTCTACATTCAATCTTCATTTGCAAAAAATCTAATGGCTTGTGATTCAAAATGGTCTGGATAACTTTAGTGGTGAACATGAAAAATCTAATGGCTTGTGGTTTAAAATGTGCAGGATAACTTTAGTGCAGAACTTCATGTTCACCGGCTTGGACTACAGCTCCCCGACTCTTTCATCAGCTTTGAGCAACCTGGAACCAGCTCTAACTTTCTTGCTTGCCGTCATCTTCAGGTATTTTTACCGCTACTCCCCAAACAGCTGAAAAGTCCAAACTCAAGTATTCATGACAAACTTCAAAATTAATCAGAATGGAGAAGGTAGACATAAGATGCTTCAGAAGTCAGATAAAGATCCTGGGCACGGTCGTTTCGGTTTTAGGAGCCTTGATGGTCACCCTATATAAAGGTCCTGCGCTTTGGGCTTCACATCCATCTAACGCGCTCGTCGGTCCTCAGCTTCCACCGCTGTCTGAGCCAAATAATATGTTCTCAAGTGCCAGCAGCTGGGTCATCGGAGGCTTTTGTTTCGCTGTCGTTGCAGCAGCCACCGCAGCCACGAACGTTTTTCAGGTGAAATTAGTAGAACTTTTTCAGGAAATCTCGACACTCATTTTTTGAAGGCGTCCTCAGGTTAGTTCTTTTTTGAAGGCCTCAGTTCTGAAAGGATGTCCGTCAGAGATCACGGTCATTTTGTTCTACAGCTTGTTCGGGACACTTCAGTGTTCCGTGGTATCGCTGATCGGCGAGAGAAACCCAAATGCTTGGAAGCTAAGGCCTGATATTGAACTTGCCGCAATAGTCTACACAGTAAGTATGTGATAACATTATCTCTTATTAAGTAGAAAGTCACTTGTCGAAATCTTTCACATTGTCTAGTAAACAGAATAAGAGCCGACATATATTGTAATATGGAATCATTACTTACAATTCTAAAGTTTTTAGTCACAAAAGAAATTTAAATCAATTGAATTCGCGTTGAACATGACAGTCGTTATTGTTGAGAATTTCTGTTAATTAACAAAAGAGAAACATTAAAGACCACAAAAAGTTTAACGAGGTTCAGTAATATGCCTACACGTTTTGGTTGTATATTATTGAGAGTGTCCTCAATTATGTTACAGATACATGATATACATAATAGTAATATTAGGTACAAATTTATTAAAATTTTCTTGTCCTGTACCGCTCCAACGAGAGAGCTACACATGATCTATACCCAACATTTATGTATCAGAGACTGTCTGAAAATCGATTTCATCTCCTGCAGGCTGTTGGTGGCTCGGTCTTCATGTACTGCTTAACGGCGTGGTGCATAGTTAAAAAAGGGCCTGTGTTTGTGGCCATGTTCGGTCCGCTCGGGGTCGTCATTGCCACTCTGATGGGCGCCGTCTTCCTGGGGGAGGCTCTACATGTCGGAAGGTCTGGTTTTTCAGAACCATCTCAAACTGCTAAATATGTTTCAATACAAAAATTGGAGCAGTTCAGGAAAGTTTATCCTGGCTCGACCTGAATCAATTTTGCGCTGAGATGTGTGTTTCTGGGTACGCAGTGCTGTAGGATCCGTCATCATTGTATCAGGCTTCTATGGTGTGGTCTGGGCTCAATCCAAAGACAGAGAATTCGATGCAGGATGTGCTGGCCAGTTACCTCTCCTGCAGGACCATTCACAGATATAAAGAAGCACATTTACTAGATTATCAAACTTGATAATTGATTGTATTGAATATTATTTATATATATAGATGGAGGTTCAGTTGAGCACCGCAAATCATGTGAGAATTGAGAACTCAAGGTAAAAATGGTGTTAAGACACAAGACATAAAACGCCATTTTTGTCTTGAGTTCTCAGTTCTCACATGATTTGCGGATAGGGGTTCCACTGAGAACCGCAAATCATTAATATATATACATATTAATTAAAATATTTCAAATTCAAAACGTGGTAATAGGTTATATTTAACATTTTGTATATGTAAATTATCACGATTTGAAATTTCAAACATGGTAATTGATATTTTCATTAAATCAGGCGAAGCGATTATGTGTTATAAGATCATGAGACTCGTCTCACATTAAAATGAAACGCTCTGAATTCTAATACTCCCTCTGTTTTCTTTTACATGTCACTTAATCGAATTTTTTTGTTCATTTTTACTTGTCACTCGGTAACAATTTTTCAATGCATATTTAATATCAACAACTATTTTAAAACGTTAATCACTTCATTATCATGATTAATGAAAAATAAATTCCTCACCAATAATCTTCTACCAACTTTATTTTTTGTACGAGTTTTTTTTTTAAATATTAATCATCTACTTATTAAATTTGTTCAACCGTTAGCATTAACTTCACTTTAATCTGCTCAAATTAACCTTAAATGACATGTATTAGAAGACAGAGAAAGTATGTAACTTACTACGAAGCTTTAATGAGAATTTCTTAAGTTTCTCACAAGCTTTAATGTGAATGCCTTAAGTTTCTCACATAGAACAAAAGGCTATGAAGTTTAATATACTTTCTCTGTCCTTATATACGTGTCGTTTCAGGTTAAATTGAGTAAATTAAAGAGATATTTAATGCTAACGATTGAGTGAATTTAATAGGTAAAGATTTGACGTATATTTTTAAAATTTTGTATAAAATGTATAATTGATAGATTATTACTGGTGCAAAATTATTTTTTAAAAGATTATGATAATGAAATCATTAATGTTTAACTTTTTAAGATGGATGTAAGGTGTATATATTAAACATGCATTGAAAATTATTAAGTGATAAATAAAAACGGACAAAAAAATTCATTAAGTGACATATGAATAAGAACAAAGGAAGAGAGTATAACTTTAATAGGAATGCCCTAACTTTCTCTACTTTTTCAAGCATAAGATACGCGCCTTTAACGTATAAAACTATCATTATCAAGTTTTCGTTGGTTCCGTTAGAAATCTATGTTGTCAACATAATCTAATTTGAGACATTTCTCCGAATGAGTGAGTTATTAGGTAGACATTTTTTATTTAAAGATATGATGCTGAATACATTAATAAATCAGATTTTTATTTCAAATAGCAAAGCAAGATTCTGGCAGGATAAAATAACTTGCGACTTGTTAACCAATCATGATGAGATAAATATTAATTAAATGATTTTCTATTTTAATTAATATTTTTATATACATGATCTGTTCATCAGCTAAGCTGCTATGTTCATCAGATAATATGTTCATCAATAAATTGTTATGTTTATCAGATTCGATAATATGTTTATCAGATAAATTATTATGTTAAACAGATTTTTTTTAATAACTTTCCCTAAAGTAAACAAGTAAGCAAGACATGGTTTGTGTCGGTTAGCTAGCTTTTGCATGAGACTTTAACCATGGTATGCTTGCTTTTTACATGAGAAGTTTAACCATAATTTGTTTTCATTAGCTTCTATTTAACTTGAGAACTTTAACTACTACTTGTTAGGTTATCCCTGTCATTCACATATTACATTTTCACGTCAAATATAAGCCTGACTTCTATGACTGTGCTTGGTTTGTGAAAAAGATATTGTCAAGAAACTGATATGGATTGTATGAGACTGTGAGATACACGAGACCCACTTAGCAAAAAGAACATATATTTTTAAGTCAATTTAATATTAGTTAAAAGAACACAAATTTAATATTTGTTTCATCAATAAATTAATAAGACACGCAAAGTAAAAGGACAAATGTTAGAAGAGGGAGTCCATGTCAGTTTAGATTCACTTAAATGTCTAAATTGACTTCCAAACTCAATCTCCAATTAAAATGGGTGAAATGATCCCATTGGTGAGGAAAATTAGTTCGTCCACTCAAATCAAACTTATATAAAAAAATGAAATTGTATTAATCAAATATATCGAATTACTGGACTAATTCGGTTAGCTTTAGTAGAATATTTGTCTTCCATCATGTGTGTTAGGTTGCTACGAGTTTTTTCCACGTCAAGAAGGTTTTAGATCCGAAATCATGCACAACTTCATAAATCTTGTCGAACAATTCCTCACTTAGCTAAAACCAACACAATTTAAACAAAGAATAGAGACTTCGAACTCTTTTTGGTATGTCTCTTTAATTCAGTCATGCACATCTCACACGTACCTAAATAATCCAATTTCTTTCTCTAATAAAAGTTGAGAAAAATATGAAATTAGTACTTATTCTACCACTCTTCAAAAATTTACTAGTGTAACTTTACTAATTTTTAATTTCAAGAAAAAATCTCATATTTAAGGTTTTAGTGTAATTATTAAATCATTAATTATACACTGTAAATTAATTTAGTACTTACAAGCGTATTCTCATTGAAAACTATGTCGTTTTACTCTAATTGATTTTACAATTTTAGTATTTATTAATATCTATTTTAGAGCTATATTATTCACCAATAACTACCACTTTTTAAAAAATAAAATTAAATAATCGAGTGGCTAGAATAATAATTGATTGACTTAGACTATGTTCCTAGAAGAAAAAGTAAGAGAAATGTTTTGAAAGGAGAAAAAAAGAAAGAATATGAAAGGAGGGAAGAAGAAAGAAAATCGGTGTTATTGAGTTTAGGAAGAACTTGTGAGGAAAATAAAAAGAAATAGCGCAAGTACTAAATTATCTTTAATTATTTTTAAGTTTTATCGGGGACTTTAAGATTGTCGATTTAGTAGAAATAGTTGCCTTTTGATTCTTTTGAAGGTGGTGTTGAAGTGGGATTTAGGGAACAGGGAACGCCCTTTCTCTACACATGCACTTATAAGCCATTGGGCATGTCTCAGCTTCTTGAATGGTCGCACAAATGAAGCTAACCATGGCCAGCCTGCATGGTCTACATGCCCCGCAGGCATGGCTGCAGTCAGGCAAGCCTGAGCCAACTGCCACTTGAAGAGTGTCCGGTTTCCATTGCTTGGTGGTGACGTAATAAGTTTCTGATTTCACCATTGTTTCTACTCCCTTGCAAGCTCTTGTGCTGTGATGGTGACCGCTGCTGCCGTGATCTGTGAAGACGGAGAAAAACTGATCACTTCCCAGAAAATAAAAAGAACATGTTCATATAATTCATCAAATCCTAGAAAAGAGCGATTGTATGAAGAAGGCTGGCCTGTGAGTCTGGAAAATGAAGAAACCAGTGCAGGAAGAAGAACTAAAGCCAAGAAGAGGGCGACCGGAACTGAACAACAACCCTTCATAGCTAGTTTTGATGAAAGACTGCTCTTCTGCTATGTATGAGCATGCGAGACTCTCAGCAAGAATGGCTCTTGAAATTAGTGGGCACGTATAAAAAGTACGTAGCCAATGCTTGAAAAGAAGTATTGAAGCAAATCACAGGGAGAAGGACGATCAGGAGGGTATAGTTAGGAGAGCTGGAGAGTGATGGTGAAGGTCACATGAAGGATGAGGAGCAGTAGTAGTAGAGATCACATAATGGAGTTCAGTGGAGTAGTGTGGTGTAGCTCACAAGTCTGAAGCTGGTGGATTTGATCCAGAATCACAGAGGGGATGCAGAAAGAATTACTGTGCAGTGACAACCAACCACACAACATAACATAAATGACTCTACTCCATATCTCCACTCCTATAAGCCTAGCGCTGCCGCAGTCAAAATGAAATGAAAGATGGTAATAAATTGTGAAAGTGATGAGACTCAGAATCCGAATGAGATCGATCGTCTTTAATGTCTTCTGCCATTTACTAGCCCCAGGACCGTTCAGGCCTTTGGTGGTAAAGTCGACAATGAAATCGCAGCACCAAATCTGCCAATCGGTCAGACTCTTAAAAACATGTACTAGACTTGTTGGTTAGTGTAATCTCTCTAAAAAGCAAATTTCCACATTTTGGCGTGGATGTGAGCACTTCTTGTCCAAGTCAAACTATTATTAATTCAATGGAAAAATTATATATTTTTATTTTTTTACCTCCAATTTAATTAAAAAATATTATATATTTTTTTATTTTTATCTCAATTCAGTTTTAAAATATTGCATTTTTATTTTTATATCTCTAATTCAATTTACAAATATTATGATTCTTATTTTTGTACTTCAATTTAACCAAAATTACCTCAATAATATATTTTAATTTTTTTACCAAGAGTAAATGCTAAGTCATGGAAAAATCATGAAATTCAACTTTTTTTTTTTTTGCTTTTCCAGACTAGTGAGACTACAATCACTCATGGGTGGCCCTAGAGCACTCATCTAGATGAGTGTTCTCACTCGAAAAGGATGTCGTTTTCATTAATACACTCTATCATTTCTTAGATAAAGAATAAAAAATCAGAAAAATAAAAAAATTAGAGAAAATTTAAAAAAATTATTTTAAAAGAAAAGTCCAAATAAAAATAAAAATAATTAATTCACAAATTTATATTTTTATATTCATTAAAAATAGTTTATTCATCTCATGAACATATTATCAAATCTGATGAATATAGAAGCTCATCTCATGAACTTATTATCAAATCTGATGAAAATAGTAGCTCATTTGATGACCATATCATCTGATGAATATAACAACTTATCTGATAAACATATCATCTTATGAACATAAAAGCTCATTTGATGAACATAGCAGCTCATCTGATGAACATGGAAGCTCATTTGATGAACATATCATCTTATGAATATAAAAACTTATCGTATGAACATAACAACTCATTTGTTGAACATATCATCTCATATGATGAACATATCATCCAATAAACTTATAGCTAATCTGATGAACATAATATCAAATTTGATGAACATAGTAGCTCATCTGATGAACATATTATCAAATCTAATGAAAATAGCATCTCATTTAATGAACATATTATCTAATAATATAGCAGCTCATCTGATAAACATAACTGCTGATTTGACGAATATAACAGTTCATCTGTTGAACGTATCATCTAATTTGATGAACATAACAACTCATCTAATGAACATAACAGCTCAGATGATGAATATATCATCTCATCTGATGAATATACATTTAATGAACACTGATAATATGATAGCTCATCTAATGAACAGATTATCACATCTGATGAACATATATAGTAGCTCATCTGATGAACATAACAGCTCTCCTGATGAACATAACAGCTCTCCTGATGAACATAGTAGCTCATCTGATGAACATACAATTAAATCTGATGAACATATCATCTGATGAACATAGTATCTCATCTTAAGAACATAACAGCTCAGATGATGAACATAACAACTCAGTCGATGAACATAACATCTCATCTGATGAACATATCATCTGATGAATATATTACCAAACCTGATGAATATAATAGCTCATCTGACGACCATATTATCATATTTGATTAAAATTAATTTGTCCACTTTTATATGTCACTAAACAAAGTCAACACGTATTTAATATATACAACTATCTTGAAAATTCAAACATTAATTATTAAAATCATATTCATTTTACATGAAATTTTTAAAAAAGTATATTAAATACTTATCTATTAAATTGAGTCAACAACCAATATTAATATCTATTTAATCTTAAATGATTACAATATCCGGACAGAGAGAGTATACTAATAAGAAACATGACATCTACTCAACTTAACTGTCACTTAATAATTTTAATACGTTATTAATTTCAACTACTATCTTAAAACGTCAAATATGAATCATTTCATTATCATAATCAAATAAAAATCTATTTTACACCAATAATAATCTATCAATTTTATAATTTGCATGAAATTTAAAAATATATATAAACACCTATCAATTAAATTTACTTAACTACTAGTATTAATATCTTTTAACATACCCAATTTAATCTTAAATGACTGACTGAGAGACTAATAACAAAAATTCTCATTCATACGTGTCTTCTATCTTTCATCTCGCTTCTCATTATATGCAACTTCGATTTATTTACATCTCCATTTTGGTAGTTGATCCAAGTTCAATTGGTCAAGCTCGATTATGATTCTATTATAACAGAAAAATCATGTTAATATAAATGATATTTTCATAATTTAACATATAAGCTAACTTTTTTGTGGGGGTGTAGTTTCAGTTATATTGTGATTAGAGATGACAATTCAATCGAACCGAGTTATAATCGAATTGTCCCCGTCCCGGTCAAGATGAATAATAATCGAGTTGACTATGCCTACGGTTAAAACCGTAACCGAACCGAAAAAATTATACGGGTAGGTTAAGGGTATTGTATTTGTCATATCCGCTCCGACCCGACTTTAGTTAACCACTCATAAATCGATTCGGTCGCCCGATAATAAATTATATAATTATTTAAATTAAGTAATACACATAATTCTATAATATATATTTCTGTAACAGTTATTAAAAAAATTTAAATAAAATGCTCAATTTGTAATCACAATATAGTATTATAATTCACAGAGTTAGCTTTATCAGATGTGCTTATTATATTTTGTTATGACTATTACTTTCCATCATCTGCACTTGCTAGCTTTCTTGTCCAAGACAAAAAAATCCTAGATAGTAGTAAAAACAAATCCTCATCTCAAGCTGTGCGACGTGTTTTCTTTGATTCTATTATTGGATGAAGCGAATTATCTAAGTGAAATCATACACAATATCAAAACATTCATGTCTGAAGCTACACAACGAGTTTTATTTTATTTTGTCACCTGTTGAAGCGACGAAGTAGCTATTTTTTCATCGTCGAGTGAAGGCTTGGCTAAAGCGGTGAATCGTCAAGTTTGACTTTTATGTCATCAGTCTTTATTTTTCTTACCCAAACCATAGATGACACGATTTGCAGAAAGCAAAACCTTAGCCAAAATGTTGTTTCTCATCTTTCATATATACCAAAGATAATTTTTTTTCTATTTTGTCTATAATTTGTGTCTTTATAAAGACTTCTATAGTTTGTAATTTGTAAACATTATATTATGTTTATTTTTATGAAGGTCATGACAAGTGATGAGAATGAAATAACTTCACTAATAAGAGATTCACTCTCTATTCTTTCAGACAGTGTAGTACAGACCATTGTTTGGAACTATTTTGAGAGGGTTACAGTTCTTGATTTAAAGAAAGCAAGATATGTACACTGTAAATGCCTTCTTGAAGCAGATTTGATGAATGAGACGTCACATCTACATACTCATGTGAAATCTTGCTTGAAAAAGAAAAATTAAGTTGTAAGACAGTCATTTTTTGATGTGAATAATAAGGATAAAGTAACATCTCAAGCTTTTGATCAGCAAAAGTTTATAAAGAAATTAGTTTCAATGATCATAGATCATGAATATCTTCTTTCAATTGTCGACCATGTTGGGTTTAAGAACTACTCATTTTCTCTTTAGTCTTAAATAAGATGTAACAATGAATCAGTTATATATTAAGATGCAGGACATGTCACTTGTTACTAATACCGCACTACTCTGGTTTTAAGTAAGATGTGATGGCCCTCGACAAGGATTTCTTCCGCAAGTTGGAGATAAGAAGCTTGTTATGGAATGAGCAAAGTATTAATAACAACATACTGATACTGGGATATTAATTAGTATCATTATCTTTTCAGAGATATAAAACTTAATTTAGGTATTTTCAAAACTTGTTATAAAGAAAAACTTAGCGAGCTAAGGCTATTCGCCTCATCTGTAGCCACTGACAACGCTTTTGATTTTTATATGTGAGATCAACTGTTGGTTAAATAGTTAAACGTGGTTAAACCGAAATCTGACAGGAATAGGGATGGTTTTGATTTTTTCATACCCGAGCGGTTATGGTGCGGATATGATTTTGATGTCTCGAGACCGATAAAGTATGGTAATACCACTAACCACCTCGTTGCCATCCCTAACTGTGTTTGAGTTTTACTTATACTGTGGACTCCTATCTTGAATTTTTTAATATTTGGTTAGAGATGAAAAATTATTAAAAAGTGATTAAAAACTTCTTTTTTTATACCTTTCTTTTCCATTTTCAATAATTTTCTTTCTCCAACAAATTTTTCTTAAACCAAATACTCTCTTTACTCTTTTATTTGTCACTTAAACAAATTTATTTGTTCAATATTACTTTCACTTAACAATTTTCAATGTGCATTTCATATCAACAAGCACCTTAAATCATCAAACATTAATTACTTTATCATTATAACAAAATGACAATACTCAAAAATTTGAAAGTAGAAAGTCAAGACGACACAGACTTTTGCCAGAATTTGATCCACACGAAACCAATAGGTATCCGGGCTCGTAGCCGCCAAGAATGAATAAGGACCCCTAGCCGTAATGGTCAACCACTACAAATCCACCTGCTCTATCTATACTCCTTCCGCCCTTACATATATGTTGTTTAAAATTAAAATGAGTAGATTAAGGTGATACTTATGCTAGTAGTTGGATGAATTTAATTGGTAAAGATTTAATGTATAATTTTAAAATTTTGTGTAAAAGGTATAATTGATGGATTATTATTGGTGTAGAATTATTTTTTGATTGATTATGATAATAAAAACATTAATATTTGACGTTTTAAGATAGTTGTAGTTAGTAAATACGCATTAAAAAATTTTAAGTGACAAGTAAAAATAGATAAAAATTCAATTAAGTGACATGTAAAAAAAAAACTATATAAATCCCCAAATACAAAGTCATAATTCAACAAAAAATAGCTCATCGAGAAACTAGCTAGGTTCCCTAATTTCCCGCAGCTATGAATGCGTTGCTACCAATGGCTTCTCGTTCCGTTGTTCGCTTGTTCCTCGAAGACTAAACAATTGGAAGATGAGGCCACGACATTATCGTCACACATTCATCAGGAATCCTCTGGCCAGAAAAGAGAACATTTTCAGTGCGAATAAAGGGCCGAAGCAAAAACGGGGCTAGTGGGGTGAGTATGATGATGCCGACGAGCACATTAAGTGTAGATCAGTCGGATCCACACTCAAAATCAATTAACAATGAATTGGTGAGCTCAACTACATATGAGACGCAACTTAGAGCTTAGTTTGAACTATGTGAGATTTTTAAGTCCATATATGCTCAACATTGAGCTACAGAATAGACCGTGCCAGGAAAAGGCAACTATTTTTCAAGAGGTATAATTTGGAGTCTGCTGACAAGTCACAGCTGGTCACAAAGCGAGTGATCAAGGTGTTCCGTAAGGTGAAGGATGTGGTTGTATCTAGGGGAGAGCATCGGTCGGTTAACCGAGCCGAATTGCTATTCGGTTAACCGAACTGAATTAACCAAATTTTAAAAGTGTCGATAGATAAACGAACCGAATTATATGGTTAACCGATAATTGAGTTAATTCGGTTATCGGTTAAATACCCAATTAACCGAAATTAACCCAATTAACCGAACAAAATATATATATTTTATAAAATCAATATATTTATATGCAAAAAAAGTATTTTTATTTAATAATTTTATTATTTTGGAACCGAACTCAAAAATTTCTCTTCCATTAACCGAACCGAATTAACCAAATTTTATTCGGTTTTTGATCGAATTAACCGATTCACCAAATTAACCGAACCGAATTAATTCAAACTATATGGATTGTGTGAATTGATTTTCACCGAATAATGCTGTCCCCTACTTGTGTCTGCTGTTGTGTTCACCAAAAGTGGTGCGGGAGCATTGAAGAGATGGAAATGTCAAGCGCTTGTCTCCTTCGCCTCCCCAACAGAGCAAGGCAAAAGCCCATATGTGATCTGAAGCACAACTTTGGGGTGGAGGGTCACACAATGCATAAATGCACATGATATCGAGCTGCCACATTCATATTTGTACACCTACAACTTTCATTTTTTTGCTAATTGTGTGTTTTGGTCTTACGTACATTTTCCCATCGAGCTGCCAAATGTGAGCCTTGTTCACAATGCAAAGCACAAACAATGGATGGGCATCTCAAATCAAAATTTTCTATTTATCTAAAAGTATGTTTGGTTTAATGAAAATTTGAAAAAAATGAGAATAAGTTTCTTGTTTTGTTTAGAGAAAGTTAGAGAAGGGAAAGTTAGTTGGAAAAGGAGATAGAAAAATTTTAACAAAACAAAAAATATTTGGACACTTTCGCAGACCAGATATTGGTCTGATTTGAAAATGCATACCGAATTGTATCATGAACCGAATAAAACAAGACAAACCGGCTCTTTCAGTACGAAACCATTGAACCATACCGCTTATCCTCAACTGATTCATTATCAACAAAAGCTTAACTAAACATAAATGGCACCCCTCAAAATGAAGAGGAGTACTCCCGCCAACAGGTCATCAAATCATTTTATATATTTATTGATATTGGTACTTAACATGTAATATTTTGTAATTATTAACTTTAGTTGAACCAGTTCAAACCACCAGTTCAATCAGAAAATTAGAAATCGGAGGCTTGATTGGTCATTCGGTTCTGATAACTATAAAAAAAACCTTTTAAAAATTAAAATAATCCAAGTGAAAATAAAAATATATCATAAATACACCCAAAAATAGGACTGTTAGAAAGTTAACCCCCACTCATTATTTTGTTGGCTCTACCCTTGCAGATTTTAGTACTTAACTATTCTTCATAACTGCATACATGGTGTTGAATTTTTTAATTTTTTTATTTTCTTGCGGTGGCCTGGTGCCACACACCCTTCCACTTTGATAGTGATGACAAACTCACTGCGAGTTAATTCATGACATCTCTAGCATATTCCTGCGCATACGGTACCTCCAAAACTCGAATCTAGGACATTAGAATTGTTAAACAACATCATGAGGCTATGAACTATCTGCAACTTAAGATTTTTGCTGCATGGCACTTATCTCTCAAAAACAAAGTTCTGCAATTTTTATGGTGTATGATTTACATCATCATGCTTCTGGCATGACATGCCGGAAAGAAACAATCTGTTGGTAAAGTCTTTTGTGGAAGTGGTGAAGATCAAACTGATGAATGAGATATTCACTGACTGACTACTGCAGCAAAAGTCTAGCTATACGAACAAGCTAATTAACATCTCTGCTACTCTTTATCAAACAAAATGAGATTTAATTTGACAGTGCAATATTTATGCCTCCTCTAGTGAGGGCTTCAATAAAATCAAAAATAATTTATAACTTTGTAAGTATGGGATCGATCCAAAGAGTTGTGGCTTATTCGAGCGACTAGGTCCATGCCATCAACGTATTTAACTTCATAAAATAATCTGGTTAAAGAGTTGACAAATCACAAAAGGAAAAAAATGTTCCTAGGGCTCATACCTACGCATGCAACAATTACTAGATTATTGATAGAACCGTCGTTGAATGGTCCAATGCAAATGAATTTTTAAACCTGTGCTCACCAGTTAGTGGTAAGTACAGAGTCGATCCACAGAGACTGAGTTGTGAACGTTTAATAACTAATTATACAAAGTAAAAGACACAAAATATTTGAGGTTTTCAAATATAAAAGGTAATAAAATAGATAAGTATGCAGTTCAGGTGGCTTGACTTGTGAAATTATCAATCATCGATACAAAAGATTAAATTCTATTCATGCACTGAATTTAACAAAATATACATCTCATATTTCAGAGTATAAACAATGGATAATATTCTACATTCATCATACTCCTAAGCCAATTATATGAATTCTATATGTCTAACAGACTCTAGTAGGTTATCAGCCTAACAACAAGACATACGCAGTTGTGCTACAATGATAAGAAATTCAGACAAAGTTACGTTGCTTTTGCAGAACTTTGGAATTGCTAGTAAAGAACTAAACTATTCTGCTTGTGGAATATGCTAGGTCCATATGTGGAAATCACAAGTTCTACAAGAAGAGGAAATTGCAACATAGCAAAGAATATTACCGGGATGCAAGCAATCAGCCCAACTGGCAGCGCAATCCAAGCCAACTCCTGCCGCAACACTAGCGCCAGTGTGGCACTAAATGCCACCATTGTGGCTGCAATCGAAACAAAAAGCGACACAAGTCCAATACAGAGTCGCTTAGGCAACGCATAAAGGAAGTCATCTTCTGCAAAACGCGAAGTGAGTATTGCTAGGAACATGAGCACAGACGTGGCAGAGGCAAATAGTGCAATGGCATCTGATGCCGCGAAGAGCATGAAGGTGCGATCTTTAGAGAGTAAAGGTGTGCCATCATCCTTCGGCCCGCCTGGTACAGTGAAAATGGCCGCAAAGGCTACTGTGAAAATGAGGGCTGCCACTACCATGGATGAAGAGGAAGTGTCTTTCATCCATTTCTCGCCTTTTTCTACCATTTCTCTGTGCTCCTCCGTAAATAGCCTTTGGGGTGTTTTATTCTCCTTGTTCAAGATATCCCTGTAGGCCGGCTGCACAAATTTTTCTACTTCCTGCAATGATAATGCAGATTTTAATGTGCTTACAAAAAGGGAATTATTCATTGAAATTAATATATAGATATGACAGGAAACTAAGAACCTTGAACCATTGCAACTCGCGCTGCATTTGCAAGGCAGCCCCTGTGACAGTATTGACCCTGTACGGCAAAGCTATCCTAGCCACCTGATGCAATGCATTTTCGCCATCTGTAACATCAGACGCGGCAAGTGCTACATGGCCTGTCATCTGATAAACTAAATTGTACACCTTGACTTGTCTGTACTTGATGGCATTAAACATCAGGTATGATCCTTCACTTTTATACCAAATTAAACCTGGGTAGCACCTCAAGCACTCTTCGATTAGCTCATGAATTCCGTTTACGGCTGCTTTGTAAGTGGCTGGTCCCAACACCGTCCATACACTAGTGTAGTTTCTCGTGTTCAAGACAGTTGCGCATATATCTTTCATTAGTTGATCAGTTTGCTTATGTATCAGTTTTGCAATACCAATGCGATTAACCAGTGGAACTGGAAATTTGAGAAAATGTAAGATTCATTAAACTGATGTCTAAGCAAATATCCATTTAAAACATTCCGTACAAAGTCTATAAATTTATGACGTACCTGCATATCGAATGAACCTCCAGATTAGCAAGTGTAGACTGCAGCATCCTTCAACGATACAAGAAGCACAAATCAGCAATTATGTATTCAAACGGTATAAGTACTGTGAAAGCATAAGTGTAAAAGCTTGCTGCATACCAAATGCATGCAATCTTAATGGAGGAGTAAAAAATGGCAGGTCATTGCGTCCGTGCCTATAACTCCTTTTGATTGGTTCAGACGCCATGCCCTTTGAGTTCAGGTTCAACTCTATGTCTGTTCGACTATCTACAGGGATACCTGTTAAGTTCACCAAAAAAGTCCCAGCAGGTTAATACACCACTAATGAAGTGGGGGAAGCAATAATATAAATACACATACACACTCACAGAGATAGATGAACTTCTCCCAAAACCATTCACTTGTTCCACTTGGAAAATCCTTTGGCTTAGTTGCTAATCTTTGAATGGCGGTGATCCCTTTCCTATTTCTTTCGATGGCCAAATTAGGGTATTTCTTCATCAAATACAAGGCCACATCTGCCACGTTGATGATTCAGAAAACACAAACCACAATCCTAAAAGATGAAAATGGTGACTAAGTTAGGTAGGCACCATAGAAACCGGCTGTGATAGTGTGTGTGATTAAGTCTCCGCCAGGCACACCCAAATAAGGACTCGTCCCATCCTCACCGACCACATTCTGAGTCACACCCAGCAGATAAACCAGCGTCTCCTTCCTGGCATAATAAGCAGCAAACTGCAGCGCGGTGATACCCTTTTGATCAGCAGTTCGAGTTATAGCAAGGTCTATCTCCACCAAGGCCCTTGCAGCGCGGGTGTTGCCGGTTTTGGCGGCGAAATGGAGGGCGTTGTTGCCGACTCGATCGGTGGTCCGCAACTGGGTAACATCCTTGGAGGCAATGAGGTTGATAAGGTTGTGGACGAAGCGGTGGGAGGTGTTGGTCCCCACGGCGATGTGGAGGAGTGTTTCCCCGTAGTATGTGATTTTGGTGGTGGCGGCTGCGTCGTCTTGGCTGAAGATGAGCTGTGCGGCTTCCCAGTCGTCGTTGAGTGCGGCCTTGTGTAGAGGGAGGTAGTTGATGACGTAGTTATAGTCTCCTTCCTGTCTATGATGAGGTTCCGCCATATGATTGAATATAGAGGAGGATTTGCAGCGGAGAAGAGTAGCAGAGCTGAGGGGATGATCCGATTAGTTGAAGAGTCAAAAGTTGCCTTGAATGCACCCTGTTTTGGTCCTTGGAAAATTTGTGTGCGCCGTACTGAAATGACTCTTCCGTGTTTCAGCGGCTTCCGAAAACTACGTCGTTTTAGGTTGTACATGTAAAACATATTGAATATAGTCGTTGAATATAGATACATAATTGATGAATATTTACCAGTTGTGCTTTTATATTCATCAGTTATATATAGCAACACAACTGATGAATATGCACCAGTTGTGCTTCTATATTCATCAGTTGTGTTTCTATATTCACCAGTTGTGCTTTTATATTAACCAGTTGTGCTTTTATATTCATCAGTTGTGCTTCTATATTCATTAGTTTTGAATATTCATCAGTTGTGCTTGTGTACCAAATTGGATAGTTTTCTCTTTTTTTTTTCATCTCTCTTCTTTTAGTCGACGATTGTTACAAATGATCTATTTTTAATGGGCTATTATGAGACTAAATTATTTGATCTCATTTATGCTTAACTTACTAAATTCATGAATGTTATTGATTATTATTTAATGGTTTTAGCTAGTTATTGTCTTTTAGGCTGATTTAAGTCTTAATACAAAAATGTGCAAAAAAATGACAGTTTTGGAGCAATGGTCAGACAAAGAAAGAAAATCAAACAGATGACAGTAGTCAGCCGAGCATAAGAGCGCGCAGTGGTTCACTTGCGGGGAGGACTGACACGTCTCACAGAAAGAAAAGAAGGAAGAAGATGATGTGGTCATTAGCTGCGTGCAACATCCATGCCCACAACACTTAATTGACACGTGCACGCAACTAATATCAAATTTCCAAATCTGATCTCCAGAAACCTTCCAAGTTTTGAGGGATGTCACTTTCATGCTAGATGATTATTTACTAGTTTTTATAAGGAGTTAGAGCCTAATTGTCAGTGGATATTTGTCAATGGATTTGTCAAAAGAGCTAATAAACTCTCTAGGCATGTATGCTTCCTATTTTGACATCCAAATCCGATTCTAATTTACACAAGTCGATAAATTCTTTATAGCACTTCCATGCTTCACAGAAGGTTTCACCATTGATTTATCTTAAGTTCGTGGTATTCTTCTGATAGTAAGTGGTGACAGTTGGGGGGTAGCACTTCAATAAAAAAGTTTTTGGTAGTTTACCCCATGTGTCATATACTTCTTCAAGTTAACTTTTGAGCCGCTCCTTGGCTTTATTCTTACAGAAAGGGGAATAGTTTGAAGTCTAGAACATCTTTGGACGTGTTGCCCACCTTAAAAGCGTCACAAATCTCTAGAAAGTTCTAGATATGTGCGCTTACATCCTCTGAGCTCGACCCTCCAAATGTGTTGTTTATTAGTAAGTTGATCAAATCCAACTTGACTTCTCTAGATTCCTTTGTTATGCCTAGCGGGTAATCTTCAATCTATAAGAGGGCATGTTGTACTCCCATAGTTGGCTATCCTCTTCGTGCATCTCTATTGGAATGGGTTGATGGACTCATGCAGTGTTCCTATTATAGTTGGGCGTCTCTTTCTTCGTCCAATGTGTCCTCTCGATTTCTAGATCAGGGGGAGAAGGTTCTTACTGCATTTCGCATCCACGATTGTGATTACCTATAAAAAGATAACTAGAGACCAAGCGTAAAAGGTGATTAAAAAATAAAAATAAAAATAGGATGAGAGTTAAAATACGCAGCTCTAAAATTCCTAGTCTCTAAATAATTCAACCATTGCTCCATGGCAACGACGACATTTTGACAGTTAATGAAGCTTGTCGTTGGGCTACTTCATGCAAATAAATTTATAAACCTATGCTCACTAGTTAGTAGTAAGTACAGGGTCGATCCATTGGAACTAAGCTATTGTACTTTTAACAACTAGACAATAGAAAAGACACAAAA
>NQLW01000053.1:2268372-2302586 GCA_002312845.1 Kalanchoe fedtschenkoi | reverse complement strand
ACATGCATCATTGGTATGTTTTATAGACATGCATACCTCACATTGTGTGGGTGTCATGTTCTCATGGCCTGGAGTAACTCCTGCATCATTGTCTTCATATTTGAAATCTCTAAGGATGGAGTTGAACTTGATGGCAATTGGGTAAGTATTGTGGTAGTTTTTGAGGTTACAACCTTGAGCACTTTGTGGGGTCTTGTGAACAAGTGGGCGTTCTCAGCCATCTCCTTTATGATCATCTAAATTTCCTCAGGATTCTTGTTCTGTATGTTGCCACCAGATGTTGCTTCCAATATATGAGTGAAAAATTATGGATGTTTCAGACATTTTATACGCATGTATGGAAATATTTTTTTTACAAAAGTAAGCATATTTTTGTTACCAAAATGTAAAAGAAAAACTAAAAATGGGGAATGTATTATCCCTCATATAAAAGTTAGAGTCATAGCTTTCAAATTTAAAATTTTAAGTCTTTTCTGTTCTCCTAGTGCATTTGTATATTTTTATTTCTCAATTTAGCCCTAAAACTCTTTTACCTAATTGTTTTTTAATCTCATCCAACACCTTTCCTATATCTGGTAGGCTGTGTTTGGTTTAGGGAAAATTATAGGGAAAGGAAAATTTGATGGAAAGTAAAATTCATTATGGATTCCATCTTATTTTCCTTTGTTTGGTTTAGAATGGAAAATTTGAAGGAAAGTTTCAAAACTCCTTTTAATTTACATTAACTTTCCTTCTAACTTTCCACATAATTTTCTTTCCCTCATATTTTCTATCTAAACCAAACATTGAATTTTACCAATTTTCCTCCACATTTTCCTTTCCACTAAATTTCCCTAAACCAAACACAGCCTTAAATATATAAAAACAGAAAATAATCATCTCACCATATCTCAATTTGTAAGGTAGCATTTGTATCTTGGAGCGGATTTTGACGGCTGAGAAGATGGTCTTGAATTTAAGTGGTGAATGATCCGAATTTGGATTGCAATGAGTACACAAAATGAATCGCATCGGAAACCATAAATAGACAGACCATGGCGGTATGAAATAAATTGAAGTACTAAAATCACATAAATTTTTCTCATAAAAGAAGGGTTCATGTCATGAAATATTAGCCATTTTTAAACTATCTCAAGATAAAATGTCAAATTAAGGTTCTGAAATTTGTTTGGAGAGATCGAGATAGCCACCAAAATAATTTCATCCACCTACAGTAAAAGTTGTAACACATCAAAACATTGGAGATAACTATCAGTAAAAGTTTTCATTGAGCTCGTTTCAGAATATAGATATGGAGAACTAGGGAGAAGGCTGGGGGAGTAGCAATGTTGTTGATACTGAAACTCTTCCACCAATCCGCAATAGAATTATCGTACTTCCTGAGCTCATATTTCACTGGCGAGGAAAATATTTGGATGCATTGATTTCACTAGCAAGGAAGATATTTGGAAGAATTAAATTTCATTTGGGGATGAGGGGTAGCTCAGTTGATGAACGTCTCACTTGAGAGGGGTTATAGCTCTCGAATTCGAATCCTTAAAGAAGAAAATAGAAAACTATTATTGATCTTCTTTAAAAGAAAGAGAAAAAAAAATTAAATTTCGTTTGCTGATGTGAGGAGAGGAAGGGGATCACATATAGTGAGAGTAGAATATTTTAGATTTTTAATTTTCATTTTTAAAATAAGACGGGGATGTGAATGGAGTACATGGGGGTAAATGAGCAATTAAGTAAAAGAGTTTTATGGTTGGGTTGAAAATTAAAAAATTTACTAGTGCACCCTGAACACAGAAAAGATCTGGAGTTTTAAATTCTTGAAGTCATGACTTTAATTTTTAAATGAGAAATAATAAATACCCTCATTTTAAATTTTTCTCAAATTTTAATGCTACAAAAGATTTTCTTTGATTCTAGAATTCATAACATGACACTTCTAACTGCTCACTGTAAAAAATTCAATTCATTTAAAACTTAATAAAACATAGATCAATAAAAACGCAACATCTAAATGAAAATGAGCCCAACATTATGTGCAGATCCGGTCTAGACATTTCGAAAACCCCAGGCGGAAGGAAAAAAGGGCCTTTAGACATGTAATAAAAAATTATCAACATTTTTATATAATTAATTTCAATAAATAGAAGCTTAATTTTTCTACAAAAGTAAATAAAAGCTTAATAATTTTAGTAAACATAACAACATTTATCCCTTTATTTTTTATATCAAATTCATTAAACTAATGTAAATACTTATATAACTATTATTTTAATATAAAAATATACATTTTAGTATATTTTTCATCATTTCCCTCTAAAATCAAAATATTATTATATTCATTTTTATGGTAGAAGATAGAACATTGAAAGAATGAATTAAAATATATATTATACATAGCCCCATTTAAATATAAATGGGTGGATTATTTTGGGAAAATTACAGAAAAGGGGTATGTACTACCACTTCTTTTAATTTAAAGGGTATTACTATCAGATTTTGCAATTTCAAGGTTTTGGACTCATATGAAATTTATTAATTTTCAATTTACCCCACAAGTTTCTGTATTTACGAAATAAACCTGAATGAATTAAAAGGCCTAACCTTATTTTGTCTCCCTGAGAACGACGATGATTCGCTCGACTGAAGACACGTTGCCGCGACTCGGCTGGAAAAATCAACATCGCGGCTGAAGACCTGTTGATCCGACTCGACGGAAGAAATCAATTGAAGAAGTGTGGGCGTCTCGACTGAAGAAATCAAGAGTGCGGCTGAAGATCTGTTGAGCCGACTCGACTGAAGAAATCAATCGCGCGACTGAAGACGTGTGTTGCGACTCGCACCTAAGCTTTGTTACCTTCTCGATTTTGATTTTCATGGGTAAGCTTTACATTCGAAATTGTTCAACAAGCTGATAATCCTGGTGGATGTCTGATGGTTTAGTTTGATACATCGTTGTTGCCTTTGTTCTCTGTCAGTTTCAAAGCATAGACTCTGAGTAATAAGTTTGGTTAAAATGTGCCTTTTCCGTTATATGATGATGTTATGCATATGATTATCAGATTTCAATTGTGGAAGCATATAAAATTTTGCACTACTTTGACATAATTTTTGCACAGATTTCACCTGTGAAAATATATAATTTTTTTTCTAATGTTGGTGTAGAAGATAATGGTAAAGGAAAAGTGATGGGGAATGCGAATGAACAAGAAATTTCAGAGGATGAACAAAGTAACAATCATAAGAGTGGAAGTGAAACGGAATCAAAGAAAAGTGATAGTTTGACAGACTTTGATGATTGTGAATTAGATGAAGATAACAACGATTTATTTTGGAAAAATATCGAAGATGCAACTTTTTTACGAAGAAGTGTTGATCATGATTTGCGGGGGTTAGCGGGTGCAATGTTTGAAGATCCTGTTGATGAAGAGTATTGTGAGAAGGATGATGAGGATTTTTTGGGGTACAGTAACTCAACTGAGGTCCTATTATTTTACCATCAAGAGGAGGCACAAATGCGGTTTTCAATCGTACACAACCTTCAACATCAAGTGGACCAGATTTTAGTCATGATTGAAGTCGTGAATTAGCCGTCTTTATTTTATATGGATACTCATTTTGGCTAGAGATATGAATCGTGTTAGTGTACTCGATTTCATATTAAGATTGAGTATAACCATATTGCTAAAATTGCATGGCTTTTCAGATATGAATCATTATTATTTTTTATTATAAGTCTGTTACATTAATTTGTGAATTAGAAAATAGGTTGACATTATCTATGAGATTCTTACATTGCAATTTGAATGTGCGTAATTTTTATGCAAGGATTTATTTTAAGTAATTTGAAAGGGTGTTAACTGAATTTGACAATATGTTGACATTGAAATTTAAATGTATAGGTTTATTTCGTAAATACAGAAACTTGTGGGGTAAATTGAAAATTAATAAATTTCATATGAGTCCAAAACCTTGAAATTGCAAAATTTGGTAGTAATGTCCTTTAAATTAAAAGAAGTGGTAGTACATACCCCTTTTCTGTAATTTTCCCTTATTTTGAATTAAATCAAATTATTACAAACAAAAATTAATTAACTACACATAACTCAAATTCAAATGAGGACTCAAATTTACACAAGAATCAAAACGATAAGCTCGTTTATGTAAATTCCTCGACAACAACCGGCGCCGTTTCTCGTGGAAAAAAGTGCAAAACGACGCTCTTGGCATCTCAACAAAGCACATTCGAATTCTGTCATCTTCTTCACCGAAGTGCTCGCTCAGGTCTCCAGAAAAACTCACTGCCTCTCTCTCTCTCTATCCCTCTGATCCGAACCATCCGGGTCCTAATCGATCGATCGATCGAGTCTCCACCACATAGAATTGCAATCAACACGTATATACGTCTACACACACCCAGCATTCAATTAAAAGCATATAGATGCAAACATGTCATCTCCTTTCGACACCGGAGACGACACCGCCATGCAGCAGCCGCCGCAGAGCCCGCCACCACCCTTCAACGAGGACTACGGAGAAAGCTACGGATACGACCCCAACTCCCAGTTCGCTTCACCAGATGACGCCAACCCTGACCATAGGGAGAATCCCATCTCGCCTGATGGGTTAGGGATCGGGTCGACGCCCAATGCCGGTGGAGCTTTCTCTCCGTCCTTGTTCAATTCTCCATTGCCCGATCAGAGTGGGGGAGATGGGGTTTTCGCGTCGGACGGTCCTCTACTTCCTGAGCCGAGTCAGATGCAGGAGGAGGGAGCTGCCCGCCGCGAGTGGCGCCGGTGAGTCACTGAAACATTTGTGCAAGTCTGATTTAATGAATTTTTTTTATCTGAAATGTGTGATCCTCAGGGGATCTCGGGCTTCATTTGTTAGTGCATATAAATGAGTATCGCATCGCCCACTCATTGCCAATTGATTTTGAATGTGTAACCAACTTACTAACATGGTACAGTTACGGGTTTTAGCCGCATCCTGGATAAACCGGTCTAACTTGTTGGATAAACCGGTCTAACTTGTTGGTTACCTCTGTCAGGGGTGTTGGTGCATATAAGGGAGTATCCCATATCACCCATTGAACTCAAACACTAACCTATAAGTATAATTAGACTATTTCACTCATTGCTAATTGATTTTGAGTGTGGAAACAACTTACTAACATCATTTCGTTATCATTAAATGGATTCTCTGAATACAGTTGTATTTCATTATTATGAAGTGTGGGATGATGAGAATTCTCTGGTAGAAGACACTGATGAATGGTAGTTTGTTATTATGCTTCTAGTTTGGCAAAACTAGTCTTATTGTTGACGTCGAGCTGATTGCTCGACTGGAACTGGAATGTTGGTTTGTACTATGCATTTTAATTGGAAGAATGTGCACTCAAAATATAAATTGTGTGATTTGTGTTAACGTTGTCTGCAGCCAAAATGCCATTCATCTCGAGGAAAAGGAAAAAAGGGAGAAAGAAATGCGTGATCAGATCATTGAAGAAGCTGAAGAATTCAAGCGCAAATTCTATGAGAAGAGAAAGGCTAATTGTGAAGCAAATAAGACTAACAACAGAGACAGAGAGAAGGTAATTTTGCTTATACAACTTTTGTGCATGCCTCTTTTCAGATATTCCGAGAGTAAGAAGAAGAAAAAAAAACCAAATTCGGTTTATTTATGGTTACTGAAGTGGCCGAAACCTGAGTCTTTGTTTGTGGTAGATCTACTTGGCCAACCAAGAAAAGTTCCACAAGGAAGCTGACCAACAGTATTGGAAAGCAATAGCTGAGCTCATCCCACACGAAGTTCCAAACTTTGAGAAGAGAGGCGCAAGGAAAGATAGAGACAAGGACAAGAAGCCTTCCGTTGTTGTCATCCAAGGCCCAAAGCCTGGAAAACCCACGGATCTCAACCGAATGCGGCAGATTATTGTAAAACTCAAGCAAAAGCCTCCTCGGCATATGCTCCCTCCACCACCCAAACCTGAAAAGGATGCTGTCAAAGATGGGAAAGACAAGGATGATAAAGATGGCAAAAAAGAAACTAACAAGAAGGAAGGCGAGGATGCCAAGAAGGATGGCACTCCGGAAAATGGAAAGGAGAAGGGCACAGAGGAAGCAAATGCCCAAGGAAGTGCAAAGGAAGCACCACCTGGCACACCTTCAAAAGAGGGCGCTCCTGAAGTGCTGGCTCCAGAGGCACCTGTCGTTGCAATTGCCGCCGAGGAAGCCCCCGTTGAGAAGACTGAACTAGAAGCGACAGTCTTATAGAGGCTAGATATAACTTTTAACTCCCATATCTATACTTCCAGTTCATGTTCATTGACGCATGGAATAAGAGCACCTACTGTTGCTTCCCAACTTTTTGATTGTGCTTGTGGTGGAGATCCTTAACTTTTATCTCACGGGCTAGTCTTTTGTCTGTTCACATGTGATGCACGTCGCCCTTATTTTCTAATTTTGCACTTTTATATGAAATATGCTAATATCATACTGAATGTGTTCACGTTAGGGCATCTCCATTAAAACATACCTAAAAATAGTTTTATAGAATGACACGTGGAATTTGTGTTATGTCACATATCTATTGTCATAAATATCTTTTTACAAATCTTTCACTCATCTTGAAACAAATCTTCCACTAGCCTATCTGTGTGGGACTCTTGTGTCATATTATTATTTTTATACTTTTTCATATTATAATAATTACCAATTTCTTAAATTTCTTGACATTTATATACTAAATTCACATGATTAGAAATTTTCATTAAACAATAATGTATTAAATATGGCATTAAATTTAGTACATTCCAAGCTTAAAATAAAATAAAAAAATGATTAAAGATAAAATATGACCAATATAACTTAATTCAAATCAAAGTCTACGAATTGTTGCCACATATGTTCAACTAAATCAACTTGAATTTCGAACCTTAGTCTGGCTCTGATTAGACTCTTGAGTTGGATTTACAGAAGGTTCTCCTTCATCATCTATTCAATTCATAGTCACATCTCTTTCATCTTCGATGATCATATTATGTAAAATAGTGCAAACATATATTATATCATGTAAATGATTTTTATACCAGAATTGTGTAGGATCACGTACAATAGTCCAACGAGATTGCTACATGCTAAAAGTACGTTCAACATATTTTATTGTCGACTCATATGATGAGAAATTTTTTTAACAAACGTGCTTCAGTCGGGATATATGTCATTGGTTAGATAATAACATTTTGTGTATGTTGACATATTTACCGTAAGTTGAACTACAGGAACGAAAAAGATCTTGAAGTCTTCTTTTAAATGGATCTAGCTACGTGTCAAAATTCTATTTGAGCTGTCTAGAATCAATAAAATTAATTCTGTGGGTTTTAAGTTCAAATCAGTAATGGATTTGGACTTTGGGCTTAAGTCAAAGTAATAATAGGATTTGAACTTTGAGCTTAAGTCAAACTCATAACAGGATTTGGACTTTAGGCTTGGGCCTTATCCAAATCTTATCAGTGATAGAAATCATAAATAGTTTAGGAGAAACCATAGCTTCCTTCCTTATAAATAGATAGTTATAAACATCTTTTTCAATTGGATTTTATTTAGATTAAAGTTAGCTACTGCTTCTTTTTCTTGTATTTGAGCGTGTCGACTAGATCGTCCGTTTACTTGTCTTCAGAATCCAAACTCTTATTTTATTTTCGATTTATTCTTCATTCAGATTTGTAATTTCAGTTGCTTATTCATCTTATTCTTACTCGTTTTTTGATTGCTTGCAGGTACAAGGACTTTTATGTTCAGGTTGATCATACTTCCACAAGATCAATAGAGCTTCTGGATTAGGTGTAACGATTGTTAAGATGCTAAGTCTGGACAGTTGTAGTCGGATTGCCAATGTCTCCTCACCCCAAATCAAAACTCTATCTCATCGAAAGATCGGAACCACATAAACTACTATCAAAAGGGTACATTGGTTGCTCGGTGAAATAGTCTCTATGAAGAGCATGACTCGGATTGTGCTCAAGCTTAATCCAACACGAATCAGATCGTGCTGACGCGTGTCGGCATAGAAAGGAGTAGGTTCGGATTTTATCCTTACAGACCTTTTTTGGCAACAATATTTCTTCTAAAAATTGTCCAAAATTATCAGAAAAATACAAGATGACAACCCAGTCATAAATAGAAGACATATGGCTCATTTTTCACATCTTCGTACATACATGAGCCTAGAGATTCTGTCGTTCAGAGTTGGAGGATCACGAGACTAAGATTATTTCTACCACCTAAATTTTAATTTTATTATTATTTTGATTATATTACTATGATGCATAGTGAGTAGTCTTTCCATTCTAGGATTCTACAAATTAAATCACTCGAATCCTAGGTTGTTTGTATAATTTGATTCATGTTATTCAACTAAAAGTATTTTCATCCATTTTTGTTAGTGCTCTTTGAGTATACTGCGTATGACTGGTGTATAATTAATTGAAAATTTTATCTTGCATCCATTATTTTAGAGATGTCTAGAAATATAATTATTCAGAGTTTAAACAAATGTATGCTACAAAAACTTAGTTTATGATTAAATCTATTACCCTCTAGGCTAGAATATTCCATTCTATGAAGATCAGAATTGAGACGGAATGAATATTTTACTTAATTGTAGTCAACAACATTAGTCAATCAAAGAACAGAAGCGTAGCTTGCCTAAGAGTATTGAGTAATTTATTTATCCTTCTACATGTTTAGAAATTATCAGTATATCACTCTATGACTAGAATTTGTAAGCTACAAAGACCAAAATAGGGAAACAAAACAATACAACATCAATTATAGTCAATAATTTATTACATGGAAAGATCCAAAAGTTAGACTTGCATGTAAATTATTGAGTGATATGTCATATTATTGAACTTGCATGATACACTATGGATGATTATTTGTGTTTTAAGAATAATATGAGAGTTTGTATACAATTTAGGTGAAGTAGAAATTCTAAAATATTTCCATCATCTGAAAAAAATTCCTTTCACAATTGCTTTTGTTTTGTGTAGAGACATTCATTTAGTTCAAAATTAATCATCTAGAACTAAATATTCATTAACTATAGTATTAGTGCCTTGACAAGCCTTTTTCGAGTCAGACTTTCTGAATTTATTTGACTGCAACTAATCCCTAAACTGATAATTGACATTTATAAAGAGTCAAAAATATGTGTATTTCCATGATGATTCATGTCATGGAAGCTATGCCAGAGCAAAAAGGGTTCTTGGCTAGAATTGAGAGACTTATGACTAATTTTCCATGGTATGCAGGGATGGATAAGAGAAGACATTGGGTTTATTTCAATAAAATGTGTGCTCATTATGAGAGTGGAGGAGTTAATCTGTGTAGGTTGCAAACAATGATGTATCTTTGCATGTGAAATTGTGCTGAGTGTAAGGACCTTCTGTACTATGGAGGGTGGTCCATCCAATTATGGAAGAGCTGAGGTTAAATACTGTGGTAATGGTTGGAAGAGGTGATTGTCTTGTGTTACACCCCTTGGTGTCTTACTCCAGTGCAACAATCTGAATCATACAATAGGAATTACAGTTTAAAGAATACCTTGTCCAACCTAGTTCTTTTGGCTAAGATTAAAGGGTTGATGCCTTCACATGTGGGTGATAAGCTGCAAAGCTTAAACAATGGGGTTTTGTTGCACTCTAAAGATGGGAAGGTTTCGGAAAAGGATTATAGAGAAAGTCCTTGGTGGATTGCAGAGGAGGAGCGGCTCTTGGATAATGGTGTGGTTGAACTTTAGTTCAAAAAAGTTCGGCAGGCTTCTTTGAAGAATAAGATATGGAGTGATTGTTCTTGATGATAGGAGTGTATATAAAAACCGATAAATTGAATCAAATCAAATCGAACCGAAAGGTTTGTTCGGTTTGAAATGTTAGTGGTTTGGTTACTGTTTTAAATTTTTAAAAATCAATGACTAATAGTTTAGTTCGCTTTTTAAAAATAACCGATCCAAACCGAGCAAAATCAGGATCTTATATTAAAATTCTCCTATTTAGTAGTTAAACTAGTCAATAAAGTTCATCAAAAAATTAACCAAACCGAATAGAACCATATGGTTTGATTTGGTTTGGTCTTTTAAAATTAACGGTTCGGTTCGATTTCAAATTTCTCAAACTGATTACTAATTGATTTGATTTTTTATAAAAAAACCAAACCGAACCGAATTGTTACACCCCTACTTGATGATTTGATTCAAAGCAGGGGCACTTAGCCTGAGTCAAGGTGCAGATGTTGAAAGGATGGGGCGGTGGAGATGTTTGAGTATATTTTCACGAAAGGCCATGTTGCTCGCAGCATGAAGTCTTCCTTGCTGAGATGCACTATCAGAATTAAGAAGTTTTGCGGAGAAGAATTTTCGGATCCAATATAGTCTGAAATTTTTTTTCGGATTCATTTCGCGGTTACAACGTATCTGTACCGGTTTTAGGTTTTCAAACAAATCTAACCCTAACGTTGAGGATTATTTTCATACCGATTTCTAACCAGCAGCGGATTCTATTTTTCGGACGAGTTGTGGATAGCTTGTGGGTGTACTATTTGAAGGTCATTTTCATACCCTTTTCAAACAATCAGCGGATTAAATCTCATTAAACACCCTTAAAAAAACCCTAAATAGGTTGGAAATAAGTCCGAAAAATGTTCTTCAAAATTTTTTATTGAAAAGTAATGCGAACCACAAATGGTCCTAAAATGTTGTGAAATATAGCCCACAATGGATCCTCAAACGGTCCTAAAAAATTAGGTCCGAAAGAAAATTCTGGTAGCGATGATAGGTCTGTCAGTCTGGAGAACATTCAATGAGTTGGCAAAGGAATGGTTTCTGGAACCAAATACTAAGACGCAGATGGGAGCAATAAAGATTTTTTGTTTGGCGTTCGAGGTATTGGAAGGCATAGGGTGCTGTCATGTTAGGACAAAGGGATGGTAGATGAGTGTCTTCAGACTGTTACGCCGGACGTGCAGTGCACATATTAGCTTTCGTGAGATTATATGAGTTTAAACCATGCATGAAATTGTCAAGAGTCGAGGAGCTTGTTGATCTCCAAGATGGACCTGGAAATTGTGCAGCCAAAAAGGCTGAGACACAACATGAATATTTTGATTCCTGCAGATGTAGGCAGTACGGTCAATCTAGTGAGAGTTTCAGGAGTGGTCTCAGCTGTAGCTAGACGCCCTTCGAGCAGCTTCGTGATGGCGATGAGGATGAAGGTATTGAATCTCCATCACTTAAATGAGATTTGGAGGTTGTTGGGTTAGGAAGGTCTCGAGATTGTGGAAGTTCAATGAGAGTCTAATTTGTAGGGTCGGATTAGGTGCCAGATAAATGTAAGAA
This sequence comes from Kalanchoe fedtschenkoi, assembly GCA_002312845.1. NCBI lineage: Eukaryota > Viridiplantae > Streptophyta > Magnoliopsida > Saxifragales > Crassulaceae > Kalanchoe > Kalanchoe fedtschenkoi. The sequence continues at coordinate 2,291,195 of NQLW01000053.1, read as the reverse complement.
CTATGCGCCTTGACTTTTAATAAAATGAGATATTTAAAAAGTATTATTATTTAATTTTGAGGGTAAATTACAAAAACATACCCCGAACTACCGTTCATTTTCAAATTAGGGTAATACACTTTTTAGAATATTAAATCAATTAAGGAGAAATGGAAATTTAAGGTATTCAGTTTGTGTTCCGCTAAATTCTCCAAAAAGCTCGGTCATTATTTTATTTACTTTGCTTAATTGAAGTCCTATTTATTTCATCAACAATATTTTCTCTCAGAAAAAATATACATTTTCATATTTTTGACGATATTCGTTTAAATACTCCAATATGACATTTCTATGCTGTAGAATTTTTGACATTTCCAATATATTATCATATCACAATATTCACATAATTTTTTTTATCTAGTTGTCTTTAATAAATTTATATTTGTTAAAAGTTTTAAAGGAACAATCCTTATTAGCATTCAGATAAGATTAAGAATAATATTTAATTTACATACATTTTTGAATAATTATCCTTAATATAATATGATAAAATATTTATTCAACCCCGACTATAGTATCATTAGATGAGAGCCAACCTTCCTCTTCAAAAACAAAAAAAAACCCCGAACCAGGCTTTTTGATTCATGGGATCGTCCCTTTTTTTCAAAAAAAAACCAACCAACTATATAATGTGTGAAGCACAGTCCACATTGAATTGCAGTTTTGAAGACTAGATTAATTTCAAGCTTGACATTAACGAGAGTAAAATAAAAGTTTAACAATTATTTTGGTAGAATTTGGAATCATTTATTATATGGGATATATTATTTGTTGTGTGGCATCTTAGCAGACAATTGCAATAAGATGATTGACAAAATAATTTAGGTTTTGTAAAATTATGAGCTAAAATATAAAATATTTAAAAACGTAAACTAAAAGATGAATTTATACAAAATTTATTAGATTAGAATAATTTTAATAATGAAACACTTTCCGGTGCGTGGCCCGGGAATAAAATATCCTAGTAGTAACATAACAATGAGACTCCAATGTTTGATTTCACTTAAAAACCTCTTTAAACATTTAATTAGAAACTTAGATAATGATCAACAATACAAATAATTATTTTTTTAAGTATACATCGAGCAAAAATAGGAATGGTTTTTTAAAAGAGAAAAAATCTCAAAAGAGGCTCTGAACTATTATCACTTACCCAATTACGGTCGGAACTATCACGATTTTCAAAAAGGGTGCGATGAAAAAAAATTAGTCTGATTTCGGATGATGTTTGAGATCAATTTGTTTGATTTCTTAATTATAATTAGTCTTATTAAAATTATTGAGGAATATGAATTACTAAATATGAAAATCTTGTGATTTTCAAAACAGTGTGATTTTATAATTAATTAATATTATTAATTATTTTTAAGACATGTGTTAAATGATGATTGGTTCTCAAACCAATACTCTCTGCTACATTTTAGAATTACATTTTTGATAACATGTATTAGAAACAAGATGATATTATTTATATCATAATGGTATATTTGGTATATAATATGAATACATATTAATATTGCAAGGAGAAATTTTTTAAAAATTCATATTAGTAATATCTCATATATTATTTATATAAATATTAATAATATACGTATATACCCCATACGGTGTGCATTTATAACTTTGATTTATTTCTTCCATTTCCTGTGGGTGGCCTCCTGTTTCGGAAATTTCTCTTCCCTCTATCTGTACAAATTATATATTATAATTCATATTAATTCACGACTCTTGTCTGTCAATCCGCCATTCATAATTCGCCAACTCCTTTCTTCTTCTTCCATCAGAATCTTAACTTATCTTTTTTTTTCCCAATCCCGGTACGTATCTAATTCTATTCCTTTTCTTCAATTTTGTTTTTGATGATTCCTTGCAGATCTTTGTCATGTCTCCAATCTGGGTTTTGATTTCTGATTGCTTCTCTTTCATTTTTAATCGATCTGGGTTGCCATTCGTTAGGTTTTTTTCTGCGTCAAATCCGTCTCTTATCTTTCAAAACAGGGGTTTATAGTGTCTTTTTTCCGCTTCATTTTACTCTCTGGATTGTTCGTTTGTTTTTTTCATGTCAATTATTCACAATCACATGTATCGGCAGACAAGGTAGGTTTCCTTGTTGTTTGAAATTGGGGGGTTTTCCTTTTCTTCTGCAAATGTTTCTTGTCAATGAATAAATTTGTGTGGTAGCTTCTTGAAACAGCTTTACTGCAGTCCTTTGCAAACTTTACTGCATCCCATTTCTTCCTCTTTCTTTTTCATTTAATGCTTGCAAATTACTGTTTTTAATTTTGTTGGTGACAGTATAAATTAGTCTTCCAAAAATGTTTTAAGATGATTTTTGGAGTGTGTGAAGATGGAAAGATGATTGTAGTTTAGTTATGCTGAATAGAAATTAATAATAGTGTGTACTAGGCAGATAAGACTACAACTTTGCCAGCATTGTTTATCCTGGTTCTTACATTTCGTCTCCTCTTATTTTTATTGAACCCGATTGATTTAGTTGATGATTTTGGTTTCCATGTTATGTAACTTACACAGACTTGCATGAGAAGGGGCACACTTTTGTTGTTGCCCTACATATACAATTTCGTCCTCTATATTATCTTTCATTTTCGGTCACTTTGGGTTTCTCCCTCATCCCATGTAGTGTGTGTACACTTTCTAGAACATGTTTCAATTGTAGGGCCTCCTCAGCCAACTGATCGGGAAGACACTTTCTATTGGCCCTGAGTACAGCACCCAGTATTATGCCTCCTGAATATTTTTACATGCTGACTCATTAGAATAAGATTGCAACGTGCAACCTGTATCCCACTTGCTCTTGTTCATTTGGAACTTGGACCCGTTTTCATAGCTCTCATTTTATTTTAGGTAAGATGAGATAGCATAATAATATGAAATAGGATGAGGGGGCATAAAATAAGATACGGGGTAGTAAGATAATACGAGATAAGATAAGATTAGATGAGACATATATATATATATATATATATAGGGGGTTCAAACGAGAACCTCATCTTTGTTGAGAGCTAAGAACCCCTTAAAGTCATTAATATTTTTATCAATGGCTAAGATAAGATTTGATGAGACGTAATTAGATAAGATTAGCTGAGATGTAGTAAGTAAGATTAGATAAAACATAATAATATAAGATACTACTAGATTAATTCCAATCATAAAAAATAAGGCCTTATTGTGGTGATATGGAAGTAGGGTCCTTCACTATTAGTCTTTGAGCTGTCATTTGGTGAGGGTCATCTTTTGTATAATTTGGTAGTGAGTCACTGTGAATATACTTTGTTATCTGCAAGGATGGTTGATATTATGAATAGACTTGTCTGTATTAGGGTCCAAAATGATTAGTTTATGATACACACTTCAATGGACAAGCACGTGCAGATCATATTTAAGTATAAGTACGCGACCTTGGAGGGCACTTGGTAGCGCCTATTTTCGTTCTGTATATTTTATAAAGATCTTTTCATTTGTAAAATAACCATTTCATTTTCTTGATTATTTGGCTACCAGTTTACTGCCAGGTTAAGATAGAACCAAGAAATCCAATGGCCTTGGAGAGTTTATTCCAAGAGTCTGATTCGGGGAATGACTTGTATGAAGTAGAGTCCAAGAACTGGAAGAAGTCTGTCTCCACAAATGTCATGGGTTCAGATTGCTCTTTGTCCCCTGGTTTTGACTGCAATATCTGTCTAGATTTTGTGCAAGACCCAGTTGTTACTCTTTGCGGTCACCTCTACTGTTGGCCTTGCATTTACAAATGGCTCAATGTGAGTAGCACGTCTGTTGAATACTCTGACCAGCCAGAGCCGCAGTGTCCTGTATGCAAATCTCTCATCTCGGTGGCAACACTTGTTCCGTTGTATGGCCGAGGAAAAAGTATGAAGACCTCTGAAGAGAAAGAATCAAAGCTTGATTTTGTTATTCCTCCCAGGCCTCCGGCACCTGTTTCCTGGCACATGATTCCAGCATCTCTTGGTCAGACTCAAACAGTTGAGCATCTCAACCAGCGGCAGCGTCATCATCGCAATTTTCTTGATCAGTCGCCACCATACTATTTACATTCTAATCCTAATACTCATTCTCCAAGTCTCGGGAATGGGGGCTTTAGCACATCAACTAGCGGTGCACACCCTGTGGTCGGGATGTTTGGTGAGATGGTATATGAAAGGGTGTTCAGGAACTCGGTAACAAATATAAATGACTACAGAAACCCATATATAAGAGAGAACAGTAGTCCAAGGATGACACGGCAAGTTATGCAGGTTGACAAGTCACTTAGAAGGGTCTGTTTCTTCCTCTTTTGTTGTGTAATTCTGTGTCTTCTCCTATTCTGAGGATTGGGTGGGTTGCCCCTCTAGGGTTTGTACTTCAATTTTATAGGCTTATTTGGAATGATCAGCCCAATAAAGAGATCAGCCGCTCCTCCTGGTGCTGGGATGTATTATAATAATGGGTCCCCTATTATATAGTACAATCATACTTGATTAATCTAAACAGATGTTTGGAAACTGATTCTTTTGTCACCCAAAGCACAACCTTTTATACAGAAATTGTGTTTTCAAATCATTGCATGCGATGAGAACTCATACTTTTAAGTGTCTGTAGCTAGTTCCCGAATTAGTTTGTGGAGTATTTGTCATTTGGGCGAGAAATAACAAGTAACGAGCTACGCTTATGAAAATAAATTTATAATTTTTGGTTCACTAACAAGTAGTAAGTTTAGGGTCGAACCACATTCTTGACGCGTTAGTCATTTGACAATTAATATAGAAAAGAATCAGAAGTTATGAGATTTTTATATTTGAAAGAGAAGTAATGTGTTACTTCAATCTATGCACAAAGTAGAGAGATAAGTAGATAAACATGTAGTTCTTGACTTATAAGTTTGTTGATCATTGATACTAATGATGGAATTCCATTTATGAATTGAACTCAACAAAATATACATCATCTATCAATCATTTCAATGCTACTTGGCGGCAATATGAATTGGTGTAAATAATTGATCATACTCTACATTTATCATATCATTTAGCCAACGATATGAATCATATATGTCTAACATGCATTTATTAGGTTGTCAGCCTAGCAACAGGCATATGCAGTTGAGCTACTATGATAAATAATTCAATCTAGATTAATTAGATCACGCATAACCTAGAGTATTTTATTTTATTTGCAACTAATTTAGTTGGTATACGCCAAAAGTCTCACCAACTAAATCAGCATTAAGAATTCATGCAACAACGCAATCATTCATATTAAGCACAGTAAATATTAGCATCATAACTAGAATTTACTATGCACAAATATCTCACAACAATGTTTCACAAGTCACAACACTTGTTTTACATAGAGGGATGTAGCCACTAAAAGACATAGAGATAGATATAATCAAATAAGTGGAAACGACTCTTACAAATTGACTCAGATCTATTCTAGGAAGAAGTCCCTTGATGTCTTCCACTACTCCTCTGAAGATCGTCGCGTTGAAGATTGAGCAGTACCGCACACCGCTTCTTGTTGGCACACTTCAACACTTACGCCTTGCACACTGCACCCTTTAGTCTTCTTAAAACTCTCTTTAAATAATCACTAAGTAGCTTGACTTCAAACAACGAATCTATGCTGATCTTGAATGAATATCTTTAGGAGTTTATGATTGAATTCAGACTTATTAGCTTATGAAAATAAGAATCAGATTTGGATGTCAAATTAGGAACAAATCTGCCTAGCGAGTTTATGGGCTCTTCTGACATAAATCCAGTGAGATTTAGGCTCTGGCTCTTTATAGAAAGTTGTAGATAATCTTCTGAGTCATAACTGCTTGAAATGCATAAATCAGACGTCTAGCTGAACGTTATGCCCCTCAAAAATTTAAAGAATTATGCTGCTTGAATTTAGGAACATTGATATTTTGTGTGCACGTGTCATTTAAGTATCGCGCATACGGCTGTCGCGCGGCCAATGACCATGTCAGCTTTTCTCTTTCTTTCTCCATGTGACATGTGTCAATCATTCATCACATCACCCCGCATGCGACAATTTTCCACTGTGCGCGGCTCCTACACTCGGTTGACTGTTGTTTGATGTTCAATTTTCTTTTTTATCCAAATTTTGGTCTAAAACTGTCCTTTTTAGCATGTTTTCGTATTAAGACCTAAAATCAGCCGGATATTGAAAAACTAGCTGAAATCATTAAACAACACTCAAGAATGGTCAAGAATTATGTGAATTAAAAATAAAATAGATTGAATAATTTGGTTTCATCACTCACAATTAAGATAAAAAATAAATAAATATGATATTCATATAAAGAGACAAATTTCATAATTACTTAAATAAAGTAAGTCAGAACATTGAGTTAAGAAATAACAAGTTTTTACTGATATCAAAAGGTGGCATACATCACGGATAGACACGGAAATACGTAAACGTAAAGATTAGAGATTCAAAGATACATCTTAGAAGGTGGAATAGTTTAACTAAAAACTGACTATTCACTCCTCATAAAGAGTCAAAGAGATGTTTCTCACTGTCAAAAGAAGATACTTTAACTACTATTTGTACAAACATACTATTTTTTGTAGTGGTTTATTAAAAAGAATAAAAAATCACGTACAAAGCAAGCGAGCATAAATGTAATAATTTTCTTAACAAGCTTGACGCATACACATTCACCCTCTAATTTTGTCGACATAATTTTTTTAAAAAAAATGGTTAATGCCAACTCCCTACTTGCTTCTTCAACTCCCTTACCTATTTTTTTAACTAAATTTTGCTTCTTTTTTGTCATAATCTTTTTTGTCTTTGCTCTTTCGCGATCATTGAGTTTGATCCTCAGTCTCTACATGACAGTCTTCGTTATCCTTATGGAATGACTTCACACTACTAACATGAAACATGGGTGAATCTTCATCCACTCTTGCAATTCTACTTTATAAGCATCATCTTTAATCTTTAAAATGACAGGGAATATACTTTCATATTTATTGATTAGTCATTTATCTCTCTACCTCTAAGAAATCAAAATTGTTCAGTAAGTACTTTCATGAGCATCAAATCTCCAACATTGAACTCAAATGACTTTCTATTTTAATCTCCCTACTCCACTTATTTTGACATCTTTTCCAACAAATTATTTGTCACATTATTTTTCACTTTCCAATTTCTTAAGAAGTTCAAATATTTTAGTCACTTTTATATATTGACTAAGCATAGGTTAGCAAAAGAAGGGTTGTTCACCCATCACTGCTTTGATGTACACTTATTTGGGGTGGAGTTCCATTGAAGATTGGAATAAAATTGAATTTTTTCCAGTAAACAATACTTAAAGAATATAAAAGTTATCTTTTCACATGAGCGAGATTTTTAAGCAATGATGTAGATAGTAGACTTGAAAAATCTATTCATGATCATTATTTATGCCTAAAAATTAAATTTTGGTTTGGCCAAAGAGAAAGATTGATGAAGTGAGAAATAAAGGTTAATCACGAGAATGAAGGTGCCCATAAACCCTCGCCCCAATGAGCCTTATCCAGAAAATTCTCACTCAACGATTCTTGACAGATGAACTTTGATCTGGCAGTCCTCACCTTAGAAGGTAATAGAACTACAAGAGATCTTCAGGAGACTTTCCTGAGAAGATGACCTCAGCTTCAAGATCCTTGCATTTAAGGGCTGGTAAACCTCGTCTACAAACACATGACAAGAAGGTAACCTTGCAAGACAAGTGGTGAGTTATCTGTATGCAAGACCCACTCCAAAGAGACTTAGAGGTAAAAAATTTGTAACATGTACATTAAAAGAAGAAGGTATCGTAATGGTTAAGTCAAGAGTCACTACAAAAAAGTTGTTATTTTCTGATAAAAATTGACGAAGGAAACTAGTCAAAGTCTTTTTCAGAAACTTTCGAGTCATTTGGCAGCCACAATTAGTGTTTTGAAATAAAATAATAAGTAACAAATATTCGCGGAAACCGGACAAAAAATTTCCAAAAATATCATCGTATTTATGATCTGTTTAATTAAATCGAACCCGGCCATTACCCGATGAATTTTTTTGAACTATTTGCATCCTCCTGGCTACAGAAAGTTTCATCTTTCCCCCATGTCGCATGGAAAAATATTTTCAGGCCTATTATTCCTTCTTGCACTCCAGATTGCAATTTCACTATTCTCTCTGTTGTATGGAAAGGATCAGTTACACAATAATTAAATCAATTATAGATAAACTAGACTAGTCAATAACACAAAGGAAGAGAATTGGTTTCCTACAACTCATACCTACAAGTAAAAAAACTCGTACTCTAGAGTGGGTTATGTTAGTTATGCGGCTTAGGACTATCGCTCTCCACCTTCCATATATTCCATCAAGCATTGAAATAAAAAATTCATAAGCATCTTGCTAATCACAACTCACCAGATTTGCAGCAAGTTGCCACCAACTACAACAAGAAATACTCAAACTTTAAATCTCCTCATTTAAAGTTCCACCATATTTCAATGAAAACAGAACCAATAACTGTGAAACTATAGATTTTGACTAAATTAAAAATACTTTGTTTGTCAGTACAACATTAAACTTGTATCAACAGTATGTGAAAATGGCATGACACCAATGTCAAACCAAACTTCAAACTAACTAAAATGTCCAAACTATCTCAAGTGCCTTCACATACCCCAGCACTAACTTATCCCCAAGAAGAGTCCCAAAACAATAATCTTAGAAAAAACTGAAACTTCCATTTAATTTCTTATATCCACCCGTCAAAAAATCCTCACTTGTCATTACATGCACTACAAACCAATTATAAAAGCCATACCCCAAGAGATCATGAAATCTCCATATGTTCTCTATCAAGGAAATAATTTGTAAATCTAAAAATGAGAATAGAAATTTTAGTGTATAATCAATTATATTCAAATTTAAAGATTGAATAAAAAATAAAAATCTAAATATATATAAGATGTATATAAATATTGCCTTCATCAAGTTTTTTAATTTCAGCTAGGTCTTCTTCTACATTAATTGTTTGAGATTGAGATACTGATCCTCATAGCCAATCTTACACACAAAGAAAAATTTTCACTATTTGAGGAGTCAAAAAAGGATGAAATGCGTCCAGAATTCATCTCCAGTATTGAAAGAAGACGTTGAAGTAATAGTGCAAATGAGGACAACCAAGATATCACGAGCCATTTGAGAAAGTATAGGATACCTATGTGAGTTAAGTTTCCACCAACCAAAAATATAAAAATCACTACTTTTTCTCAATTCTCTCATCAAAATCTTTATCTAATTCTGATTTGTTATCTTCATTTTAGCTTGTGATCTATGCTTCAAGAACCATAATACTAAGTTAGATTCACCATCATCATCCTCATTGAGAATGTAAACATTAGACTGGTCTCTTGCTTCACATACACAAGGATTACTTAATTTAATAGAAGCCCCAAGCATCTCATACACAACTTTTTTCACTCTTTCTCATATGCTCCTCTCGTGTTTTATACAAAATTCCATATTTAACATCTTCATCTCCATAAACCTCTAAAACAGTGAACTATACATAGTCTAGCTTGAATATAAGATCATGTACCACACCAATGTAATCATGTTCCCTTTTGTGATGGTTCCCTAATACTTGTCGTACTTTGCATTTAATTTGGCAGCCATCTCCACCAACCCATAATCTGCCCCTTGCTGCCAATTGTTTAGCTTACAGAAAACCTCACTTATCGCCATAAAAACATGTTAGAAGTTACATACTTCAACTCTGAAATCTGAATATATTTTAGAAGTTTTTAAAAAAACGTGTCAATATTCTTACATTTTCCTAATCAAAGTGCTCAGGAGCTCCAATTACATCATCTCGGTTGTCATGTAAATTTTAGTCTTAACTATTCTTGGCATTGTTGGATAGATAAAACTTCTTCTTATGCTGATGCCAGAATAAATGGGAGATGAATCGGATGTTGAAGATGATTCGATCCAAAGAAAAATATCTTTCGGGGCCACATCATGAGCTTCTTATTTTTATATTTAAATTCAGAGTCCAATTATTAAAATCGGATCGGAAATCGAACCGACCATGCCTCCGGTTCCTGATGTCTGGTTAACTCATTATACCAGCTGATTTAATTGATTGGACCGCCAGTCTAATTATACTAATTTTATTATATAATATTATTAGTTTTTAGTTGAATAATTTACAACAAGTAAAGACGTATAGTTTAGAGATCGAATCCATGCTTTGAAAAGGAAAGGTATTCAGTGCGAAACGTAATGGATGCATTTTTGTGTTCCAAATAAATTAATTATGTTTTAAGGAATATTAATTAGTGGTTAATAATAAATTAATTATAAACTAGTTTTCAACTGGTTTAATACAAAATTGATCTGGTTCGAACAGTTTTACACCGCCGTTCAATTTGATTCGATTTAACCCGGTCACATGTGCAGTTCAATATACATATCGGATCAGAATATAGTCCGACATCCGATATAATTAGTTGAACTGGCTTGGAAATATGTTTTTGTAAATTACCAAATATCAAAATTTCGTGAGAACGATGCATTTTTAAGTTCCAAATAAATTAATTATATTTTAAGGAATATTAATTAGTGATTAATGATAAATAAATTATAAATTAGTATTCAACCGGCTCATTACGAAATCGATTTGGTTTGAACAGTTACAATGGGCTTTTCTCGGGCTGAAAATTGAGAGGCCATCTTAGAGGCCCAACACGCCTTGCCTAAGCGACATAACGAGAATCAATTTTCGAAAAACACAGAAAATGAAAAAATAAAATCAAATGAGAATTTGCAGACGGAGTCGTGAAGGCACCAAAATCTGCAGCATCAATTTGCTCGATCGTTTCATCTGTTTTTTTTTTAATCGATTTACGGAACAGTAATTTATTGGGGGCCTCGAAATGGGTCGACACTGCAGAATGTTGAACGCCCACAATGCGCTGCTCGGCTAGGGTTTTGAGTTTGATCCCTTCGCAGTGCAGCAGCAGATCCCACCCCCACTACAAGCCTCCTCGTAGAAATCGGCCGGCTGGGTTTTCGTCTGTAGCGTCGCGATCGCCGCCCAGAGAAGCGGCGATGGGGGAGAGTGGGACTGTTATTATTAGTTTGAATGAGTGGCAGAGTTGGGGTACTAACACTCCAGTTCCGGCCATGGTTACTGAGATCGTGGAGGAGTTGAAGGCTTTGGAGAAGGATACGGAAGCGCCAGTGCGTTTTGGTGGACTTGGAGGTAAACTTAAGGTATAATTTTGGTTAAGATTGGAGCTTTACTTGTGTTTTCATTTTATTTTATTTTTTCATTCATACAATTGGAACTTTTGAATCATTATGTACTTAATGGATTTCATTTGCACCTTGAATTAGTCTGAAGTTTTCGGTTTTTTTGAAATGTGTGAATTGATTCGCCTTTGCTTCAGTTCATTTGTGTGTAAGGTTGAGATTGGGCTCATAAATGTGACATTGTATTGCTTGAGGGCTGAGCATGATGAGAGAAATCAGCATTTCTGCTTGTGTGTCATTGATAATATTCGTTTAAGGGAAGATTAATTGAATTGATTTGTTTAGTTGATTGTCAAGTGTTTTAATTAGCTGAACAACATGTGAAAATTTTCAGGGGGACTTCAAGGTGGTTGAGGATAAGAAACATAGAGCAAAATATGAGACCCTGAGTGACTCTGAGGAGAAGCTGCGCTTCTTTTCTGCTCGGCAGGTAGCTTGTCGCTTGCTGGGTAGTAGTGGATACCTCTGTCAGAAGGTACTTGATTTGACTGTGAACTTCTCATGCCATAAATGTGCGCATAGATTAAAATGGTTAATATAAGATTGTTTAATGTGCAGTGTTGGCTTCCTGAAGGAGATTGTATGTGCTCCAGAATCAAGCCTTGTTTGCTCTGGCCAGGCATCAGGTTCTGGTTGTATATGCATCCCAAGGTCTGTGTTATATTTTGTGCTTGTGATCTAAGTTACAAGACAGAAATTCATGTAGTTGCTGTTGATTATTTTCAAGGATTTCTTACGTCAAAACAATACTGGAAAGTTGTTGTGGCAATTATTTGGTAAGGAAGCTGCTACATTGTGTATCTATGGCATTGCTGAGCAAGAAGAAATGATGTGGAACTCGTTTAAGCTTTCTGGTAAATGCTTTTTCTGTTTTACCTTGTGCTTCTTTTGGTATGAACCAGTAATTTGGCTTTTAACATTGTGAAGTCAGATGTTAAATATTTATTTTTACTTTCAGACTGGGATCAGAAGCTTTTATTTGATGTGAAATTTCAGGGAGAAGCAAAGTGTGGTGTCTGTATCCAAACAAGAACGCACCGATAAAATCTGTTAAAGATACCTTCCCATCGGACAGTTCCAATGACCATGAATTTGTTCCTGTAGTGGTATGACTGGTTGAACTACAAATATCAACTAAGCTTCTTGTTTATAAATATTCACTTCGTCGCCCTGTCAATATCAAACGGATCCTACGCAATGCAAGGTGGTACTGCTTACTTCCATGTCAAGTACAAATATCAAGTCAGCTTCTTGTTTTTAGATACAATATCCTTCAACATGTTAATATCAAACGTATCCTACACATTGGCAAGTTGGTACTGCTTACTTCCTCTTCTACGCTTAGAGAATTAGATACATAAGTTCTTACGAAACAGTCTAATGCCTAAGCAGATAATTGTATTCTCCTTATTGTAATTAATTTCATGAATTAGTTAAGATCTTTCTTGATTTCAAATATTGTTCTTGCTGGATTGCAGGCCGTCGATAGTTCAAACTTTCTTGATGCTATAGAAAAACTTACTTTTGGATATATTTCCTTTTTCATATTATATTTACCTAAAGTTGTTTGTCGTACAGAGAAATGGAGATGAAGTCATGAATTTTATTTTGATCGATGGCACATGGAGCAACTCTGCAGCGATGTTCAGGCGCTTGAAGGTATTATTGCCTAATAAGCTGTGTTATCGTCCAAATATTATTCTGTGACTGTTCATATGTTGTTTTAATGGAAACCAGTCTCTGCATCTGGCATTTAAATATTAGAGTTGTTTTTCTAAAAAGAATTTGCAGTTTGTCACCGAAACTGTGTAGCATTCAAGCATTTCAGGTAGTAATCTGACTGTTTACGTAGGAACGAGCTGAATCAGTTTGGGGAGAAGAGCTATCATGCATATCTCTCACAACTGGTGCTTCTACCATGCATAGACTTCGGTAAGAAACAGGCTCACTTGCCAGGTTAAATAACGAACCGTTAGTGTAGAACCTGAAGCGTCTGATTTCACATCCTCTTTTGTACATCAATAACGGTCTTTTATTACTGTGACACAGGCCTCAGCCTTCATGGGATCGTACATGCACAGCTGCTGCAGCAATAGGTCTCTTAACGGAACTGCAACTTCTTCCCCAGTATAGGTCGTGTGGATTGGATAAATCGGCTGATGCCATGGATGAGGGCTTGGAGAGCCTGTTGGAAGCGCTGACAACCCGACGCTTGCGAATGGGCAGATCCATCAGACGCACACCAAAACACAAAAATGATATCTGCTGACAATTGAGCAACTTGGCAACAAATCCAGACTACCAAGTACCAACATCAAAATCTACGATGTTAGGTGGAAAAAAAAAACCCCGAGACCATGGAAAAAATAAGATAATACACCCAAATTGTTGATCTTGAATTTCGGGGCTAAAAAATTATGATTGTCTGTATTTTGTAACAAAATCTTATTCTATTAATCTGAGCATTTTGTGGCTTACCACTCGTTCAACGGTCTCTTACAAATTTATTGGCCCTTTCAATTTCTACTTCTGAAATCAAAGAAGAAAAAGAATAGTCAAAACATAATTGGTTATATATAATTGATTAATGTTTGCGATTGGTGATTAATATTTTTTTTAATTTTTTTCAAAAAGTAAATTGATAAATTATTACCATAAAAAATGATTTTTTATTGATTATGATGATGAAGTGATTAATGTTTGATGTTTTAATATCGTTGTTGACATTAAATAAGTATTAATAATTGTTAAATGACAAATAAATTCGATTAAGTGACAACTAAAAGAAGACACAGGAGACATCTAGATGGAACTTGAATATGCCGTCCGTAAACTTATGCTCATTATTTCTTTTTGCGAAGTTGGTAAATTGTCAAACATTCATTTCTAGTAATAAGGATCAGCTTTTTTATTTGTTTTGTAAAGTTGGCAATGAATCAATTATATGAGACTTAATATCATAATTCATATACTGAAGGCAACGTATATGAACCTGCTCAGGGATCGTTAGGCTGTTCTCTACTTCAAATCAAAAGAGATTTTCTTATTGTTTCAGCTCTCTTTATCAGCCAAAGATATATATATTTTTCATTCAACAGTCATTATAGGGATGGGTCTCAATACAATTAATCCCCGTTATTATTGTTTTTCTGCAGATTGCACTGAGAACATTGAGAACAAGAACTACACTGCATCACCGGTCAATGCACGGAACCAAGATACAGTGCAGAAGTGTGCACTCAAGACATTCTTGAGTGCCCATTTGAAGGCCTGATCGACGATGAGACAAACAATTGTTCCACCAAAATGTTCAACTACATCAATCTCAATTGACACTTACGTTATACAGAAATTGTACTCCGTATCCGTTTCTAAAACGAAAATTTCAGAACTTCGAAAAAACTTCTCTATAATTTTAATGGCTTAAAATTACTAATTGTACGTTTGGAAAAATTTAAAAATTCGCCTAGATACCTTTGTTGGATGTCTATATATAAGTGAATTTTGCTCATAACAATTAATTATTTGTGAATTTCTCAAGTAACAAGTGAAAATAATAGACTTCTAAGGATATAATATATCTATATCCGTATCCATTTAGCACCCGTCCCCATATCTGTGCAACTTAGATGGACACTATCGTCCAGACTTATTCACCCATGTATGACGTGAAGGTAAAGATGCACTCACTTGCCCTATAACACAACAAAGAGCGAGAGGACCTGCGAAGAGCAGTGGCCTTGCATCAGTTTCTAACCATTTCCCAGGTACTACCCTGATGGCTGGGGTCACACTGTTGCTCTTCTTCATCCTCCTCCAATGGTTTTAGTAAGTTTAACCAAAGACTACAAATGAATCTCTTTCAAACCAGTATAAAATTAAAACTGGCCATTTTGGTGGGGTACGAAATGTTATGCTGTCAATTTACCATTCACAATAAAACTCATTGCACCCTAAGGGTGTGTTTGGTTTAGGGAAAATTTGTTTGGTTTAGAAAATAAGGAGGGGGAAAATTAGATGAAAAATTTTAACAAAAAAAAAGAAGAGTGTTTTACTACTTTCCTATGAAATTTTCACCTGTAACCAAACAAAGAAAATAGAATGGATTCCATGAGGAACACATTTTCCACCAAATTTTCCTTCCCTCAAATTTTCCCTAAACCAAACACACCCTAATAATTTAGAAAATATTATAATCTGCATAGCCCATCACACAATGTCATTCCCAGAATCTATGACACTGTCACAAGTGTTATTCACACAAGAAAGCAAAACAACATAAAACATACTCACCTGATATTCAAAGCATGAAATCAAAGAGTAGATAAATTCTGCAAAACAATGATTTATTTCCAACCAACAAAATATTCATCCAAAGAAAGACAATCTGACACTAAAGAACGAATCTTCTATAGAGACTTTTTCTCACTAGGAATTAATGAAAATATTTATTCGTTGACTCTATCAACAAGAACAATGGCTATTAAAAATGGATTTATCTTGAAAGAAACTCGCGTGGTGCATGATCTTTAGATAGTGCAGGATAAGTTGTCAACTATCAATATAAGAGTATCAACTATAAATAGGATAAAAAGATCATTTAAAATTAACATTAGCTTCGCCATAATTTGGCCCGCCCATTTCGTCATCTCCTATTTTAAATATGTAGTTTGGAAATTCTCTTAATTAAAAGAATTTGATGTTGAAATTCCTGTTTAAAATCTTATATATTTTTTTATAATGTCATAATGTTACATTGCCTCCACCAATAAGAGGAGTTGAAAAAGACGGATACAATATATTGTCTGGCGTCTTTTTTGAAATTAACATTAAAATTTATTAAATATTTCTTTGAAAGTCCTAAACTCTCACCACAACCTTTATTCCCAAACGGTTCATCCATGTTTCTTAGATAAAAGAATTTGAGAATACCTTTTAACAACTTGTCTTGCACATACATTTAATATTTAACACGCAATAATATATTTTATGGAATTATATTTGTAGCATGTAAAAAGAAGTGATGGTCCGTTCTTAAAATTTAATGTTTATCTATATTCTCAAGTTTGCTACGGTAAAAGTTCAGCCACGATGATGTCATCATTAATTATTTTGATGGTGAATAAGGTAGTTTTTTTTAATAAATTTAGCTCTAATAACAATGATTTTAGTTTATCTGGTTAGAAAATAAGAAAATAAGAAAAATTACAAAAATGGAATGTGAACTACCATAGTTTAAAAAATCGCGGGTGCAACTATTAATTTTTATAATTTTTATGTTTTTCAGTTTTGGGACCATTTCGTAAATAAACCTTATTCAATTAAGTCCAAATTTAATTTAAATCAACTACAAACAGGGGTGTACACTGGTCCAGAACCGGACCGGACCGAAACCGGTTTGGACTGGAACCGGAATCGGCAATTCTTAAGGACCGAAGACCGGACCGAAAAATTTTGGGTTTGGACCGGATTCAAAAAAATATATTAATTTTTATTAGAATATTAATAAAAAAAATTATTTATATTTTAAATATAATATATTTAATTATTATATTAAAAGTATTCAATTTTATCAAGAAATTATAAAACCGGTCCATTCCGCTCCGGATCGAAATTTTCCAGGTTTGGACCGGACCAGAATAGAAACTGAAATTCACAAAATCAGTGGACCGAAAACCGGACCAGAATCAATCGTTCCGATCTGGTTTGATCCGTTCCGGTCTGATTGCAGATCATTTTTCGGTCCAGACCGAATCTTGTACACCCCTAATTACAAACTTACCCCTCAACAAATCTACCCCAACCCACCTAACTCAAACTCTACTAAAGTTTCAATTTAGTCTCTCTTTTTTTTTTCTTTTTTTTAAAGTTGATTCATCAAGGTTCGTAATTTCATAAAATAAAATTCAAATGATGGCATGAACACTGACATATGTAATTCCACATTTTAAAACACAAATTCTTAATGTAATTTCAGTAAGCAAATCACAAAAATAAAGCCACAAGTGATTCGACTTGAAATTCGCAATAGGCCCATCAGAAAGGGTAGTATTCAAGGCCAGTAGAATGGCCAGTTGTGGTAGTAGGAGTCGCGGATCTTCCAAGAATGTTGATTCCACTTGAATTCATAAGGCTGATTCTTCTCCATTGCTTTCTTCTAGTGGTATTATTCATGTAGAAAGGCCCTGTCATGCCAGTTGAACTGGCTATTAATCTGTCAGATGTAGGGCTTGAAGAATGTTATGACTAAGAAAGTAGTCGAGTTGATCCATTTCCTGAATTGCCCTGAATTGGTGTGCGGTACCTCGGGATCGCCCTTGAATGCGTTTCCAAAATACCTCTCCATCTCTACTGCTGCTTCCCTCTCACACCATCTTATCCGCTCATCATCTAGGCACCGTGCTATGTTGTGTGTTGTGCTCGCTTCGCAAAGATATTTAGTCTCTCCTTCAATTCCGGTATGGATCTCCGAACCCATCTCCGACAGGTCACTAAAGCAGGCCGATCTCACCACCTGCACCAAAGATTGGGCCTCGCTTTTCGGCTACCTCTTCAACCTCTGCTCCAAATCCTACTTCTCTAAAAAGAAAAATTTCTTTTCTCTCAACTACCTCCTCACCCAGCATGCATCAATTGGCTTAAATCAACCTCCAAACTCGACAATGAGTTGGCCGAACCCAACAACTGAGCGTTGAAACCCCTACACCGCGAGCAGGAAGCCCTAGACAAGTCGTGAAAGTCATTCATCTTTGCCATTAACCTCCATACCCTAACCTCATTTACGAAACAGAGACCGCTTTACAAATTTATCAACAGAGATAGTGCGCTTCGGAACTCGAGGTTTAAGGTCGTGAACCGATTTGTGAAGGGGCCTTAGATTGTGAAAACAATATTAGGGAATTACCTTGCTTGTTTGTTGGGTGTGGATATTGGGACCTCGACGATCTCGAGCGCGATTCTGCATCTAGTGTTGGGGTGTGTGACGAGTGTGATGATAAATTTGGATTTTGTGGTGGAGGCACGGATCGAGGAGGTGTTGTCAGAGAGGTTGATTCAGGCAGCTGGGGTTTGCAGATGGAGATATCGTCTATGGTAGAGGTGGCAGTTATATGTTGGGTAGGGTTAGGGTATCTGACTTACTTGGGTTAGGTTAGATTTGTTAAGGGGTGAGTTTGTAATTAATTTAAATTAAATTAGAACTTGATTGAATAAGGTTTATTTACAAAACGGTTCCAAAATTCAAACACCTGAAAATTGTAAAAATTAGTAGTTGCACTCGTAATTTTTGAAATTTTGGTAGTTCACAACCCTTTTTATAGTTTTTCCTAAAACTATTACATTCAACAATTTTTATATAAAAAACAGTAACTAAATGAATAATAAAATCAGCTTCAATTTTTTAATTAAATTTGAAGTCTTTTTTCTTCATGTCAAAAAATATAATTATTGAACAACACAAAAAATAATATTAATATGTTAATTAAATTTATATTCAAGTGTGTTCTTAGCTAAAATAACTTCCCATCATAATATTATATAGTCTTGGTTGAACATTATGATCGGCTCATACTGGATTATATTTTTACTGTGATTCAAAATTCTAGGCTTGGAAGTCATTGTCTAACAATCTATTATAAGTCACATCCTCTTTTCTTTACTATCCAATGTGAGATATTTCAACAAGTGCTTTTACTCAACAATCTCCCCTCACTTGGAAAAATATCACCTCTCCCTTGATTTGTACTTTGTTATGCCCCTCATTATGGCATGCGTCCTCTTTGTTGGTCCCCTTCTATGTCCCCACTTTCTCTCTTGGGGTCCAATCTACATCTTTAGTCTTTGGCTCAGTCTCTTTAGCTCCACTAGCTTACTCACACATTTGCGAGCTATTCTTGCCATTTCACGGCATCTTTGATACTCGAGGTGCCTTCACTCATACCCTTGGCCTTCACACGTGTCCCACATCTTGTATACTAGTCTCATATCGAATCATGAGCTATGTTACCGTGTTGATTTTAGACATATCTCATATAGTAATAAAGGGCTGATGTCGGATCGACGCGGTGAGAGAGAGAGAGAGAGCGACATAGGGCTGAATCTCAATAGATCGTGGCAGCAAGGCTAGTAGTTGCAGGCCAAGATTAAGTGGACTTAAGATTGCGGGGGCGAAGCCCCGAGGTATAGTACAAGGGTGATTTAGTAAATCTGTACATAGGGTTACTATTATATATATCTTGTAAATGTAACCTATTTCAGAATGACACTCTCAATAAGAAATAACCGCTTTTTGCTCCCGTTGACATTGACACACTGTCGAACCTCATAAAATCTTATGCGCACTTAACTATTTTTTTCTTATTTGCTCAGAATTTTTAATAAATGATATCAGAGCAACATTGAGATGACTATGTTGAGTGCTAAATTCAAAGTGGTTAAGTGCAATGATCATGTTGGACTGTGGTAGACATGGATAAATGATTTGTTAGCACAATAAGAGATTTTGAAGGCTTTACAACTTGTGAAACCTGAGTTAGCGAAGGAGGAGGATTGAGAGGATCTCTAATAGTGAGCGGCAAAAATGATACGAGTGTGTTTGACGGATGAGGTTATTGTCATCACCAAAAGAAATTTGAAAAAAGTTGGAATCACAGAAATCATTTATGTACATCGTTTCGTGGTGGTGAGTCTTGGCGGAGCTCGCACAATTAGAGGAATAGATACTAATTAGAGGAATGTTAACCAAAACTATTACCGCTTCTTCAATTACTATTTAAATATCCGATATGTCGAAAAGGGGGTGAGAAAAAAATATATTTTGAACTCTTTTTAAAATAAAATTTACAATTAAACTTCTAAACTAGTATTAATGTAAGAATTAGACTCGTGAACTAAACTGTGTCGTTTTGTCATTATGTTAAGTGACATAGTTCTGTCATCATATTAAGCAATATCGTTCTGTCCACTTAAACAAGACAACATGTTTTTAAATTCAATCAACTCTAATCTTCAAGAAATTTGAAAAAGTCAATTGTATTTTATGAATCGAACTCAATTAATCTTAATAATACCATAAGTTAGTCCAATTTTTCACATTCAGATAATTTGAACCCTAATTAAGGAAACATTGATAGTCCAAACCCGTTTTAATTATTTTCCCTAAATTTTATTAGTTAATGTTGACTTTTAAAATGATTGTGGAGATTAATTTATGAGTGTGATTGAGATTGTTAAAATCAAACCTAAAAAATTTAAAAAAACTTACAACTAAATATTAATTGAAACGATGCATTTTGAATTTTGATAACCAATCACCAAACATGGTACGTAAAGTAATTTATTTTTTATATTGTTTATATTTATATGTACACATATCGATTATTAATTAATTTTAAAAAATGAAAATATTTTGAGAGCAAATTATTTAACTATCCGAATAGGATATTTTTTTTTTAATTTTCTCTTATATTTAAATACACAAACAACAGTTCAAGAACTGCTCCTAATTGACACATTCCATCATATACCACAACAAATTTTGGATATTGGAATCCCGGTGATACGGAAAACGACCCTTCAATTAACATCTTATCATGAATAATAATTATAAGGTTATAGGGTGTAAGTAATTTGGCTTGATCCAAAATTAAATTCGATAAATCAAATTAAATTGGGTTGGGTTAGATTTAATTAGATCAGATAAAGTTAGGTTAAATATGAGTTGAGTTTGTCTTTGTGAAATAAAATGATTATGGATTGATCCAAAAATAAACTCAACCCCATTATTGGTGTGTTTTTATGCTTGAGTTATAAAATTTCTTTATAATGGAAACATATGGATGGACAAATAATCAACTCAAATTAAAAATTTTGAATATGAATGAGATGGATTGAATTGTTTTGAATTTGTATTGAATTTGAATTTGAATTGGATCGAATTACTACAAATAAATATAGATTATTTACAATGCAATCAAAATTCAATGCGTAACCCAAATTTACGCCCCAGATGAGACCCAAACCTCAAAATGTAAATCAAAATGATGCCCCATTTGGATAGCCATTGTAATATCAAACTCAACCATATTCTTCATAACCTCTCAAATTATTGACTCAATTCATTAATAAATACTTACTTCTCCATCCTCTAATACATGTCGTTTAAAGTTAATTTGAGAGATTAAGATGAAGTTAATGTTAGTAGTTGAACAAATTTAATAAGTAGGTGATTAATATTTTTTGAAAAAAATTCATATAAAAAGTAAAATTGATAGGTGATTACCGATGAAGAATGATTTTTTTATTGATTATGATAATGAAGTGATTAATGTTTGACGTTTTAAGGTAGTTGTAGATACTAAATACGCATTGAAAATTGTTAATTGACAAATAAAAATGAACACAAAAATTCGATTAAGTGACATGTAAAAGAGGACTAATTTTTTTAGGGGAAAAATTTAAAAGGGGTCCTGAACTACCACCGCTTATCCAATTATGGTCAGAACTACCACGATTTCCAAAAAGGGTGCGATGAAAAAAAAAGTTGGACTGATTTTCTAAAATAAAATTCACTATTACATTCCAAAACTAATATTATTATAAGAATTAGATTTGTGTGTGAAAATTATGCCGTTTGGTCATCAAAAGACATCGTTTTCTTTATGTGCGTAAAATGATATAGTTTATTTTGATAACCAAACGGTGTAATTTTCGCACACAAATCTAAGTCTTATAATATTATTAGTTTAGAAATGTAGTGGTAAATTTTATTTTAGAAAATCAGTCCAATTTTTTTCATTGTAGTTTTTTTAAAATCATAATAGTTCTGATCGTAATTAGATAAGTGATGATAGTTCTTTCTGAACAAGATCATGGTGTAACTTTCATCTCAATAAATAATGATGATGTAAAAAGTCATGACCCATGGCCCAACCTTAACCTGTGTCACAACCACATCATTTACATCATTAACTAATTCCACAAGTTTCAGCTCTGGCTGTGGGCGGGACGTACGACGGTCAAGACTTTTTCATGGGTTGTCGGAGACCAATTCATAAGGAGATTTTTTATAATTAAATTTGAAAATAATTCATAAACACCTCACAAAAAATTCAAACCCCACTCATATTGTTTTAAATGAGGTATCAAAAATATCACACAACACATCAGGTGCAAATAAATTAATTATATGTATTCAAAATATTAATATATTTCAAATTTCCCAAAAAATATTAACAATATTTTATCATAAAATTAATCACTTATTTACGAAAGTATAATGAAATCAGTTATTAAAAAAATATACAAAATTTATATATTTTAGTGATATATTCATTTATTGAATTTGTTTGAGGGCTTTAAAATGGTAGGTGCACGTCATTTAAAGGAAGAGATTGAACTCATAGAACGTTTGATGGATCTCATTATACATCGTTGACTATATTAGTTTTCTTAAA
>NQLW01000053.1:2199686-2253946 GCA_002312845.1 Kalanchoe fedtschenkoi | reverse complement strand
AAAGATGTTCGTCCAACTTTATCTTATTTGTTATCAAGCTCAAGAGCATCGTGACAAACGAATAATATGTGATGCTTCCTTGAAATATTCTAGTCAAATACATCATCGACTTACTCACTAAAACCTCTTATTTACCCGTAAAAATATGAACTATAGTATCACTTAAATTTATGAATATCCTTATCTACTAGTATATTTCATCAAAAAGTTTTAATTTTATTATAATCATTAAATTTGATAAATCTTTGTTTAAAACTACTTGTAACATCAGTTTTTAAGCTTTCATCTTTGGTGTGTGAATTTCATTCCTCCTTCAAGGTTATTTATGTTAGTATTGATAGTAGATAAGGAGAAGGCCATCCAACAATGGTTTGGATTTGGGCTAGTCACTAAGAGGCGATATGAACTAGGGGACTAGAATTGATTCTGGAGAGATTCTCTCATTTTCAAGTCATGTATAAAGATGGTTGTCCAATCATTACCTTCTCAGAGGCAAAGCTAAAACCAACCTATAATTCTCTGAAGCACGAGCTTGAGGCAAAGTTTACCGTCAGGAGGCCATTAGTGGAGGAAATTTTGAAACATATTTTTTACAATGGAGACTGAAAGCAAGGCCTTCGATATGGATCTGGACTCTCGACATATGTTGGTTACGTGTAATTCTCATGAAAATCTTATCGAGGCCCTTGCGTGTGAGTCGCATTTAATCAGAACTTCATTATACCGCATACTTTGATGGACATCAAATTTCTTCAAGAAGAGAGACTCCAACCTCACGGTGGATTGGGTGCAGCTTTATGGTTGCCAGGATGTATGGGCAATC
This sequence comes from Kalanchoe fedtschenkoi, assembly GCA_002312845.1. NCBI lineage: Eukaryota > Viridiplantae > Streptophyta > Magnoliopsida > Saxifragales > Crassulaceae > Kalanchoe > Kalanchoe fedtschenkoi. The sequence continues at coordinate 2,253,123 of NQLW01000053.1, read as the reverse complement.
GGGGTGATAGGATCATTGAGCGCTCCGAAGACGATGAGGCGCGGGCTGCTGTTATGGTTGAGGCTGGAGTGGGGAGTCAAGTCCAACTTAGTAAGTGCGAGAAAGGCAAGAACTCTAAGCAGCTCCAACGTTGTGGGGCCTCCAGCCAAGTGATGTCATGCACTGCTGGCGAGGAGCCTATTTACCTTCAAGGTTGTAGGGTCCTGCTAAATCAGGCGGCTACTACCACAGATTATTTGGTTCTTGGGGGCCCTAGTGGGTGGAAGCTTATGCGTGCGGATCTCCATGAAGACATTGGGCGGGTTACTTAGGCAGTGGCACGGGAGGAGTCTAATAGAGGTACAAATGATGATTATGGTACAAATGACAAGGACCACATTGCAAATTTGAGGTGTAATCATGACTTATCTACGAGGAAAATAAAAAGAGTTTCCAAACTGATGTTATCTAATCCATCATCCCAATGATATCCTTTGAATTTGAACACCTTTTTTGACTATCCTTTGAAGACTCACATTTGTTTATTATGGGGATGTAAGGATTTATCATATTTCAGACCAACACTTTTGAATTTTGGCTCGTGCTTCAGGCCTCACTTTGTTCCTCTCTTGCATCTACACCATAAGCTCCCATCATGCCAGGACTTGGATATGGGATGAGCTTTGTCTTTTTGGTGCTTCAGTGACATATACTTGGCTTTGATGGGTGATTTTAATGTTATTTCAGACTAGACAGAGAGGCGGAGAGGTAGGATGATGGCAGCATGCGAAATTTTGTTCAGTTCATTTCAGATGTTAAATTGGTGGACTTGGGGGTCCTAGTAATTGGTTCACTTGGTGCACTAATGATAAGACCATCATTAAGAATCTATATGCAAATGATTTATCTGGCCTCACTAGTAAGCAGTAGGTCAGAGTTAAATCCATAATGACAGGGAATCTGTAGGTCAGAGACCGAATAGTTTTGTTTCATTTAAAACTCCACACTAACTCCTTATTGTGTGAGAGTGTGACTGCTGCCCCTGATTTATGATTCTCGAGGTCCTTAGTGGGCAGGAGACTATTCGTGTAGAAGTTCAGCAAGCCATTGGGTAGGCAGGTAAGGTTGTGGCGTAGGAGGAGTTTAGCGTCCGAGTAGATTCTCGAGCAGTATGGTGGGAATGTTTCATCCTAAAATTGAGGATTCATACAAAAGAAAATTAGTCATAGGATTTTCAAACTTAGAAGTGAAACGAAGCGACATATCTGAGACAAAACACACTGGACGCTCGGTCTGTAAAAAGTCATGTGTGCAGTCAGTTACAAAGACACGCGCTCAGTTTATCTACAGGTCGCTCGCTCTAAGTTTTAATTAACCTAAAAATTAAATGAAAATATTCACAAGTTGTTAAGATATAGAGTTAACTAGTCCCGACGCTAATTTTATATAACCGTCATTGAAGTGCCTTGTGCAAATAAATATATTATACCTTCTCACCAGCAAGCAATAAGTAAGAGTCAAACTCACAAAGATTTTATGAATTGGATTGGTAATTAGTAATCTGCAAAGCTGTAAATGGACGGACAAATCAGTGAGAAGACACGTAGTTTAGGTGACTGACTTATGAAAAACGCAGCTGGACAGCCTAGATGTAGAAGCGAGGTCATGGAGGATCGGTGAGGAATAAGTTCCGGATGTCGCTAGGGCTCCTGGTTGCGGCAATGGTGAACTGTGCGAATAACACTTGAGCAAATAATTTGTATATTATATTGGTTATGGGGATTAAAGGGGAGGTTGAATAGGCTGCCATCTGCTTGCATTGGGGATATGGTGATGGCGACTGTGAAGAAATGGAAGCCTGATCTGAGGAAGAAGATCATGCCTGAGGTGATACTTCGCCAGCGCAAGCCTTGGCGTTGAAAGGATAGTGTATTCATGTACTTTGAAGATAATGCGGGAATAATAAAAATAAGGTGACTGACTTGTGATTTTGTAGATCATTGATACTAAAGATCGAAATTATATAATGAACCAAGCTCAAAAATTTATGTGCTCATGCACTACGATAGTGTAAAAAGTCATAGAAAATTACTCCTACACTAATATCATCATATATTTGAGCAAATGATACAAATTTTATATGTCAGTCATACAATACAAGAGCATAGAGGAAAGACGTATGCATTAACAAGAATTGATAAGGAGTTTAGCCTAGATATACAGGCCCTAGCCAATTTAGAATTTGTTTCACACATAAACACACACGACATGTGTTTATTTACTACTTGGATGTAATTATGTATATAATAGCAGTGACTCACTTGCTCCAAATCATCCAAGAATCATTTAACTCTTTAGTAATACAAATCTCCCATTCTTTCTAAATTCTCTATTTGTTCCTTATTACTAGTAATACAAATCTCTCATTCTTCAAATTTTCTCCTTATTTATTATTTCACCAAAAATGTTCAAATAAAAAGCTGCAAGCTCGAGAAAAATTCCAGCTAAGCGCCTAACTCTCAGTGATCGAATACGTAACATGACCACACTTTTATATTCATACTCAAAAGAGACCATGCCCTGACCAGCTGTGCCATTTTTATAATCAGAAAAAAGTCCAAGCCATTACCAGCTTCACGGCTTCACAAGGCTGGTTTAACACTCATCAGTCTCAAGTTGTTTACAGTGCACGTCCATTGACGCACATGTACAATATGTTATGCTCAAAGTCCAGCATAAATTGCAGTAACCAAGGACATAGAAACAAAGTATTGTCACTTGGTTGCAAAGTGTTCGCAATTGAGGATAAGTCAACTCCTGTCTAAATAACTATCTATCTACACGTCTTGTGCCGCATATGCTAACACGTCTCTTTCAAGCCGCAGGTAGAAATTGCTCCAAATCCTTTGATCCATTGTTTGTGAACAATTTAATAAGCACACTCATCATCTTACTCACACCTTCTTTGAAATCACTTGGGCATTTCCCTTTCTCACACTCGCCGTTCAGCGCAGACCCAACGATCACACCCTCTGTATAAGCTTTGCATGCTGCCAAAATATCATAAGCTTTCGCACGAAAGTGACCCACGACAAGATCTTCAAATTGCTGCAACCAACAAGGTCAAGGTGGACATTATTGACATTAAACATTAATCAATCTTTGGGCAAGCAATGCAAAGGAGTCAGATAGATAAACACAGTGAAACTGTAAGAGCGGCTTATCTAACCCAAGCACGCTTGTCCTGAATAGAATGGGTGTCCAGAAAAAATTAATCTCAAACAGGCTTTAAAATACAAATTCTGGGAAATTTACAGAAAACTGAGTTTATTCTGTGAATCTCATTTCGAATATTTCTGAGTGCTTGCAATAGAAGCCCACCTATTCCCTTCAAAAGAATTATTAATGGCTCACATATAACCAACCCAAATGGGAAAATTCTGCTTACCTCATCTATGATTACAACTGCTTCTAATGGATTGCAACTAGAAAACTAATGTGTTCGTATGTCATGTTTATTCTATTTAAAATTATGATGATGAAAATCCACACATCATAGCCAGTTGTAAGTCAACACTTACCAGTGGCGGGCGCCTGAGAGTGTACATCATTGTCTTCAATGACAATACATAAACGTCATTATTGTACTTCCTCGACCTCTTCTCACCTTCTGCTCCACGGAAACTTGTTTCGTACCCAGGCTCATTGAAGAAGGGATTAGCATTCAGAATCAACCCTTGTATTGAGACTAAAACTTGCAACATGGTTGATTTTCCAGGTATCCACATCTCAGTCTGTTTACCACTCCATGTGTGCAAGAGACTTAGGCAAACTTTTCCACAATCGTATAAATTTGGGTTCAGCCGAAGACCACCAGAGTAGTAGAAAACCATCTAAAATGTAATTTCCAAGTATGTTCAGAGGTCAACTAGCAATCTATCATGAAGTGACCTCACAATGAACAAAATGCATACCGGTGGAACAGAAGGATACTGAGGTGGGAATATAGCATCGAAGGTAAATAAGCCGTCGTGATAGGGAGTTCCAGCTGGTCCTATTATGACAGCCCTCAAAAGATCCATCCTTTTCTCAGATACTCTCACATATATAGAGTCTGTGAAAGATGAAGCAAAATGTATGTGACTGGGAAGAAAAATAAACTTCAAGATGAAACAGGAAATTGACTGCCCAGTTGGCATGACCCAATGGAGTATGCAACGAATAATAAAAAAAATCTAAAGCTTGATATTACAACGCGGCATAATGTCAGCTACTCACCCAGATACATCTAGATCAATTCCCTATTACTTATGACACAGCTTCATGAACAACCACCACATGTAAAAAAGCACACTGAAAAATAAAGATTATTACAAGCAAGAGTTCCCATGGAATCAAAGGAGTGACCTGGCAAGTTCTTTTCCAAGACATTCCATTCCTCTTGAACCTTTTTCACCCACGTCTTACCTGGATTCTGCCAACACCCAATGGATACATACTTTGAGCGAGCAGTTGATCGAAAACATAAGGGAGTTGTGCATAAAATAAAAGCATTTACCTGCATATTAGCCAATCCCGCATCTGCATAATGGTGGTCATTGAATTCCTCAACAGTATCAAATCTTTTGAAGCCTTCATACCTTTCTCGAGCTGCCTCTTCTTGCTTCCCAACTTCAGCTGGTATAGAGCTACTCGCAGAAACTTCTTCCATCTTTTGCACATGGGTTGAAGTTGTAACACCACCAGAATGCACTTTCACAGGCGAAAGATATGAACTTGACTCAGACTGTACAGTTTTACTGGCAGCAGCTTCCATCCAAGGAAGAGATATCTCCACACCAGGTGGCAAATCCACATTATCAAACTGTGATTGCATTTTAGAATATTTATCATCATCTTCTGCATACATGTAATCATCATCATAATCATCATCATTGCCATAATAGTCAGAACCGTCATCCTCAAAATTATCCCCATCTTCCTCATCATCATGAAATGACATGTCAGAATCTGCGGCCCTAGTTGAATTTCCAATATCACTGGCTACAGTTTCCTGGAGAAATCATAAACACGTTAATAATAGAGGCCAAAAAACATTATACACCACTGCCTTTACCTTCCAACACACCCAGCCTAAATCAAATGTGACAAAAATCCACCAACAGCAACTAGCTCTCATATCCAGTAACTCAGATTAAATCTCCAACTGTCAAGATGTGCAAAGTCAGGGTAACCAGCAACTTTCCAAAAACAAAAACCCTTTCCAAGACACCAACTTGAACATCCACTTAGGTTCAATTAAAATAAGAAATTCATCACCGTAATACACAATCGCCAATTCACAGTCCACAAAAAGTCCTAGCCAAAACCTGACAATAGTTTCTGACTACGAACTTAGTCAGATACCAACAAAACATCCTGGTGCCGATGAAAACCACAATCAATAAATCAACATAAACATCAAACCTTTACAATCGAAAATTCTCACCTCATTCTTCTTGGCAATGCCGGAGCTTGAGATCTCCGGCGCGACACAACCTTCGACCTCCATGATCAATCGAGCGACCTAAAAACCCAAAACAATTCAACGAAAAAAATCGGCCAATCAATAATACCAAAATCTGAAAACGAACCCACAATGGAGGCTCCAAACCGATCACCCGGAGGGAGAAATTAGGGCTTCGAAGCCGCGTCCAATTCGTCTACACGTAGAATTTTCGCAGAGAGAAGCAGCGAGTGTGATTTACGATTTAAGAACTGTAAAGTCAATTTATACCCTTGACTTTGCGAGTGGAAATTTGGTGAACAGAGCCAATTACTCGGTTTACTTGTAGCTTAAAGTGTATTAATTTTTGAACATAAATAACTCAAATCATAAATATTATAAAATTATAATAAAAATATATTATCGAAGTTCAATTCGATACGAATATATTGAGAATCATCATCATAATGTTTATAAAAAAAAATCACATACAACATGACAAGTCAAACTCAAATCTATAAAAGGATAGCGACCAAGTAAAAGAGGACGGACGGAGTATTCGACTGTTTTTCCGCATCTTATCGGAACCGGACCGGTCAAGGTTCCGGTTTCCGGTTTTTCGATCAAACCAGCGGTCCAAATTGGTTTCATTATTGGTTAAATTATATATAATTATTATGATATACAAGAATTAATAGATTAATTATTGAAATTTTGGCAAGATTTTTGGATAGTCTAGTGGTATGCATACTTATCTAACTCATAGCAAGCTCAGATTCGAGTCCTGGCTTCTAAGATTTAAAAAAAATTAAATTTAGTTTAAGTCACTTTCATAATAAACTGGTTCATATATCTGATCCGGTTTACTGGTTTCATTAAAAATCGGACGGTTCGACCGGTTTTATCCGGTTCGTGATGCATCCCGATAAAATATATATCGGGCCGGTATCCGGTTTGCTTCCCGATCGAACCGGTCAGTCCGGTTCTGATAATGGTTTTTCGATTCAATTAAAATAGAAATATGTATCGAAATTTGAAACATTAAAAAAGAAGTACAAAATAGGGTATATACAATTCCATTTTTAAAATTACGATTATTATTTTCAATTTTTGAAATTCACGGTATCTCTCTTCTATCGCAAATTCTTAGGTACATATGGAGCAAGGGCTCCCGAAGACGACGTCGTTTTATATTAATTCAAAACGCCATCATTTTAAACCACATTACACCACCCATAAAAATAGTAAATAATTTAAAAACAATTCAAAAAAATTGCATTAAAATCAGAAAAAATTAAAAAAAATATATACTAGTTTGATTTATAAATATTAAAATAATGAAAAAATTATAAATTCATATTGTTTTCTAATTTATATCTATTAAAAGAGTTATATGTGAATTTGCTGAATATATGTAAGCAGACGATAAATATGTGTATATAAGTAATGAATATATGTATGCAATTGAGGAATATATGAATCCAAGTGATGAATATATGTATGCCAGTGATGAATATATGTATACAAGTGATGAATATATGTATTCAAGTGATGAATATATGTAAGAAAATGATGAATATGTGTATACAAATGATGAATATGTGTATGCAAGTGATGAATATATGTGCACAAGTGATGAATATGTGTATCAACTGATGAATATGTTTATGCAAGTGATGAATATGTGCATGTAAGTGATGAATATGTGCATTCAGGTGACGAATATGTGTATGCAAGTGCTGAATATATCTTTGTAATTGAGGAGTATGTGTATGCAAGTGATCAATATGTGTATGAAAGTGATTAATATGCGTATGAAAGTAATGAATATAAGTATGTTAGTGACGAATATGTGTATGCAAGTGATGAATATGTGCACTGATAGGGCAATAATTTACCCTATTTTAACTTATACTTAAGATATTTGAGTCGTTTTTGAGCGGTTATGAGTAATTTATAGTTGATTGTCTCTTGTAGGTTAAATATGAAGAATATTGGCTTTAGAAGAGGAAAAAGATGAAAACAGTGCAAACTGGGTTAAAATCGGACAAAAAGTGAAGTTCAAAGGTCAAATTGTCAAAAGAAGAAGTTCAGGGGCAAATCTGTAAATATGCAGAATATAAACTCTATCCAGACCGTGCTTCACAAACACGCACGATCCAGACCGTGTCACATGTCGGAGCTCGATCCAGACAGTGCTGATTGTAGGTGCACGATCCAGACCGTGCATCCTGAGTTGGAAACTCGAACCAGACCGTGCCGACACGTGGCGGGCCCAGAAAATGCAGTTTATAAGTCTTTTTGAGTACCCCTTTTTGGCAATAGAATTCCTAAATAGAACAGCCTAAGGTGATATATCAACTATAAATATAAGTCTAGGGCTCAAACCCTAAAAAGCCTGGCACCACACCACATCTTCCTGCCAGAAGGGTCAGAGGGACGAATTCCGTTCAGAGTTTGAGCTTCAAGAGACTAAGCTTTCCTCTACCATTCTTGTTTTACTTTCATAATTATTTTATGATTGTTATTTCAATTATGCGCAGTGAGTAGTCGTCTCTGTCCTAGGATCGTCCTAGGTTGTGTGTAAATTCAACTTTTCATGTTTATTAATTAAGTATATTTTTCATTCATGTTGTTCATGCCTCTTTGAATTACATATATGCATGTCATGTGTATGATTGGTTGTCTTATTGATCTTACACTCCTTGTCTTAGGAATTGCCATGCATAGTAATTCAGAGTTAAATTATGCATGCTAGAAGAATTAAATTTAGGATTAAATTTACTATCCTCTAGGCCAGAATATTCCAACTCACGAAGACCAGAATCGGGTTGGGTTGGATATTCTACTTAGTTGTAGTCAATATCCCTAGTCAACCGAAGACCAGAATCGGGAGCTTGTCTAGGAATATTGAGTAGTTTGTTTATCCTGTGACTTGGCTGCATGTTTAGGAGATATTAGTACAATAACCCTTTGACTAGTACTTGTGAGCTACGAATACCAGAATCGGGAAACAACACAGTACGAAATCAATTGTAGTCAATAATTTGTTGTGGGAAACACCCAGAAGTCGGACTCACAGTAAATTATTGAGTTATTATGCCGAATTATCAAAACTGCATGATTTGGATGATTAATTTGTGCCTGAATCACATGATTAGTTTTGCATGCAACCTAGGTGAAGTAAATCCAAGGATGCTTATCTTCTCTGTTCGATTCTATGTCTGTGTCATTACTTTCAATTTAGTTAGTTATTAATTAGTTTAAAACAACTTACACTCATTTGTCTAGAATTAAATAGATATTAATTAGGTTATTTGCGCTTAGCAAGCCTTGTGCTCCTCTTGGTTCGAATCGGTACTTACCGATTTTATTTGACTGCAACTGATCCCTGAAACGTTCATTGACATCTATATATGGTCAAAAATACGCTAGTCATGCACCAAAGTGATCAATTTATGAATGTTTGGATACACATATTCATTACTTGTATACACATATTCATCACTTGCATACAAATATTCATCATTTACATGCACATATTCATTACTTGCATACATATATTCATCACTTGCATGCATATATTCATCACTTTCTTACACATGTTCATCACTTGCATACACTTATTCATCACTTGCATACACATATTCATCACTTGCGAATATATATTCATCACTTACATACACATTCGTCACTTGCATACACATATTCATCACTTGCGAACACATATTCGTCACTTGCATACACATATTCATCACTTGTATACACATATTCAGCACTGACTTACACATATTCATTACTTTCATACACATATTCATCACTTAAACATATTTATCACTTGCATACAAATATTCAGCACTCACATATTCATTACTTGCGAACATATATTCATCACTTGCGTACACATATTCATCACTTGTAATAGGATAATAATTTACTCTATTTTAAGTATTTACACTTAGTATATTTGAGTCGTTTCCGAGTTATTATTGGTGATTTATAGTTGGTTTTGTATCTTATAGATTAAATATGAGGAATACTGGCTTTGGAAGAGGAAAAAGATGAAAACAGTGCAAACTGGGTTAAAATTAGACAAAAAGCCAAGTTTAGGGATCAAATTATCAAAAAAAGAAGTTTCAGAGACTGATATGTAAATATGCAGAACAAGAACTCGACCCTGGTAGAGTTTACTTTTCAAGAACTTAACCCATGTAGAGTTTCATGACGGCGCGCGACCAAGGTCCTGTTGCCTTTGCAAGAACTCGACTCATGTCGAGTTTACACATGTCAGGCATAGAAACGAGCAGATTCGAATCCGACATTCCGGACCTCTTTTGACGATCAGATTCGTTCCAAAAATTATTCAAATTACAAGATAATTACAAGTGGACATCTCAGCTATAAATAGAAGTCTTGGGCTCGAACCATAATATGTCTGACACCACACCGCATCTTTCTGCCAGAAAGGACAGAGGGACGAATTCCGTTTAGAGTTGGAGCTTCAAAAGACTAAGTTTTCTTCTACTATTCTTATTTTACTTTTATAATTATTTTATGATTGTTATTTTAATTATGCGTAGTGAGTGCTCGTCTCTGTCCTAGGATCCTAGGTTGTGTGTAAATTCAACTTTTAATGTTTATTAATTAAGTATATTTTTCATACATAACTAGTGCTTCTTTGAATGTTATTGCATATGTTCATTATTTTAGGGATATCTTTATATTGTCATGCATAGTTATTCAAAGTTTAAATATGCATGCTTCAAGAACTTAGTTTAGGATATAATCTATTATCCTCTAAGCTAAGATATTTCATCACACGAAGATCAGAATCGGACTAGAATCGAAATAGGTTGGATATTTTACTTAATTGTAGTCAATGACCCAAGTCAACCGAAGACCAAAATCGGGAGTTGACTTAGGAATATTGAGAAGTTTATTTGTCCAGTTGCATGTTTAAAAAATATTAGTGTATCATCCTTTGACTAGTATTTGTGAGCTGCGAAGACTAGAATCGGGAAATAACACGATACGAAATCAATTGCAGTCACTAATTTACTACGTAGAAACACCCAGAAGTCCGACTTGCATGTAAATTATTGAGTGATACGCCGTATTATTGAAATAGCATGATTTGGATGATTAATTTGCGCCTGAATCACATGATTAGTTTTGCATGCAACCTAGTTGAAGTAAATCTTACAATGTCTATCTTCTATGTTCGATCCTGTCTCTGTGTCATTACTTTCAGTTTAAGTTATTTGTTAATTAGTTTCCAACAAATCTCACTCACTCGTCTAGAATTGAATAGATATTAATTAGATTAATAAGCGCCCAGCAAGCCTTGTGCTCCTTTTGGTAGGACTCGGTACTTACCTATTTATTTGACTGCAGTGATCCTTGAAACATAACATTGACACATATATAGGGTTAAAAATACGCACTGGCAACTTGCATACATATATTCACCACTTGCATAAACATATTCACCACTTGCATAAAAAGAGTATTTTCTCTGACTGAAATTCAACAAATTATTACTCTCTGCCCGCCTTAGTTAATGCAAGAAAATTTACAGACATTAATATAAGGTAATTTTATACCTAATAAAGAATTATAAACGGGTGAATTTCAATATCCAAATACAAATTTGGTATTCACTGTTCCGTTCAATTGGAAATCCCAAATCACGTAATAACTTTTAACTTTTTTTAAGCTTTAAGGAAATAGAAAATTAAAAAGAATTTTAAGCTTGGTTTAAAATAAGTTAGAAGAAAAATATTACATGAAAAATAAGAATAAACATTTTATTATTTAAAAAGTGTTTTATATTTCTATTCACAAATGTTCACCCTTAAATAAACAAAGGACAAACGGGACGAAATTAGTGAGAAAATCATTTTCTTAGTCAAGTTTTAAAATTACCATTACTTGGAAAAAATTGTTTAGCCAATTCTCTCAATGTTGACATGCTGATCTTCTAGGATGTTGATAATGATGATTTCATTTTAGAAAAATTATGGTATTCAGATTAATCCTGATTAGAGAATTTTGCTATTGTTATTTTACTTTTCTATAAAGAATACGTAATTGTGTAAGTTTGTGCTCTTATTCTCTAAGCGCGAAACTCATTTTAAACCCAACATATCTCATGAACCCACAATTGTTTTTCTTTTGTGTGTAAAACTTCATGTTCAAACCGATTCAAGTAGAACCGAGTATGAAATATTAACTTTTAAAATAGATGAATTTTGGCATGAATCGAATATTATATAAAAAATACAAATCACATGAGAAAATGATGGATGTGGGGCAAATTAATTATTCAAGTGAAGGAACCAAAAAACAAAAAAAATGAGGGGGCGTTTGAAATGCATTAAAACAAATTTAGAAATAAGTTTGTGTCATGTCAACTCAATTTTGTTATAAATTTTCTTTCAACAAATCTATCACCCATATTGCAGCAAATATTTCAAACCTCTGCGCGTGAACCTAAAGTCCTATTATATATTTTCTATTTTTTCATATTTATAATTATTAATTCATATTATCTTTTATGGATATTTATTCAAATATTCTTAAATTTAGAATATATCTATTACTACGCTTCACTGATGGAAGCGTGATAATAGGTTATGATGAATATTTAATATATAATCTTTACCACACTTCAGGATTGAAAACATGATAATTAATATACATTAATTATTTATAATATATGTATTATCACGCTTCCAACTATGGAGCTTGGTAATATAGATATGACGAATATTTAATATATACATATTACCATGTTTCCACCTCTGAAACGTGATAATTTATCTTTTTACAAGCCGCTTCGTGTTTTCGGTTCGGTATGAGAAGAATATGAATTTATTTCCACATTGAAACAAAATGTGAATTCTAATATAAAACTTACTATGCTCTTATAAATGAGTGTTTGGATGCATAACATGAGTAAATTATATATAGCAGAGTGGTGGATGGAAAGAAAATATGTGAAGACAGACATGATTAATGGTCATCACTAACTGAAGCATTAGATTCACATGAAATAGTTGGCATGAACTTTTATGAACCAGGTTGGACAAACTCCAGTGCTAAGAACCCCCTAGATTGCAAAAAGAAAAATGATGCACCAAAATTTTCCAAATTGAAAACCGCCAACGAATTAAAAGAATGATTGCGATATTATGCAATACTATATTGGAACCAGGCTCAACATTGATAGAGTTGGGGATGAAATCAGCACACCTCCTCTTGCAAGCAGGTCAGGGTGTGATAGATCATTAGGATTCGTTATTCAAACTGAAATAATATTCTACCATTTCAAATTTAGCATATCAATTACACTCGAGTGTCAATGGGTTCGGTCTGAACCCATTTTGAAAGATTTAAAATTAAACTTATTTAATTTGGGTCGGAACTCAAATCCAAATCTTATACTTATATATAAATTGGATCCAAACCTAAATTCATTATTTGGACCCATGACCCAAATGATTTTTTTTAGTATTTAACTATTAACTAAAATAAATGAATAAATGTCAATTTATAAAAATAATAAATTATGAAAACAATTATATTTTATATTTAAATTCATTTTAAAATTAAATTATTTATTAAAAACAAAAAAAATTATTAATTTTTAAAAATTTATTTTTTATTTTTTAAACATATTTTTTTGTAGAATTTTTTTTTATTTTTTTAGAAAATGTTTTTTTAATTATTTTTTATAAAATATTTTTATTTAAAAATTTGATTTAATTTAAACTCAAATATACTCATTATCAAAGAGAACCCAAAAAGATCCACTATAAAAAGAATTAATTGAGTAGATACTAATGAGTCCAATACCAAAACTGGTAGATCCTAACGGATCAGAAGATTCAAATGAGTAAATCCTAAACTTATAAATATGAATCTGAATGGGTTTGAATCTAAATCTACCTTACCCAATTGATAACCATCAATATTTAGGGTACGTATCACTAAAGTATTTCAAAATCGATCAGGCTCTGTTTCTGAGTTTGGAGGGGAGGGAAAGAGAAGGAGAGGAGAGGAAAAGGAATAAGTGGAATGAGTGTTCTTGAGTTTAGGCAGGATTTGGAGGAGATGGAGAAAAAAAATAACATAATTACTAAATTGTCTTTATTACTTCAAATAACATAACATAATAACATAATTCTCTCCTAAAATCAAATGAACAATACCTTAAGCTCCCTATTTGATTATATTACTTCATATCTCGCTCACTCCAACTCCAGGCCCACATGATTCACTCACAGCCTTCCTTTAAACAATAAAATGGGCCAAGAAGCCCATCTGTATCAAAACCCATTCATTTTTTTAGAGCTGGAAAACAAAAGGCGCCAAACGATTTCCCGCTTCCGCCAATTCGTTCCCGCCAAAACTATCTTCCTCTAAATTTTATAAGCAGACAAATCCGTCTCAGGCGTCATCCTCCACCACTTTCACATTGTGATCGAGTCTCAAACATAACTCTACGAGCATGGTGTTCCCTCTCGGCCCAGGCAAGTTTTACGGCAGCAGCCTCCCCCGTCCCCGCATCTACACCGACGTCAAGTACAGCACCGAACGTGTCGATCCGCCCGTCTCCGTCGTGGATCCCTTACTCTCTTGGGCCCGCGAGGCTCACTGGTCCATGGGCGGCCTGAGCACCGAGCGCCTCCGTCTCCAAGGTCGCATCGAGGGCAACATCACCAAGCTTCGGGCCGAAAACGAGAAGCTCGCCCGCAAGAAGGATCGTGCCAGGTCGGTGAAGGACTTCGATGAGCCGAGGCGGTCCGTCTCTCCGCCTCCTGCCCCGGAGGGCGCCAAGAGGAAGCGCCGGTTTCTGGCTCTGATCGAAGAGCCTGAAATGGAGGAGGAGGAAGGTAGGGTTAGCGAGAGGAAGAGGCCGGCTAGGAAGTTGATTAATGAGTTCAATTCTGTTGCTGCAGATACCAGGAGCAGCCTTCGATCCTCTGGTGATCTGCAGAGAAGCAGAGGCGGATCATTTGTGAGCAGGATGCAGAAGGCATCTGAAAATCTGGCGATGAATAAGACCAAGAAGAAGAAGTGTACTACTCCCACGGTTGAATCTGAGAGCAAGGGTGTAGAAGAAGGTCGAATTGAAGTCAAGTCCAAGTCGAATTCCAAATTACATATCCAACGAGATGAAAGTAGAATCTCGCCGGGTAGTAGCATCGTCAGGACTTCACCTAGATTGATGAAGAGGCACAAGAAAATGTAATGAATTGGTTGTTTTTTGTTTTAAGAAAATTTTAGAAGAGGCTTTCAATTGTTTATTTCATAGTTATAAGAATCTGAACCGGATCAGATATCTGTCCGATACAAATATATTTTATCGGGATAAAACTAATCGAATTGGTTGGTTTTTAATGAAATTGGTGAACCGAACCGGATATATGAAGTGATTTATTATAAAAGTAGACTTAAATTAAATTTAAAAAATAATTTTTTAAAATCGTAGAAGTCAAGATTTGAAATCGAATTTGTTATGAGTTACGCAAACATGCATATCGTTAAATTATTTAATTATCTTGTCAGATTTTAATAATTAACATATTAAATCTTATATACCGTAATAATTATATATAATTAAACCGATTGTCAAATCGATTTGGATAGCCGGTTTAATCAAAAATCTGAGAATCGGAACGTTGATCGGTTCGGTCTCCGGTCTGATTCTGATAATTATGGTTTAATAGTTTATTCAGTCATATCTAATTGACTGATCGAAATATGTCTTATGACTTGTCGGCAATTAGCCCTTAATGAAAGCGATTAATAAAAGAAAATCAACCTTGTCAAAGTCGCTCTCTTGGTTATTTCCATTAGCATAATTGCATTGATTTGCATAAATTTGGCAAATCTTAATTGGCGACGTTAAGTCATGGTATCAGAATTATGTGAACCCCAGCAAATAACATGGCAAGATGTGGATATATAATTTTAATCACCTACCTATGGAACATATAATACTTTTGGGATGGATCCCATAAATGGAGAGATCCATACACTAGAAAGTGATTCTGCCATGTCCACCAGCTTGCTTGAAAGGTCTGACTGAACGATTTTCGTTTGTTGAATGTTGTTTCTCAAAATGGATTGATGGATGTGTTATGTGTGATATTTAGGAAATGTATTAAATGAACATGATTATCTTTGGTTAAATTTATAGATAATGAAATACACAATAAACAACTCATTAAATATCCTTGTATGCCGCATTGAATAAGAAAGAATATTTTAGTTTTCTTATATATGATTATACAAGTGGACTATGTTAAAAGAAATGTCAGGAGGTAATAGGAAACCACGCGCCCCGCCGGTTGGGCGCGTGCGCTGTGCCAGCGGGGGTTAGGCCTCTTCTTTTTGGACGCTGACCCGTTTCTTTTTTTCTTGCTTCAGCCCAAACACTACTACCCAGCCTGCTACTGGAACAGAAGAGTCCAGCACTACTCTTATTTTTGCTCAGCCAACAACTGATGGCCAGTGCATGCCTAGGCCACATGTCCCTCACTTCTGTAACTCCAAGAACTGTCAGAGGAGGTCTCTGCTATACATACAAAAGTCCTCCTCATTTGTCAGATACACCAGAAATCATCCCTCTCCTCTTCCCTCTACTACAGTGCAGAAAAGATTTTCTGCTGTTGATTGTTGTATACCATTTCTGCTTCCGCGAGTCAATGGGTCAGCTACATAAGAAGCCCTCGACGAGGTCTTATTTGGCGGTCCATAGCGGAAGGACTGGTTACCCTCTCATCCTGGGAAGATCCAGCAAGCATCCCGGTCTGCACCTTGGCGGGGCTGATTTCCTCTAAGGCTAACCACCCACGGTACTGATTCGGTAAAAAGAAGCATAATGCTTCGATTTCTTACCCTTGTCTGTTTCATTTTTATACATGCAGTTAATAAAATCAGCATACTCGCACACGTATTTCCAACAATGTTTTTTCTTTTCAAAAAAGAAAATGGAGATTCATACTATGCTTAAAAATCATGGTCGTAAATATTAAATTTAAAATTTCCATTTTTTAAATTCAAGGCCCATATGTAATTTTAAAATACGCCATCAAATTGATATAATTGCTTTTATGGTTTCAATGAAGTCCTTATTTACATTCAAATTTTATTTAGTTTTGTTCAATCAAACTGAGGAAATCAATGAAAACGACATTTCAAACAGCTACTCTTTAGATGTAAGGCAGGCTAACAACCCTCGAAGAAACTTTTCTTGATAGATGAACCTCACATGAAGCACCTCACCAAAAAAAAAATGTTATGAAATAGGAGTGTCAATAAAAATCAGTTCTAAAAGGCGGTCTAGGTGCTGGGCGGCTGCCAAACGCCCCGATTCGGTGCTGGGCGCTCAAAAACCGATTAATTTGATCAACTCCCGATTCGGCGCTGGACGGGTAGGAACAACTGCCGCGTCCGGAGCCGGCGACACCCATGGGCAGGGACAGCTTGCCGCGTTCGGAGTCGGCCGATCTGCTGAAGTAGGAGGTTTCGGCGGATGGATTAGGGTAACTTTGGAGAAGAATGAGAGTTTCTATTTTATTCGATTTAAGTTGTTGTAGTATTAGAAAAATACAATTCGACCCCAAAAGGTTCAAAGTATAATGTAATTTGATCTTATTTGTTAAATTCGAGTTTAAAAAAATACAATTTAACCCCCAAAGTTTTTATAATATTGAAGAAGTTATGCTTTTTATCTTTCAATCAAAATATTGGAGAAATATTCTTACTCATAAAAATATCGTTAAACTATGATTGAACATGTTTTAAATTGAATATTTAAATATGATATTTTTAATTACATATTTTTTATTAAATTAATATATTAATATATATAGCACCGCCTAATCATCCGATTAATCCTTCCGCCTAATCTCCGCCTAGCCGATTAATCGCTAGGCCCCAAGTCAACCGCCTAGAACCGCCTAGTGCCTTTTAGAACACTGATAAAAACCAATAAATCGATGAATCGAATAAGCCAAACCAAACCGATAGTTTGGGTTCTGTTTGGAATGTGGTTTGGTTACGGTTTCAGATTTTGAAAAACCGACGACTAATGGTTTGATGTTACGGTTTCGGATTTTGAAAAAACGACGACTAATGGTTTGATTTAGTTTTTAATTTTTTTCAAACCGAACAAAATTAGAATTTTATATGAAAATTCTCCTATTTAGTAATTAAATTTATCAATAAAGTTCATCGAAAAATTAGCCGAACCTGGTTTGATTCGGTTAGTTTTTTAAAACTAGCGAATTTGGTTCAGTTTCAAATTTCTCAATTAATTACCAATGATTTGGTTTGATTGTTATCGAACTGAACCGAATCGTTACACCTTATTACCAAATAAGGATTGTGGAAGACTAAGTCCACGAGTGCACTTGGCATCACATGAGCATCAACAGTCTGTAGCAGAAGAGGAATTCAAGGAACTCCCTGTCACGACCCGAAAAATGTGGATCGCGATGGCGTTTGACTTGTCATTTTGACTTTTAGTCAAACAAGCCTCGGTGAAAAAAAGTCAAAGTCAAATGGTTCAACATACGCTCTAAATAAAATAAAATCCAATAAATTTAAATTATTCAAAATCAACCCAAAATCTTACCCAAGTACATCAGAGCACCTACTAAAGAGATGACAAAGTAACAAAAAATGTAATAACTACTGACTGAAGAAAACTGACTGAAGACTGGATGGAACCGTACCGAAGAGCTTGCTCGTTGCTAACTCAAACACTGTCGCCATTAACCAACTACTGATCTGAAAAGAAATTTTAAATATTGGGGGTGAGTCAAAGAGACTCACTCTATGAGTAAACAACTCGCTACGTATTTGGCGAGCCGAATGGGGAAATCTTTTATTTTAATTTAACATCTTATAAATCACGTGCGGCTCGCTCACCGTTCGTACTTTTATTGAGTACGTATGGGGGGTTATTAATCATCTCGTTGACAATTATATTTCTTTATACCACATCAAATGCAATATGTCAATGCAAATGCGTATGCGTGCCAAGCATGAACTGCGACGAAAGCCCTCTTTGGCTTGGCAGTCGTCACTGCCGATCCGGATCATAAATCATCATACAACAAGCGCGATAATTCGCGAAACAAGCGTCGCAGCCATGATGCATGTATGCACATGAATGAATAAATGCTCAATATAACCATTTCATCTTTCCACATGGATATATTTTATGTTCGTATTGTACCCATTATGCTTTAATAACGATCACATATTTAAATTTGTGCGAACAGAAATATGTAGGAATTATTTACTCACCTCTTCCGAGCCAATCCAACAATCCTTAAAGAACTCGAGCAGTAATAATACTTCATTATAACCTACAATTTTATATATATTTATGAAAATCATATATGAGACCAATTAAAATCATTTCACCCTAGCTCATCCCCTTGCTAAAACTTTAAACCACATAAATAAATATAGGTGGAAAAATTCATTATAAATTGGATACAAGAGATCCATGTAAAGATTAGCTAGAGCCCTAGGTGACAAGTGAAACGGCAGACACGGACTTGTGTTCTTACCAGTCATTTCCTATTCTTAGCTACTAAAAACAACTACCTAGACGTATAGGAATAAAGGAGACTCACTTATAACAATAACAACCTCATATTCAACTCCACGACAAATCAAAATCTCTCACACTTCTATACGATTTCAATTAAAGTATCACAATCCAGCATCCAAAAGATAGATAAAGAAATAAACTAAAAATCCTGAAATTACCAGAAATAAGCCACACAAGTAAAATTCTAAGTAACAGCAAGCTTTTTTTCCCATAATCTCTTTGCCCATTCTTCCCATCTCCTCACTCGTTACATGCTTTCATCGACCATGAGCAATTCTTGTGGTGTCTCACTGAATGATTTCCCATGACACAGAGCACCCAGCTATGGCCCCCAAATAAATCTCCTCAACACCCATTGCCAAGAATATGACATGCGCCATCATTGATATCCAAACCGAGATAGATGATCAACTCAACACAAACAACGTCATGGCCATCACAACCAACGATACCAAGACTAGTTCTACTGTCAAAACAAGAATCCCGATCTGAACGGAAACTCCAATTCTATCAGTAAGATCTTGTCAGGACTAGGGTTGGCCTGGAAGAAGAAAATTGCGACTGTGCTGCAACTTTTCCTACGAGAGATGTTGATTGCAGTGACGCGAAGGACATCGCGGATCCTAACGGTGTTTGATTCGATGGGGCTTGACTGATTAGGTAAAGGGAGATCGGAATGTCGATGATGCTGATGCAAGAGAGGTCTTCGATTTGGCTTGAAGTTGAGAGGGGATGTGGCTGAGAAGAATCGGCAGGGGAGGTGGCTGAAGGTTGAGACGGTAGGGTTTTTTTTTTTTTAATGCTTTATTTTATATATATTTTTATAAGCCCAGCCCAATATGTCCACCAATAATTAAAATTGATTTAGTATATTTATCAATTAATTTATTTTATTTATTGACAGATATTACACTCCCTCTGCCCAAAATTCTGTAACTAACTTCTCCAACTTCTCTCCAGGAACAACCTCTCATCAGCTGGCGGTGGAGGCTCTCCTCCTCGCACAAGCTACCACTCGGTCACTATTAGGCCCTTCCGACCATCTTTTCAGGTCATAAGGCCCCAACATATGGGGAGTCCCGCCGAATTTTCAAAACGCCAGCCTGGGTAGTGCCCCAACCACCTCGCCTTCACCGACATCGCCATTAGGATACCTCGCGCATCAGGTCTGGAATTATCGGCATGGGCCATTTCCGACTCATAGCTACAGTTTCTTGCACGTCCATGCCCCGCCATGCATACATCCGCCCCAATTTTGCCTTCTCCTAGCTTGCTTCCACTCTCACCTCGCGCCCGGCATGGCTCCCGCGATCTGAATTCTCACTGTCTTCTGGTCATATAAATGAGCCGTCTGACCTTTTCCCTCCAAACCTCAGTGTATGTTGTCGTCTCAGTCTGATGGTCCGCGCAATTGCACATGGTTCACCACTCGTCTTGCAGCCCCCACAGTAACAAGGAGCCAGGCCACCTCGTTGGATCCCGGACTCACAAGCGCACTGTGTTAGGCCTCAACACCGGTTGTCTTTGCCCTACATGTGGGTTTGTTTGGAGTTAATTGACAGATCTCATTACAAGTCTCGGTGGAAGTCAATAACTTGCGAAGGTGCGCCGGAGTTCATCATTGTTGGTTCAAGGTCGTCTTGAGCTCAAGCTGCCTTTGGAGATGGGCAGCTCGCTGTCTGACATCTTGCTCCGCGGTCTCTGGTGCGTCGGGACCTGCACCTAACACCTCATTTGTAGCTCCACTCTTTGGC
Organism: Kalanchoe fedtschenkoi; assembly: GCA_002312845.1. Taxonomy (NCBI): domain Eukaryota; kingdom Viridiplantae; phylum Streptophyta; class Magnoliopsida; order Saxifragales; family Crassulaceae; genus Kalanchoe; species Kalanchoe fedtschenkoi. The sequence continues at coordinate 2,232,266 of NQLW01000053.1, read as the reverse complement.
CACCAACATCCTTCCCGACAGACTGCCTCTGCCAGGTTTTGAGTTGTGCACAGATGCTCTGCACAACGGGCGTCACCGCAGTCGTTGGCTGGCTCAGAAGAAGAATTACAAGGATGGAGGTTAGCTTGGTCCAGCTGAAGGCCCCACCGAAAGCATCCCATCATGTTGGTTGAATCCGCCTATCAAGGTCCTTCTCACGTGCCAGCCTTCGTGCCTCGCCGCTTGCACCTTGGCACTAGCGCCCATGCGCTGACATGGCTACTTTTCAAGTCACCTCAAGAGCAAGCCTCCTAATCTTCTGCTCACGTGTGTCCTTTTCTCTTGCCGAATGGGTCGCCGTGCCTAATGGACTACTACCTTGAACCTCTTGTGTGCGTTGTCTCGGGTCTTCATCTGCTACCTGGAGTTGTCCGCACACACTGACTCGCCCCCCTCGCCTAGTCCACGCTTGCTCCTCGAGACCTCGCGCCTTGAGTTGCCCGCATTTTGACCTGCGAGTCCCGAGCAGCTGCATCTCTTGATAGCCCCAAGCAATGCGCGCCTGCCTCCTGCCCCGAGATACATGCTACACACCTGCTTCTCCATACATGATTCAGCAACAACATAGTCTCTTAGAGGCACAACTCTTAGGCCTTGAGCCTTTGTAGGACTCTTTGAGTCACACTATCCATGTAAGCATCTCTGCCAAAATAGGTCCTTTAAATCTATTTCATCAATAAAAATTTTAAAAGTTAAAAAAAACAAATAACAACAATAGTCTATAACAGTTCTTAGTGGCGAAAGACGAGAAAGTTGTTGAAGCAGTTAATGAGATTATGAATGACATAAGTAATGGACTCTTCAACACTTTATAGCAATCTAAAGATATTGTGCTTGACTTACCAAGAAAATATTAAAATGATTCATTTAGAGAGCATCACAATTAGTTGCAGTTCTAAATAAAAATCATTGTAATTAAAAGGAGAAAAGGTAATGAACACTATTATCATATATACTACAATTACTCTACATCATTGAACCTATGATTCCAACATATTGTCCCAAATTTTATCATTGGAACCTGACTTCTATGTATGAAATGTAATTTTTGTATATCCTCATGATGGCTTCATCTGTCAAATACTTTATTGCTGCTTGAGCTTTATTTTTATGCCCTTAATTGCATCAGCACCGCTTTCTTGGTTGCTCATAACCTAGTAACAAGAAACACAAATAATGAAATCCTAACATTCAAAATCAAGGAACTTGAACTATTTTTCGGGGCTTCAAATGTTCAAGAGGAAAATAATACCTAATTTAGAGGCAACCTGCTTCCAAAGCTCGTAAGTCACTCACCAAGATGCATCACTAATTAATTATGCTATCTACCATCTCCCTTTTCATGTATGGTTCAAAACTCAAGTGAACTTTCAAGCTCTCCTCCACAAATGCCATAGCCACAGCCAGCTGATCATTAACAAGGGGGACGTCACCTGTAAGTACCTCAATAAATCCTTAAGTTATGATGAGGGAGAGGATTCATTTTGTCATCATGTTGGCCACCAGATAATACTCTTTCTTAAACTTGAATATTTCTGGAGTGTCTAATTTGATAAGTGTTAAACGGCTTTCATCATAGGAAAGGATAATATAAAATGTCACAATGTCTCAAACCTCAAAATTTCTATCACCAGTAGAGATGGCAATTCAACCGTAACCGAACCGTAATCGAACCGTAACCGAACCGGTCAACGTGGTTAATAACCGAGTTGACCACGCCCGCGGTTAAAACCGTAACCGAACCGAAAAAAATTGGAAAGATGTTCGTCCAACTTTATCTTATTTGTTATCAAGCTCAAGAGCATCGTGACAAACGAATAATATGTGATGCTTCCTTGAAATACTCTAGTCAAATACATCATCGACTTACTCACTAAAACCTCTTATTTACCCGTAAAAATATGAACTATAATATCACTTAAAATTTATGAATATCCTTATCTACTAGTATATTTCATCAAAAAGTTTTAATTTTATTATAATCATTAAATTTGATAAATCTTTGTTTAAAACTACTTATTGTAACATCAGTTTTTAAGCATTCACTTTTGGTGTGTGAATTTCATTCCTCCTTCAAGATTATTTATGTTAGTATTGATAGTAGATAGGGAGAAGGCCATCCAACAATGGTTTGGATTCGGGCTAGTCACTAAGAGGCGATATGAACTAGGGGACTAGAATTGATTCTGTCGAGTATCTCTCATTTTCAAGTCATGTATAAAGATGGTTGTCCAGTCATTACCTTCTCAGAGGCAAAGCTAAAACCAACCTATAATTCTCTGAAGCACGAGCTTGAGGCGAACTTTACCGTCAGGAGGCCATTAGTGGAGGAAATTTTGAAACATATTTTTTACAATGGAGACTGAAAGCAAGGCCTTCAATATGGATTTGGACTCTTGACATATGTTGGTTATGTGTAATTCTCATGAAAATCTTATCGAGGCCCTTGCGTGTGAGTCGCATTAAATCAGAACTTCATTATACCGCATACTTTGATGGACATCAAATTTCTTCAAGAAGAGAGACTCCAACCTCACGGTGGATTGGGTGCAGCTTTATGGTTGCCAGGATGTATGGGCAATCGGGGTGCCAGGATCATTGAGCGCTCCGAAGATGAAGAGGTGCGGGCTGCTGTCATGGTTGAGGCTGGAGTGGGGAGTCAAGTCCAACTTAGTAAGTGCGAGAAAGGCAAAAACTCTAAGCAGCTCCAACGTTGTGGGGCCTCCAGCCAAGTGATGTCATACACTGCTGGCGAGGAGCCTATTTACCTTCAAGGTTGTAGGGTCCTGCTAAATCAGGCGGCTACTGCCACAGATTATTTGGTTCTTGGGGGCCCTAGTGGGTGGAATCTTCTGCGTGCGGATCTCCATGAAGACATTGGGCGGGTTACTTAGGCAGTGGCACGGGAGGAGTCTAATAGAGGTACAAATGATGATTATGGTACAAATGAAAAGGACCACATTGCAAATTTGAGGTGCAATCATGACTTATCTAGGAGGAAAATAAAAAGAGTTTCCAAACTGATGTTATCTTATCCATCATCCCAATGATATCACTTGGAATGTCAGAGTTGTGTTTAATAGAGGTACATTTGATTATCTCAAATTTTTGGTTAATTATCACCTTGATAGGTATAAATTATCACCTCAACACTTGTTCCTGCAATTAACAATCTTTATTGAATGTTCAACACACATTAAATCTTTTTATTAAGTTCTAACGGATCTAGCACAACAACTTATTCACTACTAGCAATACACTTCCTCACCATGGACACGTTAAACAAATCATACGGGAAGGTATTTGGAGTTCTATACGGGAGTCAAAGACCTCATCAAGCAAAACAGGTGAATGAACAATTACAAAATTCTCAAGAAGACCTTGGCGGTTCAAGGAGATATCAACGAGGACGTCGATTAATTAGGCAGATGAGGATGTCATGTTCGGACCTATTCAAGGGATGAGACTTCAATAGTTTGACTTTGAGAAGATATTGACAAATGCGTCGATCCAAGAATCATTTGATTCTTTAGTAATACAAATCTCCCACTCTTTCTAAATTCTCTCTTTGTTCCTTATTACTAGTAATACAAGTCTCTCATTCTTCAAATTTTCTCCTTATTCCTTATTTTACCAAAAATGTTCAAATAAAAATATGTAAGCTCGGGAAAAATAGCGCCTAACTCTCAGTGATCGAATACGTAACATGACCACACTTTTATATGCATACTCAAAAGAGACCATGCCCTGACCAGCTGTGCCATTTTTATAATCAGAAAAAAGTCCAAGCCATTACCAACTTCACGGCTTCACAAGGCTGGTTTAACACTAATCAGTCTCAAGTTGTTTACAGTGCACGCCCATTGACGCACATGTACAATATGTTATGCTCAAAGTCCAGCATAAATTGCAGTAACCAAGGACATAGAAACAAGGTATTGTCACTTGGTTGCAAAGTGTTCGCAATTGAGGATAAGTCAACTCCTGTCTAAATAACTATCTATCTACACTTCATGTGCCGCATATGCTAAACACGGTCTCTTTCAAGCCGCAGGTAGAAATTGCTCCAAATCCTTTGATCCATTGTTTGTGAACAATTTAATAAGCACACTCATCATCTTACTCACACCTTCTTTGAAATCACTTGAGCATTTCCCTTTCTCACACTCGCCGTTCAGCGCAGACCCAACGATCACACCCTCTGTATAAGCTTTGCATGCTGCCAAAATATCATGAGCTTTCGCACGAAAGTGACCCACGACAAGATCTTCAAATTGCTGCAACCAACAAGGTCAAGGTGGACATTATTGACATTAAACATTAATCAATCTTTGGCGAGCAATGCAAAGTTGTCAGATAGATAAACAGTGTAAAATTGTAAGAGCGGCTTATCTAACCCAATCACACTTGTCCTGAATAGAATGGGTGTCCAGAAAAAATTAATCTCAAACAGGCTTTAAATACAAATTCTGGGAAATTTACAGAAAACTGAGTTTCTTCTGTGAATCTCATTTCGAATATTTCTGAGTGCTTGCAATAGAAGCCCACCTATTCCCTTCAAAAGAATTATTAATGGCTCACATACAACCAACCCAAACGGGAAAATTCTGCTTACGTCATCTATGATTACAACTGCTTCTAATGGATTGCAACTAGAAAACTAATGTGTTCATATGTCATGTTTATTCTATTTAAAATTATGATGATGACAATCCACACATCATAGCCAGTTGTAAGTCAACACTTACCAGTGGTGGGCGCCTGAGAGTGTACATCATTGTCTTCAATGACAATACATAAACTTCATTATTGTACTTCCTCGACCTCTTCTCACCTTCTGCTCCACGGAAACTTGTTTCGTACCCAGGTTCATTGAAGAAGGGATTAGCATTCAGAATCAACCCTTGTATTGAGACTAAAACTTGCAGCATGGTTGATTTTCCAGGTATCCACATCTCAGTCTGTTTACCACTCCATGTGTGCAAGAGGCTTAGGCAAACTTTTCCACAATCGTATAAATTTGGGTTCAGCCGAAGACCACCAGAGTAGTAGAAGACCATCTAAAATGTAATTTCCAAGTATGTTCAGAGGTCGGCTAGCAATCTATCATGAAGTGACCTCACAATGAACAAAATGCATACCGGTGGAACAGAAGGATACTGAGGTGGGAATATAGCATCGAAGGTAAATAAGCCGTCATGATAGGGAGTTCCAGCTGGTCCTATTATGACAGCCCTCAAAAGATCCATCCTTTTCTCAGATACTCTCACATATATAGAGTCTGTGAAAGATGAAGCAAAATGTATGTGACTGGGAAGAAAAATAAACTTCAAGATGAAACAAGAAATTGACTGCCCAGTTGGCATGACCCAATGGAGCATGCAACGAATAATAAAAAAAAAATCTAAAGTTTGATATTACAACGCGGCATAATGTCAGCTACTCACCCAGATACATCTAGATCAATTGCCTATTAATTATGACACAGCTTCATGAACAACCACCACATGTAAAAAAACTCACTAAAAAATAAAGATTATTACAAGCAAGAGTTCCCATGGAATCAAAGGAGTGACCTGGCAAGTTCTTTTCCAAAACATTCCATTCCTCTTGAACCTTTTTCACCCACGTCTTACCTGGATTCTGCCAAAACCCAATGGATATATACTTTGAGCAAGCAGTTGATCGAAAACATAAGGGAGTTGTGCATAAAATAAAAGCATTTACCTGCATATTAGCCAATCCCGCATCTGCATAATGGTGGTCATTGAATTCCTCAACAGTATCAAATCTTTTGAAGCCTTCATACCTTTCTCGAGCTGCCTCTTCTTGCTTCCCAACTTCAGCTGGTATAGAGCTACTCGCAGAAACTTCTTCCATCTTTCGCACATGGGCTGATGTTGTAACACCACCAGAATGCACTTTCACAGGCGAAAGAGATGAACTTGAATCATGTACAGTTTTACTGGCAGCAGCTTCCATCCAAGGAAGAGATATCTCCACACCAGGTGGCAAATCCACATTATCAAACTGTGATTGCATTTTAGAATATTTATCATCATCTTCTGCATACATGTAATCATCATCATAATCATCATCATTGCCGTAATAGTCAGAACCGTCATCTTCAAAATTATCCCCATCTTCCTCATCATCATGAAATGACATGTCAGAATCTGCGGCCCTAGTTGAATTTCCAATATCACTGGCTACAGTTTCCTGGAGAAATCATAAACACGTTAATAATAGAGGCCAAAAAACATTACACACCACTGCTTTTACCTTCCAACACACCCAGCCTAAATCAAATGTGACAAAAATCCACCAACAGCAACTAGCTCTCATATCCATTAACTCAGATTAAATCTCCAACTGTCAAGATGTGCAAAGTCAGGGTAACCAGCAACTTTCCAAAAACAAAAACCCTTTCCTAGACACCAACTTGAACATCCACTTAGGTTCAATTAAAATAAGAACATCATCACCGTAATATACAATAGCCAATTCATAGTCCACAAAAAGTCCTAGCCAAAACCTGACAATAGTTTCTGACTACAAACTTAGTCAGAAAATACCGACAAAACATCCTGGGGCGGATGAAAACCACAATTAATAAATCAACATAAAAATCAAACATTTACAATCGAAAATTCTCACCTCATTCTTCTTGGCAATGCCGGAGCTTGAGATCTCCGGCGCGACACAACCTTCGATCTCCATGATCAATCGAACGACCTAAAAACACAAAACAATTCAACGAAAAAAATCGGCCAATCAATAATACCAAAATCTGAAAACGAACCCACAATGGAGGCTCCAAAACGATCACCCGGAGGGAGAAATTAGGGCTTCGAAGCCGCGTCCAATTCGTCTACACGGAGAATTTTCGCAGAGAGAAGCAGCCAGTGTGATTTACGATTTAAGAACTGTAAAGTCAATTTTATACCCTTGACTTGGCGAGTGGAAATTTGGTGAACAAAGCCAATTACTCACACTATCCTCTTTTACTTGTAGCTTAAAATATCATGTATTAATTTTTGAACACAAATAACTTAAATCATAAATATTATAAAATTATAATAAAAATATATTATCAAAGTTCAATTCGATACAAACATATTGAGATCCATCATCATAATGTTTATTATAAAAAATCACATACAACATGACAAGTCAAACTCAAATCTATAAAAGGAAAGCAACAAATAAAAGAGAATGGAGGGAGTATTGGACTGGGTTTTTCGCATCTTATCAGAACCAGACCGGTCAAGGTTCCGGTCTCCAGTTTTTTTATCAAACCGGCGGTCCAAATTGGTTTGACTATTGGTTCAATTAAATATAATTATTATGATATATAAGAGTTAATAGATTAATTATTGAAATTTTGACAAGATAATTGGATAGTCTAGTGGTATGCGTACTTATCTAACTCATAGCAAGCTCAGATTAGAGTCCTGGCTTCTAAGATTTAAAAAAAATATTTAAATTTAGTTTAAGTCATTTTTATAATAAATCTGTTCATATATCCGGTCCGGTTTACCGGATTCATTAAAAACCGGACAGTTTGACCGGTTTTATCCGGTTCGTGATGCATCCCGATAAAATATATATCGGACCGGTATCCGGTTTGCTTCCCGATCGAACCGGCCGGTCCGGTTTGGTTCTGATAATGGTTTTTCGATTTAATTAAAATAGAAATATGTATCAAAATTCGAAATATTAAAAAAGAAAAAGTACAAAATAGGGTATATACAATTCCATTTTTAAAATTACGGTTATTATTTTCAATTTTTGAAATTCACGGTATCTCTCTTCTATCGCAAATTCTTAGGTACATCTGGAGCAAGGGCTCCCGGAGACGACGTCGTTTTATATTAATTCAAAACGCTATCATTTTAAACCACATTACACCACCCATAAAAATAGTAAATAATTTAAAAACAATTCAAAAAAATTACATTAAAATCAGAAAAAATTAAAAATATATATATACTAGTTTGATTTATAAATATTAAAATAATGAAAAAATTATAAATTCATATTTTCTAATTTATATCTATTAAAAGAGTTATATGTGAATTTGATGAATATATGTATCCAAGTGATGAATATATGTATGTCAGTGATGAATATATGAATACAAGTGATGAATATATGTAAGAAAATGATGAATATGCGTATACGAATGATAAATATGTGTATGCAAGTGATAAATATATGTGCACAAGTGATGAATATGTGTATCAACTGATGAATATGTTTATGCAAGTGATGAATATGTGCATCTAAGTGATGAATATTTGTAGGCAACTGATGAATATGTGCATCTAAGTGATGAATATATGTATGCAAGTGATGAATATGTGCATTCAGGTGACGAATATGTGTATGCGAGTGATGAATATATCTTTGTAATTGATGAGTATGTGTATGCGAGTGATGAATGTGTGTATGAAAGTGATTAATATGCGTATGAAAGTGATGAATATAAGTATGTTAGTGACGAATATGTGTATGCAAGTGAATATGTGCACCCAAGTGATCAATTTATGAATGTTTGGATACACATATTCATTACTTGTATGCACATATTCATCACTTGCATACAAATATTCATCATTTACATGCACATATTCATTACTTGCATACATATATTCATCACTTGCATGCATATATTCATTACTTTCTTACACATGTTCATCACTTGCATACACTTATTCATCACTTGCATACACATATTCATCACTTGCGAATATATATTCATCACTTACATACACATTCATCACTTGCATACACATATTCATCACTTAAACATATTTATCACTTGCATACAAATATTCACCACTCACATATTCATTACTTGCGAACATATATTCATCACTTTAGTACACATATTCATCACTTGTAATAAGATAATAATTTACTCTATTTTAAGTATTTATACTTAGTATATTTGAGTCGTTTCCGAGTTATTATCGGTGATTTATAGTTGGTTTTGTCTCTTGTAGATTAAATATGAGGAATACTGGCTTTGGAAGAGGAAAAAGATGAAAACAGTGCAAACTGAGTTAAAATTAGACAAAAAGCCAAGTTCAGGGATCAAATTATCAAAAAAAGAAGTTTCAGAGACTGATATGTAAATATGCAGAACAAGAACTCGACCCTGGTAGAGTTTACTTTTCAGGAACTTGACCCATGTAGAGTTTCATGACGGCGCGCGACCAAGGTCCTGTTGCCTTTACAAGAACTCGACTCATGTCGAGTTTACACATGTCAGGCACAGAAACGAGCAGATTCGAATCCGACATTCCGGACCTCTTTTGACAATCGGATTCGTTCCAAAAATTATTCAAATTATAAGATAATTAATTACAAGTGGACATCTTAGCTATAAATAGAAGTCTTGGGCTCAAACCATAATATGTCTGACACCACACCGCATCTTCCTGTCAGAAAGGTCAGAGGGACGAATTCCGTTCAGAGTTGGAGCTTCAAAAGACTAAGCTTTCTTTTACTATTCTTATTTTACTTTTATAATTATTTTATGATTATTATTTTAATTATGCGTAGTGAGTGCTTGTCTCTGTCCTAGGATCCTACGGATCCTAGGTTGTGTGTAAATTCAACTTTTAATGTTTATTAATTAAGTATATTTTTTATACATAACTAGTGTTTCTTTGAATGTTATTGTGTATGTTCATTATTTTAGGGACGTCTTTATATTGTCATGCATAGTTATTTAAAGTTTAAATATGCATGCTTCAAGAATTTAGTTTAGGATATAATATATTATCCTCTAAGTCAGGATATTTCATCCCACGAAGACCAGAATTGGAATGAGTTGGATATTTTACTTAGTTGTAGTCAATGACCCTAGTCAACCGAAGACCGGAATCGGGAGTTGGCTTAGGAATATTGAGAAGTTTATTTATCTGGTTGCATGTTTAGAAAATATTAATGTATCATCCTTTGGCTAGTATTTGTGAGTTGCGAAGACCAGAATCGGGAAATAACACGATACGAAATCAATTGCAGTTACTAATTTACTACGTAGAAACACCCAGAAGTCGGACTTGCATGTAAATTATTGAGTGATACGCCGTATTATTGAAATAACATGATTTGGATGATTAATTTGCGTCTGACTCACATGATTAGTTTTGCATGCAACCTAGTTGAAGTAAATCTTACAATGTTTATCTTCTATGTTCGATTTTGTCTCTGTGTCATTACTTTCAGTTTAAGTTATTTGTTAATTAGTTTCCAACAAATCCCACCCACTCGTCTAGAATTGAATAGATATTAATTAGATTACTAGCGCTCAACAAGCCTTGTGCTCCTTTTGGTAGGACTCGGTACTTACCTATTTATTTGACTGCAGTGATCCTTGAAACATAACATTGACACATATATAGGGTTAAAAATACGCACTGACAACTTGCATACATATATTCACCAGTTGCATAAACATATTCACCACTTGCATATAAAGAGTATTTTCTCTGACTGAAATTCAACAAATTATTACTCTCTGCCCGCCTTAGTTAATGCAAGAAAATTTACAGACATTAATATAAGGTAATTTTATACTTAATAAAGAATTATAAACGGGTGAATTTCCATATCCAAATACAAATTTGGTATTCACTGTTCCGTTCAATTGGAAATCCCAAATCACGTAATAACTTTTAACTTTTTTTAAGCTTTAAGGAAATAGAAAATTAAAAAGAATTTTAAGCTTGGTTTAAAATAAGTTAGAAGAAAAATATTACATGAAAAATAAGAATAAACATTTTATTATATAAAAAGTGTTTTATACTTCTATTCACAAATGTTCACCCTTAAATAAACAAAGGACAAACGGGACGAAATTAGTGAGAAAATCATTTTCTTAGTCAAGTTTTAAAATTACCATTACTTGGAAAAAATTGTTTAGCCAATTCTCTCAATGTTGACATGCTGATCTTCTAGGATGTTGATAATGATGATTTCATTTTAGAAAAAATATGGTATTTAGATTAATCCTAATTAGAGAATTTTGCAATTGTTATTTTACTTTTCTATAAAGAATACGTAATTGTGTAAGTTTGTGCTCTTATTCTCTAAGCGCGAAACTCATTTTTAACCCAACATATCTCATGAACCCACAATTGTTTTTCTTTTGTGTGTAAAACTTCATGTTCAAACCGATTCAAGTAGAACTGAATATGAAATATTAACTTTTAAAATAGATGAATTTTGGCATGAATCGAATATTATAAAAAAAATACAAATCAAATGAGAAAATGCATCATGGATGTGGGGCAAACTAATTATTCAAGTGAAGGAACAAAAAAAATGAGGGGGTGTTTGAAATGCATTAAAACAAATTTAGAAATAAGTTTGTGTCATGTCAACTCAGTTTTGTTATAAATTTTCTTTTCACAAATCTATCATCCATATTATAACAAATATTTCAAACCTCTGCACGTGGACCTAATGTCATATTATACATTTTCTATTTTTTCATATTATACTAATTACAAAATTATTAAAATTTATTAAATAATTAATTGTTTATAATTATTAATTCATATTATCTTTTATGGATATTTATTCAAAAATTCTTAAATTTAGAATATATCTATTACTATGCTTCATTGTTGGAAGCGTGATAATAGATTTTGATGAATATTTAATATATAATCTTTACCACGCTTCAGGATTGGAAACATGATAATTAATATAAATTAATTATTTATAATATATGTATTATCACGCTTCCAACTATGGAGCTTGGTAATATAGATATGACAAATATTTAATATATACATATTACCATGTTTCCACCTCTGAAACGTGATAATTTATTTTTTTACAACCCAATTCGGACATGAATCTATTTTCACATTGAAACAAAATGTGAATTCTGATATAAAACTTACTATGCTCTTATAGATGAGTGTTAGGATGCATAACATGAGTAAATTATATATAGCAGAGTGGTGGATGGAAAGAAAATATTTGAAGACAGACATGATTAATGGTCATCACTAACTGAAGCATTAGATTCACATGAAATACTTGGCATGAACTTGATTGACCAGGTTGGACAAACTCCAGTGCTTAGAACCCCCTAGATTTCAAAAAAAAATGATGCACCAAAATTTTCCAAATTAAAAACCGCCAACGAATTAAAAGAATGATTGCGATATTATGCAATACTATATTGGAACCAGGCTTAACATTGATAGAGTTGGGGATGAAATCAGCACACCTCCTCTTGCAAGCAGGTCAGGGTATGATGGATCATTTGGATTAGTTATTCAAACTGAAATAATATTCTCAACTATTTCAAATTTAGCATATTAATTACACTCGAGTGTCAATGTATTTGGTCCGAACTCATTTTGAAGGACTCAAATTTATTTTATTTGGTCCAAACTCAGATTCAGATTTAATAGTTATATATATATTGGATCCAAACCCAAATCCACTATTAGGACCCATTAAATCCATCTGACCCAATGCAATTTTTTAGTATTTAACTATCAAATAAAATAAATGAATAAATATCAATTTATCAAAATAATAAATTATGAAAAAATTTATATTTTATATTTAAATTCATTTTAAAATTAAATTATTTATTAAAAACAAAAAAATATTAATTTTCTATATTTTTTAAAAAGTTTTTAAAAATATTTTATTATTTGTTAGAAAATATTTTTTATTTTTTTCAAATTTTTTATTTTTATTTAAAAATTTGATTTATTTTTAAATTTAAATAGACTCATTATCAGAGAGGACCGAAAAGATCCACTATAAAAAAAACTAATTGGGTAGATCCTAATGGTCTACTACCCAAGCGGGTAGATCCTAACGAATCAAAAAATTCAAATGAGTAAATCCTAAACTCATAAATATGAATCTGAACGGAGCTGATCTGGATCTATCAAACCCAATTAATAGCCCTAAATATTTAGGGTACTTATCACTAAAGTATTTCAAAATTGATTAAGCTCCCCTATATATATGATTATGTTACTTCATATCTCTCTCACTCCAAACTCCAGGCCCACATGATTCACTCACAGCCTTTCTTTAAACAATAAAATGGGCCAAGAAGCCCATCTGTATCAAAACCCATTCAGTTTTTTAGAGCTGGAAAACAAAAGGCGCCAAACGATTTCCCGCTTCCGCCAATTCGTTCCCGCCAAAACTATCTTCCTCTAAATTTTATAAGCAGACAAATCCGTCTCAGGCGTCATCATCCACCACTTCCACATTCTGATCGAGTCTCAAACATAACTGTACGAGCATGGTGTTCCATCTCGGCCCAGGAAAGTTTTACGGCAGCAGCCTCCCCCGTCCCCGCATCTACACCGACGTCAAGTACAACACCGAACGTGTCGATCCGCCCGTCTCCGTCGTGGATCCCTTACTCTCTTGGGCCCGCGAGGCTCACTGGTCCATGGGCGGCCTGAGCACCGAGCGCCTCCGTCTCCAAGGTCGCATCGAGGGCAACATCACCAAACTTCGGGCCGAAAACGAGAAGCTCGCCCGCAAGAAGGATCGTGCCAGCTCGGTGAAGGACTTCGATGAGCCGAGGCGGTCCGCCTCTCCGTCTCCTGCCCCGGAGGCCGCCAAGAGGAAGCGCCGGTTTCTGGCTCTGATCGAAGAGCCTGAAGTGGAGGAGGAGGAGGAAGGTAGGGCTAGCGAGAGGAAGAGGCCGGCTAGGAAGTTGATTAATGAGTTCAATTCTGTTGCTGCAGATACTAAGAGCAGCCTTCGATCCTCTGGTGATCTGCAGAGAAGCAGAGGCGGATCATTTGTGAGCAGGATGCAGAAGGCATCTGAAAATCTGGCGATGAATAAGATCAAGAAGAAGAAGTCTACTCCTCCCACGGTTGAATCTGAGAGCAATGGTGTAGAAGAAGGTCGAATTGAAGTCAAGTCTAAGTCGAATTCCAAATTACATATCCAACGAGATGAGAGTAGAATCTCGCCTAGATCGATGAAGAGGCACAAGAAAATGTAATGAATGGGTGGTTTTACGTTTAAAGAAAAATTTAGAAGAGGCTTTCAATCTTATTTCACAGTTATCAGAATCGTACTGGCCGGTTCGATCTATTCAATCGAAAACCTGAATTAGGTATCTGTAAAATATATATATATATATATATATATATATATATATATATATATATATATATATATATATATATATATATTATCGGGATAAAATTGATCGAACTGGCCGGTTTTTAATGAAATCGGTGAACCAATCGGATATATGAACTGTTTTGTTATGAAAATAGACTTAAATTAAATAAATCGTAGAAGTTAAAAGACTCGAAACCGAGCTTGCGATTTAGACAAGCATGCATATCACCAAACTATTTAATTATTTTGTCAAATTTCAATAATTAACCTATTTAATCTTATATACCATAATAATTATATATATTTGAACCGATTTAGATCACCGGTTCGACCAAAAAATTGAGAACCGGAGTCTTGATCGATTTCCAATTTGATTTCGGTGGTTTATTAGTTTATTCAGTCATATCTAATTGACTGATCGAAATATGTCTTATGATTTGTCGGCAATTAGCCCTTAATGAAAGCGATTAATTAAAGAAAATCAACCTTGTTAAAGTCGCTCTCTTGGTTGTTTCCATTAGCACAATTGCATTGATTTACATAAATTTGGCAAATCTTAATTGGCGACGTTAAGTCATGGTATCAGAATTATGTGAACCCCAGCCAGCAAATAACATGGCAAGATGTGGATATATAATTTTAATCACCCACCTATGGAACATATAATAATTTTGGAATGGGTCCCATAAATGGAGAGATCCATACACTAAAAAGTGATTCTGCCATGTCCACCAGCTTGCTTGAATGGTCTGACTGAACGATTTTCGTTTGTTGAATGTTGTTTCTCAAAATGGATTGATTGATGTGTTATATGTGATCGAGATGTATTAAATGAGCATGATTATATTTGGTTAAATTTATATATAATGAAATAAATAATAGGCAACTCATTAAATATCTTTGTATCACACATTGTATCACACCAGAAGACATCCCTCTCCTCTTCTCTCTACTGCAGTGCAGAAAAGATTTTCTGCTGTTAACTGTTGTATACCATTTCTGCTTCCACGAGTCAGCGGATCAACTACATAAGAAGCTCTCGATGAGGTCTTATCTGGTGGTGCAAGGCAGAAGGACTAGTTACCGTCTCATCCTGGGAGGATCCAGCAAACATCCCGGTCTGCACCTTGGCGGAGCTGATTTCCTCTAAGGCTAACCACCTACAATAGTGATTCGGTAAAAAGAAGCATAATGCTTCGATTTCTTACCCTTGTCTGTTTCATTTTTATACATGCAGTTAATAAAACCAGCATACTAAGACACATATTTCTAACAATGTTTTTTTCTTTTCAAAAAAGAAAATGGAGATTCATACTATGCTTAAAAATCATGCTCGTAAATATTAAAATTTAAAATTTCCATTTTTTAAATTCAAGGCCCATATGTAATTTTAAAATACTCCATCAAATTGATATAATTGCTTTTATGGTTTCAATGACGTCCTTATTTACACTCAAATTTTATTTAGAAGTTCAATCAAATCGAGGAAATCAATGAAAACGATATTTCAAATGGCTACTCTTTAGATGTAAGTCAGACTAACAACCCTCGAATAAACTTTCCTAGATAGATGAATCTCACATGAAGCACCTCACCAAAAAAATAAGTTATGAAATAGAAGTGTTAATAAAAATCGATAAATCGATGAATCAAATAAGTCAAATCAAACCGATAGTTTTGGTTCAGTTTGGAATGTGGTTTGTTACAGTTTTCAGATTTTAAAAAACTGACGACTAATGATTTGATATAGTTTTTGATTTTTTTCAAACCGAACCGATCCAAACCGAACAAAATTAAAATTTTATATGAAAATTCTCCTATTTAGTAATTAAATTTGTTAATAAAGTTCATCAAAAAATTAACCGAACCTGGTTTGATTCGGTTTAATTTTTTAAAACTAACGAATTTGGTTCGGTTTCAAATTTCTCAACTTGATTACAAATGATTTGGTGTAATTTTTTATTAAAAATCAAACCGAACCGAATCGTTACACTCTACTACCAAATAAGGATTGTGGAAGACTAAGTCCACGAGTGCACTTTGCATCACATGAGCAACAACATCTATACCAGAACAGGAATTCAAGGGACTCCCTCAGATCAAAATTCTGTAACTAACTTCTCCTACTTCTCTCTAGGAACAACCTCTCATTAGTTGGCGGTGGAGGCCCTCCTCCTCGGACAAGCTACTGTCCAGTCACTATTAGGCCCTTTCGGCAATCTTTTCAGGTCATATGTCCCCAACATATGGGGAGTCCCCGCCGAAGTTTTAAAACGCCAGCCTGGGTAGTGCCTCAATCACGTCGCCTTCATCGGCATTGCCTTTAGGAGACCTCGCGCGTCAAGTCTGGAATTGTCGGCATGAGCCATGCCTGACTCATAGCTGCAGTTTCTTGTGCGTCCAAGCCTCTCCATGCATACATCCGCCCCAATTTGTGCCTTCTCCTACTTCCACTCTCACCTCACGCCTGGCGTGGCTCCTGGGGTCTGAAGTCTCGCCGTCCTCAGGTCATATAAATGAGCCGTCTGACTTTCTCCCTCCAAACTTCGGTGTATGTCACCGTCTCAGTCTGATGGTCCGCGCATTTGCACACGGTTCACCTCTCGTCTTGCAGCCCCCGCAGTAACAAGGAGCCAGGCCACCTCCTTAGATCCCGGACTCGCAGGCGCGTCGCGATAGGCCTCAACACCGGTTTGCCCTACGTGTGAATTTTATTTGGAGTTGATCGAGGGATCTCGTTACAAGTCTCGGTGGAAGTCAATAACTTGGGAAGGTGCGCCCGAGTTCGTCATTGTTGGTTCAAGGTCGTCTTGAGCTCAGGCTGCCTTTGGGCAGGGGCAACTCGTGGTCTGACATCTTGCTCCGCAGTCTCTGGTGCGTCGGGACCTGCACCCAACACCTCATTTGTTGCTCTGCTCTTTGGCCACCAGTATCCTTCCCGACAGACTGCCTCTGCCAGGTTTTGAGTTGTGCACAGCTGCTCTGCACGCCGGACATAACCGCAGTTATTGGCTGGATCGGAAGAAGAATTACAAGGATGGAGGTTAGCTTGGTCCTGCTGAAGACCCCACCGAAAGGATCCCATCATGTTGGCTGAATCCGCCTCTCAAGGTCCTTCTCACGTTCCAGCCTTTGTGCCTCGCCGCTTGCACCTTGGCACTAGCGCCCATGCGCTGGCATAGCTACCTTTGAAGTCACCTCAGAAGCAGGCCCCTAATCTTCTGCTCACATGTGTCGTTTTCTCTTACTGCATGGATCACCGTGCTTGCTGGACTACTACCTTGAACCTCCCACGTGCGCTGTCTCGGGTCTTCATCTACTATCTGGGGTTGTCCGCAGACGCTGACTCGGCCCCCACGCTTAGTCCACGCTTGCTCCTCGAGACCTCGCGCCTTGAGTTGCCCGTATTTTGACCTGCAAGTCCCGAGCAGCTGCATCTCTTGATAGCCCCAAGCATTGCGCGCCTGCCTCCTGCCCCGAGACACACGCTACACACCTGCTTCTCCGTACATGATTCAGCAACAACATAGTCTCTTAGAGGCACAACTTTTAGGCCTTGAGCCTTTGTAGGACATTTTGAGTCACACCATCCATGTAAGCATCTCTGCCAAAATAGGTCCTTTAAATCTATTTCATCAATACAAATTTTAAAAATTAAAAAAAAAAACAAACAACAAACAACAGTCTGTAGCAGTTCTTAGTGGCGAAAGACGAGAAAGTTGTTGAAGCAGTTATGAGATTATGAATGACATAAGTAATGGACTCTTCAACACTTTATAGAAATCTAAAGATATTGTGCTTGACTTACCAAGAAAATAATAAAATGATTCATTTAGAGAGCATCACAATTAGTTGCAGTTCTAAATAAAAATCATTGTAATTAAAAGGAGAAAAGGTAATGAACACTATTATCATACATACTACAATTACTCTACAACATTGAACCTATGATTCCAACATATTGTCCAAGTTTTATCGTTGGAACCTGACTTCTGTGCATGAAATGTAATCTTTGTTTATCCTCATGATGGTTTCATCTGTCAAATACTTTATTGCTGCTTGAGCTTTATTTTTATGCCCTTAATTGCATCAGCACCACTTCTTGGCTGCTCATAACCTAGTAACAAGAAACAGAAATAATGAAATCCTAACATTCAAAATTAAGGAACTTGAACTATTTTTCGGGGCTTCAAATGTTCAAGAGGAAAATAATACCTAATTTAGAGGCAACCTGCTTCCAAAGCTCGCACGTCACTCACCAAGATGCATCATTAATTAATTATACTATCTACCATCTCCCTTTTCATGTCTGGTTCAAAACTCAAGTGAACCTTCAGGCTCTCCTTCCCAAATGCCATAGCCACATCCAACTGATCATTAACAAGGGGGACGTCACCTGTAAGTACCTCAATAAATTCTTAAGTTATGATGAGGGAGAAGATTCATTTTGTCATCATGTTGGCTACACCAAATAATACTCTTTCTTAAACTTGAATATTTCTGGAGTGTCTAATTTGATAAGTGTTAAACGGCTTTCATCATAAGAAATGATAATATAAAATGTCACAATGTCTCAAACCTCAAAATTTCTATCACCAGTTATACGTGGAAGCTGAAGCTTTAATAAAAATTTATGCAACAAAATTGATTTGGTATTTGCATTCTTATTTAAAACTTTAAATAAGTAGAATGTTGACATGAAGAATTTATTTAAGTTGTCGAAAAATGATATCAAACACTAACCCCTGATTTGGTAGAATGTATTAATATGAGTAGGATATATAATACAAATCGGTTCACCAGTGGACAAGTAATAATTATCCGTAGCATCATCTTCTCTACATTATCGAGAGGGTGTTAACCTGGTGGTTGGGCTATTGTCTAACTATCTCAGTTCCCCGGTACAAGCCGTATCTTATGAGCAGGAATATGTTAAAGGTTTGCGTGACTCACCTGCAACGAGTCTAACTTCACTATCAAAGTGGAGAGAGTATGAGGCCCCTGACTACCAAATAAAAAATTGAGATGTATAATTTATTTTTTAGTGTAATTACAAATGTGTAAATAATTACAAATATTATTCGAGCAATTATATTTAACGCAAATTGTAAATACAATGTGCTTTTTGAATGTATTTTTGTGCTTGGAATGTCTGACTTTTCATCATAACGTCCAAGTAAGAAACAAAATGAACTAGATAAAAATAATGTGAGTATTGTTGAGTGTAAAGTACACATAAATTTCAATTTCATATAAATGTGCAATGACAAATATAAAATAAAATGATCAATATAATTGTCTTGTAAAAGTAATAAAAAGGAAATTCAATATTGACCAAAATAACACTTATATTCCTTATTCAAATTTTCATGTACAACAGTACATTCAAGAATATTTTTAAATCAAAAATAATATTCCAACATACATAACCCTCGCAAACATATACTTCATTGCCGAAAATCTTACAAATTAGTGCCTAGAGACCACATAAGCATACAAACATCACAATCACACAAAATACACTTGTATTAAACTTCTAATTTACTGAAAATGAATAAATTGAGAAGAAAATTGATCTAAGTGTGTGCATGGAGGCATTAGGTTTTCAAGTGTGAGGGGGAGAAAGAAAGTAATTGTGTTTAAGTTGGACGCAAACTAGCTGAAACATAGCCATAAAACATAAACATTTTCAACAATTTTTTGGTCAAACATGAATAATATAATGTTTTGTAGTCGAGGAACAAATTGGCTGTAAATTAGCCAAAACAACCCCCACTTCGATACGAATATTTGTCTAATTAAATTAATTATTATAATATAATTATAAAACTTTTATACATTTTTTAGTGGACAGGGGTCGTACACCCCCCACTTTGAGAGTGACGCCTCCTTAATAATGAGGTCCTTACTCACTGCGGGCAGGCCCGATCCTTATGTGTGGACAATGTGAGCGGTGGCCCAGGGCCCGGCCCTTATGAGGCCCATTTTTTTATAGTTTACAAATTTTAAAATCCTAAGTGCGCGTTTGGTAAGGTGGATATCCATCCGTATTGGATAACTATTACTGTTCATTTGTGTTTGGTTGGATATTTGTTAGCGTATTAATAATACATGGATTATATTTTACTCTTTACCTACCGTATTATTAATATCATCTTTTGAGGTAGGTTTATTTATACGGATGAAAAACAAAAGAGGGATTCAGTAACATTCCAATTATACCCATGCCCTAGCTTCACAGCATCAAATTGATAGCCAGCAGCGGCGACCGACGTAGTTGAGATCCATGCCGACAACCCGTCCGCGGTCGCGCAGCAGCCGCCACAGTGCTATCTCCAAGGACCACAGTATCACCTCCAGCAGCAGGATCTCTATCTGATACGATGTCGTTCTTCTCATCATCACTTCAATACTAGTTCTCATTTAAATGTTGTTGCGTTGGGAGGATTTGAAGCTTTGCTAGTTTGTGTTACAAGTTACAACCCGTCCGCGGTCGCGCAGCAGCCGCTGCAGCGCTATCTCCAAGGACCACATTATCAAATCGGAAATCAAGCGTTCCTCAAAGATGCTCTATTTGGTCGAGCATCGTGCAATTGACCTGATGACTTGAAGGGAAATTTAAGAATTTTGAAGGGTATTAAAGTAAAATGAATTATTATCCGTTGCACAACCAAACACAATTAAACGTATATGTAATACCCTTTAAAATAATACCATCATAAATTATACGTGTATTAATAATACCTACTTATTAATACGGACTACCAAACGCGCACTAATATGACTCCAGACAGCAAGAAGAAGACCGATGCAATGAAAGTGTCTGATTACGGCGAAGCAGGTATCGCGCCGTCTCCCTAATCAAGCCCTACATCTCCTATGAGTGGCAGACGATTTACTCGAATGGGTCTGTAGCGCTCTCTCCATCTATGCGCTATCTCGTATCATCCGAAAGTCGGGAACTTCGCATTAATATTAACATGTGACGATCCCGTCAGGCTGAGGAATGAGGGGATCATGTGATATGCGCGGTGGTGCTGGAAAGATCGGTTCCGAACTATTGGCGGCAGACACTGTTGTGGGACATGGCACTGAGGTCAGTGGATGAGATTAGGGTTTTACATTTGGGATGATTTTGTGTCGGAATTTAGCGTCTTTTGAGGGGAGCAGTGCCTTCAGCTCTGGCGATGTTGTATCGAATCGACATTATTTGCTCTCTTCATGTAATCACTCTTTTAATTTTTGTTTTTACATTTTTTGCTAAAAGTTTCATTTTCTTCTTATGTTTTAGTAATTTATTTTAAGCTGTTCGATTTGTTTCTGCGAGGACAATCGTCCTGAGTATGCTTCAGTTAGTGGCAATGGTGACCCATTGGCTGATCATCAGCCCGTCACTTTCATTAGTATTGGTCCTGGTGAGTATTTGAAGTTTGAATCAATGTCGCATTTGAAATATTGTGTGTCTTGAAGGCGTTGTTTGAAAAGTTTGAGATTTCAAAGAACTTAAAAGTATTTTGGGTTTTCGTTTGATGCAAAAATTATTTGAAGTTTGATTCATTATTGCATATGTGGATTTACATGATTTATATTTAGAATTGAAGATGTTGCAAAATAACTTTATCCAATAAATATATATCATCTCTTAAAATACTCGAATTTGTTAACTTTGTTGATTGTTTTCCGAATCTTATGATTACGTATCGGATTTTATTGAAAACGAATAAATCATCAATCTTACAAGGGATGTAAAATGATTTAGCAATTTTATTAATTGAAAAAATACATGTTAGAGAATATTGACTATAATACTCTAGTTAATCATTTTGCTTCCAGAAATGTTATATTAAGTAATTTTATAGACTATGATACTCTAGTTATTTATTTTTGCTTCAAAAAAATGCTTGATGAAGTAATTTTATGTGATTTGTTTGTGTTTTTGTTTGGAGGCACAAAAAATGAGATAACTTTTCTTGAAGTTAAGAGAAGACCAAAATAATAATCAAAATAAAGCATACTTTTTTTGTGTAATATGTAGAAGTTTTATATAGTTGTTGCATTAAGGGCCCAATTTTTTTCGCCCAGTGCCCTGAAATTTTCAGGAACTGGTCTGACTGCAGGTCAGTTCACGCGCAATGATTGATGAATAGTGATTAGGGCGACAAAAAGGCAAGTTAATCGAACGAGGATGTTGTTTGAGCTGAGCTATCACTAAATACACAATAAGAGACTTGTTGAAGGTCAAATCAGTTAATTGTTCTACAGAGGTTCGTTGGAGCAGTAGCGCGGATGTATAGGCTTGTGGCCATAGGCGGATCCACTGGGGGGACAAAAGGGGCAGTCGCCCCCCCGAATCCCACCTAAAATTCTTCTGACTAGGGTAAAAAAAAATTTATATATATAAAATATAAATTTATATGTATAATTTCAACGAAATTTTTAGTTTTGCCCCCCCAATTCAACCCAAATGTTTGATTATGTAATTTTGCCCCCTCAAAAAAAATTTTCTGGCTCCGCCACTGTTGTGGCGCTGGGTTTGAACTTTGAATATGAGGAATTGAGAAGGATAAGAAAAGATATAATTTTTTTAAAAGTAAATAAACAAAAAATAAAATTTAAATATAAATTAAAATAAATTAACGTAATTTCCATCAGGATTTATTTGTTATAATAAATTAAAGTATTAATTTTATTAAAACTTCCAGAATTATAATTAATATTCTTCTGTAAAATATATAATTAATAATATTACTCTACTAAGTTCGTAAAAATAATAGTAATACATACTCCCTTCCGTCTCTAATACGTGTCGTTTAGGCTCTGTTTCTGAGTTTGGAGTGAAGGGAAAGGGAAAAAGAGGAAAGGGAAGGGAAGGGAAGGAGAGGAAAAGAGAGGAAAGAGAAGGAGAACAATGAGTGTTTTCGAATTTAGGAAGAATTTGAAGGGATAAGAGAAGAAAATAAAAAAATTGATCAAAATACTCTTACATAATATTTTTCATATTAATAAATAATCCTTTAAATGAATGTTAAAATAATAATTTTATCCTTCTACATCCCTTCCTCTCTAAATCCATCCAATTTGGGAGGAGAGGAAATGGAGGAAATAAGCCCCTAAACCACACCCTCCACTCCAAATCCCTCAAAAAAACTCAAGAAGTCTCTTTTTTATTTTCCATATCCATTCCCTTCCCCTCCTAAAACTATCTCAGGAACACTATCTTAAGGTTAATTTGAATAAATTTAAGTGAAGTTAATAATAATAGTTGATCAAATTTAATAAGTAAATCTTTAATATGTTTTTGAAAAAATGCGTGCAAAAAATAAAATTATTAGATGATTACTGGAGAGTAATGCATTTTTAAATGATTATAATAACAAATTAATTAATTAATTTTTGATATTAAATATATATTAAAAATAATTAAATGAGAAGTAGAAAGAGACACAGAAGAGAGTAGGTTGATTCCATAATTGTCCATTTAATCAAATTAGGCATCGTTTTTTTGTGAAGAAATTGTTGAACTGGAAGAAGGTTCGCACAGTGCTAAATTTCTTCCTCTCTTTGTGAATCCCTACTTGAAGCTGGGAGTGTGTGTTGTGAGCAGGCGGGGTCGGAAAACCGTCTGCTTACCAGAATCGGAAGAGAATCCTCACTCTTTCGTAATGGACGGCAAGGGGACGGTGACGCCGCTATCGTCCATGTTTTCCCCTGAGGAAGCGAATGGAGCGGCCAGACGCGTCGACCAAGCCATTGCCGAGCGGACCAGCGAGCTCCATCGCGTCCGAGCGTTTCTCGATGATAATTCGGGCCTCGCCAAGCTCGTGCAACGCCTTCCGGATCAACTCCACCACGACATCATGGTCTGCTGGCTGCCTCTCTCTCTCTCTCCCTTGAGCCTCTTTATTTTTTCTCTCTTTCTTTTTACATTTTTCTTTTGTAGTGCACGCCCGCTTGCTCTGGATATCACGCTGATCACTCCTTGTAAACTTTCAGGTTCCCTTTGGCAAAGGAGCTTTTTTCCCCGGGAGATTGATTCATACCAATGAGTTTCTGGTCAATGATTTTTTTTTTTCAATTGGAATTATTTGGTTTATTATGCAAGCATTTTGAGTGGACATGGGCTGTTTGTGGTTGATCCTGTCTTTGATCGTATTTTATCTGAAACTTCACACTTCATATGATCAGTCTTAGTTGCCGGTATTTACTTGATTGCAACTTGCATTTGACGCTCGCAACAGCATACAGCTAACTAAGGGAAGTTTAGGTGTTGCTAGGAGAAGGTTATTATGCGGATAGGACGTCCAAGCAAACAGTTGAGATTTTGGATAGAAGAGGAAAGGAGCTGGAATCTCAGATGCAGTCTTTGAAGGCCATGATTAAAGATCTGAAGGCTGAGTCTTCATTCTTCGGAGCTACTGCCACTGAAGCAGCTGTAAGTCTGAAACATTACAGAATTATTTATGTATTGTCGTGTTGAGCTCATTGGTTAAGTGAGTTGCTTTTAGCTACACTAAGGAGAAAATGAAAAGGAATTGCTATAATGCCGGCGTGCCATAATTCCGAATTTTCTTTTTCTTTTTGAATTTATGCATGTCTGAGTGATATTTATTATCATCTCATTTTTCACAACACCAGGAAGGTCTTGTTGAGATTAGGGAAGAATATGTTGAACAGCATACAACCGAAGAAGTACTAGTAAAAGGTAAAACCTCAACCACTATTGTTCTTGTATTGAGGATATTTATTGAACATTGTGAGCGGTGAGGATATCTGTAATTTCCTTACTAATTTTGTCCTCATTGAGCTGTCCTATTGCATTCTAGTCAATTCACTTGCTTATGATTAGTATCTTCAGGCTTAACACAAGTTGAGTCATTGGGTCCATCCGAGAATCAGAATATTAAAGAATCAATGAAAAATGAGGACTTTGCTAGAATTATGGCTCGAATGGAGGAACTTGAGAAAGCAGAGCTTGCAGCTGAAGGTGAAGATAACTATGATGAAAAATTATTTTTTGGGAATGACGTCGAGAAAGCAGAAGAGGACGAAATCTTGGCTGGGCATGGGTGTGATACTGATAGTGGTGATGATGACATGGAGGAAAATGATTCAGACGGCATTGAATATATTAAAACTAGTTATAGTCAAAATCATCCAACAAAACCAGTGTTTCATGATCCCAAGACATCGAAGGTAATGTGTTAAACTACTAACATCTGCATTCCATGCGTAGAACATGGAGTTCATTGGAATATTATATAACTGAGCAAATCTACTACAGAGATTTGAATGTGAGAGAACTGCATCTGAATTATTTCACCATAGTAATTGTTTGGTGTATAACCTAATTAATAAGTTTAGAGGAATGAAGCTCTTTAGCTTAATTGTTTGGTTTTTATCTTTTTTTTCCCCAGTGTGAGTTTACTGCTTGATCTTAGGTGACTATTGATGTTCACTGATACCTACATTTTGTTTCCATGGGATCAAAAATGCAGCTTGAAGGTTCAGCCACCAGTCTCGCACCGAGAGGTTAGTTGTGGTGGTTAATATAGTTTTGCTCATACACAACAACAGCTTGATCTGATCATGAATGTGTGGCAAAATGGTGTAATATGGAGATGTAGTTATTTAATAACTCAACTGCCTCTATCGGTGGTACAAAAGTTAACACTCGGTGTCATGCTTATCGGAAGTGACCAATTTATTCCTTTGCTAATTATGTGTGATTTGAAAAGCATTTTTAAGTTTAATTATACTTATTTGAATCTTAGTTGAAATTATTTTTTATGTAGCATGTAGCTTTATAACACAGCTTTAGTGTAATTATTTTTTCAGTAGTGTTTAACATGATTTCACTGGCCGTTCTGTAATCACTGAAACTATATTTGACGATTCTGTTTGTACTCCTACAGGTCAGATATTGCTACGTACAGATTTAGCACACGGTGGTGATACAAAAAGAGTTTCAACAAGGGTTTCTGGAGCTCCTAAAGTAAATGAGAATCTTCCGGATGGACGATCATTAGGAGAAAAGGTACTGCTTGTTTGACCGGATTTTCATTTACTTACTGTAAAATTTTATGAAATGTCACATCACATGGAGTAGTATTCCCTTCCTCCTTTATTTACTTCCACTACACTGAACCTGCTAACTTTTATGTTGCAAATTCCTGAGTTGATATGATGGGCGTCATCCTAGCTTCAGGCGAGACAAGGGTTGTTGTTGTAGCACTGAGTGTTTTCTTGTTCAGCGAAGGAACCTTTTGGTGAGTAGTGTAGTCCCCATGCATTTGTCTTACCCATAATTTTTTTTTACAGACTCCTGCCAAAACTCCGCAGCCGGTATTTGATAGTCAAAAGGCATGTATTTTTTATCCCGCCCCACTCCCTTAATTACAAAAGAGTTCTTATTGTTGAGACTGCAGCTGAAGTTTTCTGTGTCATGTTATGCTCAGGCCTTTACTGGCTCTGTTGTTGAACACCCTTACAATCTACATTCAGAGCCGAAAAATCAAGCTGGAACGTCCGGTGAGGTAAGAAATGCCAATACAACATTAAATGACTTAATAGAGTGTTTATTTTCTTACAAAATCCTGATCTCAAGGCTCTGACTTGTGCTTCTTCTTGATGCTGTGCAGTCTGCTGGTGTACTACCTACTAAGCCAGTCTCACGGTTCAAGATGCAAAGAAAGTGATGGCCCCTCTACTGGAAGATAGTGTTATGCCAGATGAGGAGACCTTTTCTTAATTTGGCTGGGAAAAAATTGCTTCTGTTGTTGCGTATCCAAATCACTGAAAATCCAAAATGATTTTACTAGTTAGTGGCCATAATTGACTTCAATGACAGGGCCTATTAACGTTATGGTAATACGATGTCCTCGTTGGTTCCTAAATATAAAAATGGCCATGTTTCAGTGCTGTGTACTTGCTGTAAGAAAAGGTTCAAATAGATTATAAATATTTGTAGATACCACAGTCCCTGACACAGAAAATGGCCAAACAATTGTGGATGGTGTTGTTGAAACTATGTGGATAAACAAATAAAGATCCAATTGAGATCTACAACACAACAACTAAGTGCACATGGCATCCCTTAAATACTATTAGGCTTTTCTCATGTTTATCTTATGAAAATTTCTCCAGGATTTGCTGCTAATAACTACAAAAAAAAAAAAAAAAAATCCGCATCTCCCATCCCCATGTGCTGTGTAGTGACAATAACCACTCTGGAGGGCGCTTGTCAGTTGGCTGCATCTTTGTTGCGATGAGCATACACGATACCTCACTCACACCCACAGCGGTAATAGTGATGAGTAATGGTCTTGCCTTACCTGATAATGTATATAAACTACATAAGCAAACTTCCCCAATATGATCTGAAAAATTAACACTTATATGTTTGTTTGGTTCAGAGAAACTTCGTGGGACAGGAAAATTCGAAGCTAAATAAGAAGGAATTTTTGGTTCGGTTTTAGAGAAACTTTTGGGAAAAGAAAATTATGTGGAAATGAGAAAAGAATTATCAAAACAAAGAGTATTTTTACACTTTATTCATAATTTTTCATTCCTAACCAAATAATAAAAAATTGAATGCTATCTATAGAAAATTTACTTTCTCATTTTCCTATTCTCTTTACTTTTCCTAAACCAAAGAGAGCAATAGGGTGCAAATGTTAATGGTTGTGAAACTACAAAGTCTGCATTCCAATTGATGGATGGGAAAACTGTATCCTAAAATCTATTTTGTAGTAGAGTAGCTGATCAAAATCAATAAGAGCTACAAAGTATTTCAAAAGTTATATGTAGTGATCTATAGCTACCCATGTCGCAGAGCATCATAACCCTTTGAAGCATCCGTCACAGAGTGTATTCTGATGCTTCCAGACTTGTATAGTCATATGACAAGAGTTAATCACTGCCCATTGAATTTTCGAATTAATTTCCGGAGATGCTAGCCATTAGATGGAGTTTTAACAAAAATGAGAGTTGGTCTTCTTTGAAAGGATGTAGAATCAAATTCCACAAGATTTGAATTCATGGTGTGGGTTGAACAATGATTATTATTTCTACAAGCTATATGAATTTAGTGATAACATAATTCATTCAATTGATTTCTTGTCTCAGCTACTCGTATTTTAAAATTCCGCTCCCGCCCCGGTCAAAATGGATAATAACCGATTTTGTCACCTGCTGAAGTGATGAAGTAACTATTTTTTTATCGTCGAGTGAAGGCTTAGCTGAAGCGGCGAATCATCAAGTGTGACTTTTATGTCATCAGTTTTTATTTCTCTTATCCAAAACATAGACGATGCGATCTGCAGAAAGCAAAAACTTAGTCAAAGTGTTGTCTCTCATCTCTCATCTCTCATCTATACTAAATATAAGATTTCTTTTCTATTTTATCCACAATTTGTGTCTTTACAAAGACTTCTATATTTTATAATTTATTTTACATTCTCTTTATTTTTATGAAGGTCATGACAAGTGATGAGATGACACAACTTCATTAAAGAGAGATTCAGTCTCTATTTCTTCAGACAGTGCAGTAAAGACCATTATTTGGAACTATTTTGAGAAAGTTACAGTTCTTGATTTAAAGAAAGCAAGATGTGTACATTGTAAATGCCTTCTTGGGGCAGATTCGATAAATGAGACGTCACATCAATATGCTCATGTGAAGTCTTGTTTGAAAAAGAAAAATCAAGTTGTAAGACAATAATTTCTTGATGTGAATAATAAGGAAAAAGTAACATCTCAAGCTTTTGATCAATAAAGATTTAAGGAGAAATTAATTTCAATGATCATAATTCATGAATATCTTCTTTCAATGGTTGACCATGTTGGGTTTAAGAACTATCCATTTTCTCTTTGGCCTTAAATAAGATGCAATAGTAAATCAGTTATATATTAAGTTACAGTACGTGTCACTTATTACTAATATCGCACTACTCCTAATTTGAAGTAATATGTGACGGCCCTTGATAAGGAATTCTTTAGCAACTTGGGGATAAGAAGTTTGTTATGGACTAATAACTCGTTGGCTTATCAGGACGAGCAAATTATTAATAACAACATGCTAGTACTAGAATATTAATTAGTATTATCATCTTTTCAGAGATATAAAACTTAATTTAGGTATTTCCAAAATTTGTTAAGAAAAAAATAAGCGAGCTAAAACTCTTCGCCTCATCCGTGGCCATTGACAATGCTTTTGGTTTTTCATATCTGAGATCGACTGCTAGTTAAAGGGTTAACCATGGTTAAACGGGGATGTGGATGGTTTTGATTTTCCCATATCCGAGCGATTATGATACGGGTATGATTTGATATGTCTCGAGACGGATAGAGTATGGTAATATCATTAACTGTCCCGAACCCACCTCGTTGTCATCCCTACCCGCACTCGCAAATTCTTGAGTGCAACGAGAGCACTCGTCTAGATGGGTGCTCTCGCTCGAAAACGACGTAGTTTTGAGTCGTTTTCAATAGAACATCCCTTCAACTTTCAAATAAATAGTAAAAAATAAATAAAAAATCTGAAAAAATTAGAAAAAATATATATTATTATGATTTCTAAGAATTCAAATAAAAAATTCTTAAATAAATTTAATATTTTTATATTTTTATTCATTTAATTTTAACTATGTTCATTGGATGATATATTCATCATATGAGCCGATATGTTCATCAGATGAGCTATTATGTTCATCAGATGAGCAATTGTGTTCCTCTGATGAGATATTATGTTTATCAGATGAGCAGTTATGTTCATCAGATGATATGTTCATCAGATGAGCTACTATGTTCATCAGATTTGATAATATGTTCATCAGATGAGCTATTATATTCATCAGGTTTGATAATATATTCATAAGGTGATATGTTCACCAGATGAGATGATATGTTCATCAACTGAGCTGTTATGTTCATTAGATGATATGTTCATCAGATTTATTTATATGTTCCTCAGATGAGCAGTTATGTTCCTCAGATGAGCAATTATGCTCATTAGATGAGCTACTATGTTCATCAGGTGAGTTATTATGTTCATTAGATGAGCTACTATGTTCATCAGATTTGATAATATGTTCATCAGATGAGTCATTATATTCATCAGATTTGATAATATGTTCATTAGATGATATGCTCATCAGATGAGATGATATGTTCATTAGCTGAGTTGTTATGTTCATCAGATCAGCTGTTATATTCATCAGATGAGATGCTAAGTTCATCATTTGATAGATTCATCATATGAGCTGTTATGTTCATCACATGAGCAGTTATGTTCATCAGATGAGCAGCCATGTTCATTAGATGAGCTTATATGTTCATCCAATGATATGTTCATCAAATGAGATGCTATTTTCATTAGTTTTGATAATATGTTCATCGAATTTGATAATATGTTCATCAGATTAGATATAAGTTCATTGGATGATATGTTCATCAAATAAGATAATATGTTCATCAGATGAAATGTTATGTTCATCAGATGAGCTGTTATGTTCATCAGATGAGACGATATGATCATCAGATCAGGCAATATGTTCATCAGATAAACTGTTCTGTTCATCATATGAGGTACTATGTTCATCAGGTGAGCTGTTATGTTCATCAGATGATATGTTCATCAAATGAGTTATTATTTTCATCAGATTTGATAATAAGTTCATGAGATGAGCTGTTATGTTCATCAGATTTGATAATATGTTCATGAGATGCATAAACTATTTCTAATGAATATAAAAATATAAATTTGTCAATTAATTATTTTATTTTTTATTTGGACTTTTCTTTTAAAATAATTTGTTAAAATTTTTCTCTGATTTTTTTTAATTTTTAATTTTAAGAAATAATGGAGTGTATTAATGAAAACGACATAAAACTACGTCATTTTCGAGTGAGAGATTGACCCGCACTGGGCCTTAGCCGGCCTTACCCGATCCAATAGTTGAACCGATCAATCCGATCCAATTTTGATAACTATGATGCTATTATCCATGTTTTATTACTGTGTATTTTATTTTAGAGATGAGTGCTATTACTATGTGATTAAATAGCTGCCACAAGGTACATGACTACTCATCCCACCAAAATAATACTAGGTTAAGTGTTGTTTATTCAAATGTGATTGAAGTAGGGTTTTTAAGGTCATTCATTTAGACTGAATTCTTAGCTCATATCAGTTCATTTCAACTTAGTTTCAGGGCAACTAATTTCAAATCAGATAAACTTCAATTCGATATTTTTTTTTGAAAAAAAAATCAGACACTAAATCTCGTAGAGAAATAGAGATACAAATTTGGAAGGTGTTATGACGTGTTCTCAATGTATTGCATTAACTTCAAATCTCATATAATAAATAAATGACAACAGTTCGTTCATGAGAAATTTTTGGTGGACTGTGTCCACCACGTGGCGATGGACACCATTAATTGGGAGTCGCCACGTGGCGCGTTGAAAAGTAAAAAAAAATTCAAACCAATAATAAATCGTCACGTGTAATTTTGATTTTTCAACGCGCCACATAGCGACTCTACATTGATGATGTTCACTGTTACATGATAAACACAATCTACCCAAAAATCACTTCCTTCGTATCTATCCGCATCCGAAACGTTAGTTAGTACACATTTCCTAAAACTCAAAACGTCCTATATTCGCACTTACTGAAACCCAGCTATCCACCTCCTTAAACTGGAGCCACTGACTCATTAAATAAATCATTATTTCCAAATCGACCCCAAATATTTTAACATAGCCCCCCCAACTTCTAAAACCCACCACCAACCGCCCTTTCTATATCCCAACTGTCTATATATGTATGTATATACACGTTCGTCTCTTCTACTATTTCACCCCTCACAAGCAAGCAAGCTGAAGAAGCAGCGACAATGGCGATGAATGGATCGACGCGGTGGGCCTTCCAGTGCGAGCAGGAGGAGGGAGAAGATCATGGCGACAACTTCAAGTCGCAGCCTCTTACGGTACGAACGGTGCGTTTCATGCTCATGGACAACGTTGATGAGTCCGACAAAAGGATCATTATTCCGTTAGCTCATGGCGACCCCTCTGCCTTCCCGTGTTTTCAAACTGCCCGCGCGGCCCAAGACGCCGTCGTCGAAGCAGTTAGATCCGCCAAGTTTAACGGCTATTCCTCTGCTACCGGCCTTCTTCAATCCCGACGGTATAACTTCTTCTTCCAATTCCTTTTTCTCCGTTTCAAAAAACTGAGGTTGACACGTCACCGTCCGGCGCTCCAGGAACCGCCCTGGAAGTGATGACTAGGATTTGATTATGTGCCAATGTGGATGCATGGGTTGATCACATGCTTTTTTTTTTACTTATTTTTATTTATATAATATGGTTTGATCAGTCGCCAAATGAAAAAAA
>NQLW01000053.1:2184411-2199556 GCA_002312845.1 Kalanchoe fedtschenkoi | reverse complement strand
AAAAACTATATAAAAATTTGGCTATAAGAAACTGATGAAGTGTTTTGGAAGTATTCGGTGAAGAGCTTTCACAAGCATCAACATTGATGATGGGCCATAGTAAATTTAGTAGTGATATGCCTTTTGTGTGAAATTTGAGCGATTTATTATCCAAACTTGCATCAGTGAAACTTGAGCGATTTATTTTACAAATTACCTTCTTTGCATATTTTATTAATTAATCTATCTTCCTTTTCTTATTTTTGATTCTGCCCAACTGGAAAAAAATCAAATAAAAAAAATACGTTTTTAAACCGGTAATTTTATAACAACATTTTGAAATTGCAGTTTTCTTAACAAAATCGCGGTTCGTAATTGAGAATTTTTTTAAAAAAAATTACTATTCACAACTGCGTTTTCTTAAGAAAAATCATAATTGATTATAGAACCACCGGTTTGAAACCAGCAAAAGTTTAAAGAAACGATAAATTGAAAAAAAAAATCTCTGGGTTGTTGGTTTTATGTATGAGTTGTTGGATGCTGACATTCTTATATATCAAAATAGCACATAGAGAAACCAATGCCTGAGATTGTGCCTTTCAGCCTTTTGTTGACCATTCTCTGGTCATTTGTCCAAGAGTAATGGGCCTTTAGGGGTCATGAGGCCCTGATCCAAAAACACCCACTAGTTTCCTACAATGTTGTTCAGATTTAGTTTTAAGTTTTCATTTGTAACTTGAATGTATGGTTTTGTGTCCAGTGCTTTAGCTGGGCACTTGTCGCGGGACCTTCCCTATCAGTTGTCGTCTGAGGATGTGTACCTGACTGTTGGGTGCACTCAGGCCGTTGAGATCACTTTGAGAACACTTCAATCTCTTCGTCCAAAGGCCAACATTCTGCTCCCCAGGCCAGGATACCCTTACTATGATGTTTGTGCTGGCTTTATAAAGCTAGATGTCAAGCATTACAATCTCGTGCCTGAAAGCGGGTGGGAGGTTGACCTCAGCATGGTTGAGTCATTGGCTGATGAGAACACCATGGCTATTGTTCTGATCAATCCCTGTAACCCATGTGGGAATGCCTTCACTTCACAACATTTGGAAAAGGTACGTCAGCATTTCGAACATCACAACTGACTTCTCTCTCTCTCTTTTCTTTTTGTGATCCATTTGTGGTTTTTATTAGGTGGCTGAGTTGGCAAGGAAGCTTGGGATTATGGTCATTGCGGACGAGGTTTATGGGCACCTCGTGTTTGGATCTAATCCATTTGTGCCTGTAGGGAAATTTGGGTCAATAGCTCCTGTCATAACTCTCGGGTCTCTTTCCAAGAGATGGATTGTTCCCGGTTGGAGACTTGGATGGATCGTGACTTGTGATCCCAATGGCATTTTTGAAGAAACTGGGGTATAATATTTAATGTAACTTAGTATAATGATGCTGGAACTGACCAAAATATGACTGTATGTGTGGTGGGTGACCCTTATTGTAGATTGTGAAGTGCTTCAAGAAGCAGTTCTGCGACTTTCACTCAGGCATGTAAACTGTAAATCACTTCATTCTGCCAAACAGAAGAAAAAGACTGTGTTGCCAGTCTGGCAGTATGTTACTGACCTGGCTGCTGTTTGACGATTCTCAGGGCGCACTGCCTCAGATTTTGGAGAAAACAGACGAGGAGTTTTTTTCCAAGACCAAGAACTTGCTCAGAGAAAACTCGAACTTGTGCTATGATAGAATTCAGGAGATCCCTTGCATGACATGCCCCCACAAGCCCGAAGCATCCATGTTTGTCATGGTAAAAAGCATATAACTACCGCTAACAGATTGATCTTGGATTTTCATTTATTCTCCAGAGCTCGCTCAATAAATTGACACAAGACATGTTTCTTCATCAGGCCGAGCTGGATGTGTCACTACTCGAAGATATTGTTGATGACATGGACTTCTGCTTGAAGCTTGCAAGAGAGGAATCCGTCATTGCTCTTCCAGGTCGGCAGCTAGCATTCGGACAATAGAATATATATATATATATATATATAGCCAGCTGCAAGGTGTTGAATTCTGACATTAATATTGCATGGTACTTGCAGGAGTGGTGCTGGGATTCAAGAACTGGCTGAGAATCAGCTTTGCCATCAGCCCATCCACGCTTGAAGACGGCCTCGGTAGGATGAAGGACTTCTGCCAACGCCACTTAAAAAAGCCTTGAAACTGTGTGTCATCAATCATCATCGTCACAGTATTTATTCAGCACCCGATCACTGTTTTTAGCCAACTCTTTTCATTTGAGGCAATGCTTCTTTGGAAATCTATTTAAAAAGAACGAAAATCAAATTTCAGTTGGATGGTGTTTCTTACTTTAGTACCGTTGGTGTTCGTTTTTGACGTGGTCACAAACCCATCGTACGCCAAAATCTGTTAGGATGGTTTATATGTTTAACACCGTGGGAGTCATATTACAGTTGTGGGAGGTCAATAGAATGTTATTCAGGCAAGTATTAATACGGTATAGTTTTTACCTATCAGGTATTTGGATGAAGGGTGCACCAAGATCATTTGTTTAGATGGATGATATCGCTTGATCCAAGACAGGTTAGTAAAATACAGTCAAATTAAAATTACGTAGTTTTGAGGTCTAATCTTAAATAATCTTTTGACATGTGTTAAAAAATATTATAATATTAATAAAACCAAAACTATCTTGTTTTCCCTCAAAAACACTCCTGTTTTACACCATAAAACCTTGTTTTGGTTGACATAACTACACTTTTCATATCTATTACATTGAGTCGTCTCATATAATAAGTAATGCATAATAAATAAACCTAAAAAAAGAAATAAAATGTCTGGTCCAGAATTGTCCACAAGGTTCTCAACTTAAGGAGGTTCTCAACGGATCCCGCCTCTATATATATATATATTTATATATATAGTATCGGCTGAGAACCATTGTAGTTGGTGAGAAGTGCGAACTCAACCAAAACTCGTAATATGTCTGACTACATAAAGGATTATGTGAGATTAATTTTGTAGCCAATTAGAAGGTGTTGTAACCAAATAGAAGCTGTCACATGCCCCATTATCTATACTCACTAGTCAATCTCTTGCAAATGTTTCAAGTGGTGAAGATAAGTGTATCAATCATACTTATCAGTTCGATCTGAGAATATGAACATATTTTAGTACGATTTCAAAGTTCACCACATGTTGGTGAAATCCTAATTTTTGAATTATAAAAAAGATTATTGCAAACTTAAAATACTCGGATAAGCTCCTGAATTTCCGCCAAACTCTTGATTTTTCGATAAGCTCCTGATTTTCCGATGGTGAAAAGTTTTTAGTGAGTGATAATGACGGATTTATAGGCAGATTCTCTGCCCGGATCAGTTAGTTTAATTTAGGGACTGTTGGTTTGCAATTGGTAGGTATTAATTGTAAGTTTCTTTCCTTGAAAATATATGTAATATATATGTATAATATAATATCTATCCAATACAATATTTAATTTAATCCACATGGTATTTGAATGGGTTATATTATTGTTCATATATGACTAGTTATTCTGAAACAATTAGGTTACTATAAATGAAAAAAAAATTGTTCAATTAAATAGGCAGCAATCAAATAAAACGACGTCGTTTCCAATCGCAAACTTTCAAATTAAGTCCAATTCAATTCAAATAGAAAACAATCTACAAAAGGAAAATTTTAGTATATCTAAATTGTTTAGTATTGTAATTTGTAAAAGGTAGCTCAAAAGAAAGATGCCAAGAAATGCATAAAAACTTGGTCAAGGGAGAAGTGAAGGCAGCCAAGGTTTCGCCCAGCACAGCTGCTAATCCACTCTGTATCATACATACAAATAGATGCGGCAGCTAAGAGTACGCCTGCCTGCCTGCCGTTCTATGGTTACACTTACTCTACATAAATTCTACTCACTCGTTACATTCTTCCGTCCTTGCCTACCCCCTAACTATTAGTCACTGTAATCTGCTGATGACGACGAACCTGTGGCTGCTGGGTCGTCCAACATGTAGTTGACCCCAGCATTGGCGTCGCCGTTGCCTTCCCCTTCGTCCTCGTCTGAATATTCATTGATGTACCTACCCACATCCAAGTCACCTTGCTCATCTTCTTCACCTTCTGCCTCCACACCATGATCCCCATATTCGTCTTCACTCACCTCGTTAAATTCTTGTGACTGTCTATTATAAACATCTGGGTAGTCATCAACCGCAGCCATGTTGTCATACTCCTCACCCACCATTGCTTGGCCAGTATCTTCATCGTACTCAGAGCTGCTACTGCTGCCGACATCATTAACGTCATTCTCCGTTGCTTGCATTTCTGCATTCCATTCATTTCTATCTGAGCCACCTGCAGCGTTTTCCAGGGGCTTGACTGGGACAAAATTAAGACTAGATCTCTCGTTGTTGATCTCCATCACACTCTTTCCTGGTCTGTGCCTAGTTCTGGCAGTGCGTCGGCCCTGTCTCCGCCCTCCTCCTACAGCTGCACCTTTCCAACCGAGCATTTGCCCCAAAGGGCCATTACTAGCAGGGACAGTCTTATGAACAGTATCTGATTTTGAACTGCTTACTTTCCGCTGCGATCTATCACTGCCAGTCCGTCCACTGTTCCCATTCCCTCGTTTACGCTTTGAGCTGCCACCTTGACTAGCCCCATGGTCAACCCGGTTCTCTAGCACATTCGGAATTTCATACGGAGTTGGTGTGAAAACATCTTGGAGTTTCCTCGAATCATCATATTTAGATGGAAGCTTCAACAGACAAGTTGTAAGGTGAATCAGAAATTAAGCAGAACCAAACTCTCGACAATCTTGCGATTGTTATTCAGTAAACGTTTCTTTCAGAACAAATATATTGGCATAAGTAAAATCTTTTTGAAAGAGCAAAATAAAAAGTCAACAACTTTAAAGCCATACTTACCATGTAATTCCCAGCTTCCTCCTTTTCCGACTCGAGTTTCAGCTGCTGTGTGTAATAAATTGCGGTGTCCAACTCCATAAGCCTTAGTGCAACAGCAGCAGTTGTTTTTGGAATCCAAGGCAACAAACGAATTGAACCATATCCCTTATCCAAATCAGATGCTTTACATGCACCAAGAATCTCATTGGTAGTTTCAAAATTAGGAGACAAGTAGTCCCTCGGAATAATACTCTCCAACACTGTAAGAACCTGACATATATATAACAAGGTCTCATGTCGTTACAGTCATAACAATAACAACTGAAACAGTAAGTTTTATGCCATTAGACAGGTCCTAAGGTCAAAGCATACACGAGCTGCCACTGTATCTACTTCTGAGCTGTTTGCAGGAAAAACATCAGTAAACTGGACCTTAGCAGAGTCAAAAGTTTACTTGATAAATCTTGGTTATTATTAGTTGAACCCGCAGCTAACCACACATAATTTATATATTAACTAATTCCACCAAGTATCATATTAGTTATATTCAGCTTGAGCAGAAGCAGGATGCAAATAGAATAAAGAACCGGCATCAACCTGAAGGAGGTCTTCTGATGACACTGAATTGTTTAGCTTTGCACCCCATTCCAGACGCTGAGTTTCTGTCCACACACTGTGAAGGGCTTCCGATGGAACTGATACCTGTAAAAACAAATGATGTGGGGTGAGATTTCAGTCAGAGCATTAAACACAATTAATGCATATAATAATGTAAAGTACAGCACTCGCCTCAACCAACGCCAACATCACTTTCAACAACCTGGCTCGCAAAGGAAGGGATACCGATGGATACACAATTTCATAAGGTTCCATTTGAAGGTTATGTTCGCATTGAGCAACATGGTCAGCAAAGCCTAAACTGCAATCTGAATAGCGAAAAGTGCCATGGCAGAAAGGACAGTGTTTGTCTTCAAAAAAGTAGGAATCATAACACTTCTCACAGATTCCTAACAATTGTGTGGCTCTTTTCCCCCCATGTCTCAAAGCACAAAAGTTTGAAGAGCTAAAACATTCACTCCACACCCACTTCTGGAAGTCTTGATATCTAGTTAAGGCATTGCTTCTCTCATCTTCATTTTTGCCAAGCTCAATTGCAAAAGATGAAGAAGTCTCCAAATCAGAGTTAGACAAACACACGCCACTGCTAGGACCATCTGCATCTGGGTGGGAATTCGATTCACGACATTCTAATTTGAGTAGATTCCCAACATCAGGGTGTAACTTCCAATTAATATTTCCTTTGAATGATGTTTGAACCTTTTGGAGCATGGAATATAAATGTGCTTCCCGTGTCCCTCGAGCATCCAAAGATGCTACGAGAGTATCAAAATCCTAAACAAAAGTATGGAAGAAATGAGGGACAAAGTCGAAAAAAAGTGAACAAATACTGATTCCTGAAAACTGACAAGTCATTCATTAAAGCGAAAGCAGATCAGATTACCTGCTTGTCATCAATCAGCCTCCAGCGACCATCTCGAAGCTCAACAAATATCCTACTGCAGCCAGGCTCGTTAGTAGACACAGATGTAATGAACTGCCAATACCGATTGCGCCTTCGATCCTGACCAAGCGGCAGAGATCTGTATACATATGTATCTTCTGCCTTCTGACCAATTACAGACTTCAATTGTGAACGTGATCTCTCATAAGTATACCCACTCAACTGAATCTGGATATTGTCGGGGCCAAAAGTTGAATCTTGAATGGGATTTGAGGATATATTGCCGTAGTGGCTATTATTAACATGTGAGTCGCCACATCGATCTGGCTGAGAGATCAATATTTCGTTCCCATGATCATTAAGGGATGCCACAGGGCTCCGCTTGGCCTCTGTAGCTATATTTGGAGTACCCACTTCAGATCTGCCTCCAGATGATGGACAGTGCACCTTTAATACACAGTCATCTCTTACACGACGCTTGTCAACTTGTGCCTCAGCCCACATTTGCTTTTTTAGAGTATTTGCAGCTTCCAAGCGCTCCTGAAGGTTAACAAGACATGAGTAATTGAATGAAGTCCATTACCAGTCAGAAAAAGACAAAAAATAATGAATGGTCTCGTACCTCAAGTACCAATCGAATGGAATTTCCTTCGATTGCCAACCCAACCAAAGCAACAACTGCATGAAGGCGTTCTTCAACACTAAGATTGGAGTACTCTCCAGTCACAAGTCCCTGGACCCAAGGTTCACCAGAATAACCTTCATCTAAATCCATATCATCCAGATAAGGGGGTGATGCCTCATCACCCCTTCCCAGACCATTAACAGTTTCATTGAAGCAAGCAAAATCATGCTTCCCTTCATTTAGAACTTCAGAGTGCGTAGATGACAAATCATTGAATGCTTCTGGAGTTCCCCCGCTCGCAATGGGAGCCTCATTCCCATTACTCAAAGTTGAGGTTGAAGGTAATCCAACCCCTTTGGAATCTTTCTGTACATCTGTTTTAGTAATTGGGTCATTGCACAAGTCCTCGGCCTCAGGATCTTCTGCTACATCACTATCAGAATCTTCATCTCTTTCAACATCATCAACCTCTTCGGCATCAGGAAGTCCACTCTTGAAAAGTCGAATTTTCTCCCTGGCTGCAGATAATATGGCTTCTGCATCAGCCGGATCTTTCCTGTAAGTAGGACGGACGCAGTATGTCGATGGTGCCGTTCTTTCGAAAAGAGTGGTATCTCTTGACAAGGCAGCAGCAATAGACGCCTCTGGTGTTCTGCTTGTAGTCAAGTCCCGGAGTCCAGATTTCTTGCATACAAAATAACCCAATGAGGTGAGCAATATTTATTATGTCAGTAGTAGTAAACACCACAAAATTATTAATAAAAAACTTACCTGAATTTTATCTGCCACCTCCAATATAGTTATTCCTTTGCTTCCCTCCAGAGAGAGAATATGAAAAGCAGCAAACTTAACAGTACCAGGAGTCAGGCGATGCCTGGATCTACGTGAATTTGAGTAACCCTTCTCATTCATTAAGGCAACAGCATTTTCAGCTGCTGTCCCATTCCTTAACTTGGAAATTATAGCTTCACAATTATTTCCCTAAATAAAAAAAACTTGATGAAATAGAGAAAAAGAAGAAAGAGCATATTTTGCACATACTTCTATAAGTTTATGATGCTGTCTTGTGTTCAAAGCTCGCAGTCACAATTTCGGACTTTCGGGTTACCCAAACACTGGGACACACTTCGCCAACACTAGATTGATTTTTTGGAGTTGTATTATGCATCAGTCCACTCCTGATACCAAGGATTTTAAGCTGGCAGATGATAGGCTCAGTTCTCTGAAGTACACATAACACACCTCATAATGACGCACCTACACCTAATGTTGCACATAGATGAAGCTACGTGGTTCCGAGGATTGAATGGCATTAGACATGCTTATGGAAAAAATACCCACTTTCTAAATTAACTATATGATTTCTGAAATGCACTTTATTTCCCATCTCACTAGGGAATCGAATAGCTAAGTTCAACAAAAATAGACTAACGTTAGGTAAAATTGTATTTAACTCCCAACATATTTTGAAGGTCAGTATTCACATAACCTATAGCGATG
Source organism: Kalanchoe fedtschenkoi (assembly GCA_002312845.1). NCBI lineage: Eukaryota > Viridiplantae > Streptophyta > Magnoliopsida > Saxifragales > Crassulaceae > Kalanchoe > Kalanchoe fedtschenkoi. The sequence goes on along the minus strand of NQLW01000053.1, from coordinate 2,191,026 downwards.
CCTAGATCAGTGGCGGATGTAAGTGGACATGAGAGGGGTCAGATGACCCCGCTCTTTAACAAAATTTTATATTCATTTATCATATTTTAGGTTGTGAAGTTAAAAAAAATTAAAATTAACCCTCTTAAATCAAAATGACCACCCTGAAATCGAAAAAATACTGTATGTGTAGTTGTATACCTACACAATATCATTCGTTAATATTTCACCTCTCCTAATATTTTTTCTGATCCGCCCCTGGCCTAGACTCTTTTGGGGGTGCCAAACAAATAATGATTAATAAGAAATTTTAAAATTCGAGGTCAGACTGAAAAAAACAGTTTTTAAGTTTACACATCATTTTTTTCTAACATAAGTGCCCTTAAAGATTTTCCCTAGTGCATGCAGTTTACTGTTCCTAGTATCATTCATCTATTATTTTAGTAAGAGCAAAAATACGAGAAGAGCACCTCCTGGTCATCGCGGTGACTTGACTCAATATTTGTTTTCTTCAGTTTAGGTCCGAATCCAGCAGATAAAGCTAACTGCCGTAAAATTTCGGGCCATGTCAAAGGATTCAAATGACGCTGCCAGCTCTTGATATCAAAGCCCCAAGCATATGCCTAACAAAGAACATGAAATGCATTACATTACCTACAAACACAATATAGAGGATGGAAGAAACAATGAACAACTGAAGCATGTCTCACTAAAGTCTAGTTGCTTACTCCTTCAACAATCTGAGGATGGCCACCACCAGGAATGGTGGCACTGTACTGATTAGAACCCAATCCAGTCGAAGGGGTTCTGGCAACATCTTCAATATCTTTAATTATGCATTTTAGAATAGCAATATGTATCTCGCCTAGAAGTCTAGGATCCTGTGTATGAAATAACCCAGAGTAAATAGCAGAAGAACAACCCTCAAGCCCGATCATCAATTAAGGAACTTACATAATCATGAAAAGCCTGGAGAAACTCATCCAGTGAGAAAGGCCAAAGCCCAAGGATATCAGCAAATGTTTGCAGAAATTTCCAAGCCTAAAATCCACATGATGACATGTCAAATTTCGTTTATCTCAGGAGCATAGACAAGACTTGGAACATGTACTATTTCACAATGAAACTAACGATTTTCCCTGCTAATCTCTCTGCCTCAACAACATATCCCACACTGAAGCCATGAAATGATGGACAATACAGATCAACAAAGTATAGGCTCCCCATCTCATCATCCTTGATGTGGAGTCCTTCGTCGATATTTTGGGTCAATTTTCACAAGGTAGTTTCAGTGCCCAGTTATGGTATGGGTACGCACTTTTTTTACTGATGGTTTGGGTTAAAAGCCATATTCCTAACTAATGTTTTCAGCCTGAGGAAATGGTTTCTGCCCAAATTTACACACCATTTTGAAAATAAAGCATAACTTATTGAAGAAACAAGGATGCAGTACACTCACCATAAGAAGATTCCCAACATTTTCATCTGAATCAGCCCATGGAGGAAAAGCAAAAGGCTTCTTCAGTTTTATAGTTTTAGGTGGAAAAACAGGCAGCATATCTGCACAGTCAAGCCATATCATATGCTTGAGATAAGGGAGGCGCATATGTGCTTGGAGTAACATCTAACACAATGTTTTAAATACCAAAATGGAGAAAGAGTAAAAAATTTCCAATCACATTGGCAAGAGTGCAGGAGAAAAGTCATTAAATCAATAAAATATATCTACAGGAGAAAACTGAGATTTTAAGCAGTCAGTAATTATCTTTATTCAGATAGGTGGAAAACACATCTTTGGTCATTAAAGATTGAATATATAAAAAGAACTGATTAATAAAAACTAAGACTTTCAATAGGATTATAAAATTGCAGACGTCTGTATCTCCATAAGGATCAGTTTCTAAACGCAACAGAACATCATAATGGAGCTATATGTCACAGAAAATCATAAAAGCCTTACGGTTATCATAACAGCTAGGCAAAAAAATATACCCCTATATGTCTCAAGGCTTTGCAATGTTTCATAGTCAAGGGATAGTAAGGATGGCAGGCCCTTCATGGAGGCAGCCAACTCCATTAGCTCTAGGCGCTCATCCTCAATAAGTTCCATTGACTCTTTCGCTATTCGACGAGCTATGGCTCTATCATTTGCAGCTTTCAATCTTGCCGCCTCCCTTTCCCTACGGAGCTCCTCCTTTTGCCTCAGTTTCTCAGCCTACAGATGTAAAAGTCACATGACTTATTATCATGGAATGCTAAAGTCTTCTCTAACACATTTTAATGAGAGTGGTTCAATAAAAAATGTGAGAAAGCAAACACACTCTCATAGACTCTTTCTGCAGAAACTTCTCTCGTCTTTCAAGTTCACGTCTTTGCTCTTTCTGAAATCTCTCCTCCTCTCTCTGTTTTTCTCGTAAGATCCTCTCCTCCTCCTTCCTCCTTTCACGATCCTGCCTCTCCATGTCCTTTTTCATTTGTTCCTCTTTCTTAAAATATAAAAAAGCAAATCAGTTAAGAATAATATGAGGCTAAATAAGAGACCAAAGTAAATAAACAAAAAAACAAACAGCACCTTCCTCCTCAATAAATCTTGTTTTTCAAGCTCCTTTCGTATTCGTTTCTCATTGGCTTCAAGTTCTTTTGCAATTCTGGCCTCATCACTCTACAATTAATTAAAATATATTGAAAACTCAATATTTACATTTCATTCACACCTTATAGGAATGGGAAGTTACCTTGCGTTTTCTCTCCAATCGAGAAGCACCCTCTTCAACTGCCAGCCTACGATCAGATGATAACAGTGGAGTCTCTAACATATTTACAGGAGGTGTTCCAAAAAGGGGATCCACAAGATTTGGAAGAGAACTCTTCCGCGGAACAGTTTCGTACTCCCCTGCAGCAGAGGATGCTAGGTGGCCCGTTCTGACCTGTTGATGTAAAAAATGCACACTAGGAATTTGATTCTGAAAGCCATATCCAATGGGAAATTCAGCTCCGTGCATAATACGCCCTGCAGATAAAGATGAGGTCCTTAAGCTAGGAGCATCAGGAGGCGAGACATAATAGTGAGATGGATTCCCTCTCTCATATGTTTCTGCTCTCATGGTAGGCTGCTCTGGAAGGAACTGGTACTCATGAAGGGTCCCACTGGCAGCCTGTTTATATTAAGATTGCAAATCATTCAGTTCTTGTGAGCAAAACGAAATTACACAGCAGACCAAAGTAAAGAACTGAGAAGAAGTGCATGTATTAGAAAGATATGGTGCAGAAGACAGTGCTATCAAGAGATTCTAAAATTCAACTATACAGTCATTCAAATAAACAAGACTGTATACACCTTGGCCTATATGTATATCAATTCTCAAAGCATGCTAAATACAAATAAAATTTGAGAACGCCACCAAAATGAGGATACGGTTCTCTTTAGAACCTTTTGGACATCATGGTGTCCATAAAAGATGTAACTCAATCAAAACCTAATGTTCCATCAACAAGAAACCTTTAATTTCAAAACTACTTACGTAGCGCTCTGTAAGAAACAAAACAGTTCTTAATCATATCAGCTATGCAATAATTACAAAAAACATTGTCAGGCGATTGAAAAATAGTTCTGGGAAACTCAAATAAAAAAAATATAAAGCCCATGGTCACACTGTAAGAGATCAAGATAAGAAGTAGAAATGACCTTTGGTAGTTTGAAATCTGTCCGGTCAAATATCTTCATATCATAAGACCTCCCGCTGTGTTTTTGCTGTTCACCGGTCCCTAATCAACAAATCAATAAATATATCGTCAATACATGCTAGTTTTATCATTCATACTAATTGGCAAACATATCTTTTATGGATGATCAGAAGGGCTGAACTTCACAATCTCTAACTTATGTACACCATTTATAGCACCAAGGAAAAAGAAATTGTAGCCAAAACAGTCAATAGATACAGAAATAGAAAAATAACATCACCAGATGCCATAACCAACTGAATATGGTAGGTAGAGTGCGAAGAACTAACAAGTTGTATTTTGGATAAATGAGATGATTCATAAAACAGGCCAGATGCAGCTTCAATAGCACAAACTGCCAATTGCATACTAATTGTATTCATCTCTTAATCTTGACACTTCCACAATCTGAATCGCCCAAATTAAATTTTTCAACCAGCTTAAGGTAATTCTTATCAAATGATTTTCCGAAGGTCTCTTGATAAGAGCACCAATGATATGACCCTATTTTGTTATATTTCCACTGGATTGCATCTACTCTATGTTGTTGTAGTGTTTCAAGGCCCACTGGTTAAACAAAAGCCTATGGTACAGCTGCATAAAAACAACAGAAGCTTTGGGCAAGGTTCATTACAAAGCATGCAATTGCATAGTTCTCAGATTGGCTTAATCAGCTAGCAAGATACGCAATGATGCATTAAAGCTTAATAATAACAATTGATAAGATGCACTAGTGTGCTTAGAAACATAAATCACCTAGAGGCGCTCCAAATGCATCGGGTGGCAAAGGATCAAAGTCCATTCCAAGAATGGGCCCATCCTCTCTCAATGGTTCCCCTAACTGTGCCTCCACAAAGGCAATTGCTCGCATTTCCCTTACAGCCTCTGGTGTCTCATAATATCTTTTAACAGGAGGCAAATCAGATCCAATTCGGGCTAATGCAACTCCACAATTACGAGGGACAGCTCGTCCATGACCAAATGTGGTTGCGCCGGAGCCCAAGCCGATAACCGGGAAATGTTCACCTCCAGCTTCACTACTAGCAGCCAACTCATCTCCAACACCGCTATATGAGGTCCCAGCCGCCCCATCACCCGGAGAATCCTTCTTTTGCCTCTTAGTTGTAAGTGCAGGTGTTTTCTTGTCCTTCAACCTCCTGTGGCAGAACCACATCTGCAGCTGACGATCAGAGAGCCCCAACTTCACTGATAAATCAGCCCGGACAGCCTCAGAAGGATATGTCTCCACTGAAGTAAACAACAGCAGCACATCATTTTAGCACACCCTATAATTTCAGGGAAAAAAATAACTTATTTCTTAAAATAAAAAAGAGACTGTTCATAAGACCTGCATATGTCTTCTCCAGCAGCTCAAGCTGGAAAGCTGTCTTCATCTTCCTCTTGGACTTGCTATCCCCATCCTGCGGGGTGCTCATCTGCTCCTTCTTCTCCTCAATCACTTCCTCCATTTTCCGATCCAGTTAAAACTGTAAACCTAAAAAAGACAACCCAGGGCACAAATCCTTACTGAAGACAGCAGACCCATAAACTGTTGGGCAGATGGATCTAGCGAAACCCAATTCGCGTCTCGCACTAAGAACTGGATAAAGATACACACGAGGTCCTCCTCCACCTCCAGATTTGACAAAAGTAATTAATACAACCAAAAACAGTGATGCTATAATTAATATTAACCCAGTGAGATGAAAATCAATAGGGATTAAAACCCAATAAACAAGTTGTATTTCTTCTGCATAGAAGAAGAAGAAGATCCACAACAACAACAAGATGAGGAGGAACAAGAACAACAACACTTTATCATCATCTGTCTGACGATTGTCGTTGATGATGATGATCGACATCAATCCCATGACTTTAATTTCACGAATAAAAATTAAAACTTTTTTTTTATAAAATCGAAAGTTGGGATTTGTTGGTGGTGTTGTTGTTGGGTGAGTGTGAAAAATCAAAAATTGGGAAATGAAAAAGATGGGGAAAATATAAAAATGAATTGAAGGGTCAGAAACGTCAGACGGGTGTTGTTGTTGTCTTCTCTTTTTTTTTTCTTTGCTTTTGTTTTTTTTGTGAGAGAAAATTTTGTAATTTGTTGATTTCAATCAAATGCAAATGCATACGACGCATATGGAGGGTTGTGGTTTCCTTTCCGCTTTTTCGTCCATGTTGTTTTGTTTTTTCTCTCTCCTTTGTTCTTGGGAATCGGGTTGACTCACGTTCCAGAACCGAATCGGGTCGGGTCATCCTTGTCTTGTCGGGCTCGCTGACCATTCTGGGCCCAAAACTTGGTAGGGTTCCGAAAAGGAGAGGCGGAAGCAGCAGCAATGTACGGTCTACTGTACATTTATAAATTATAATTACAACTTATAATAATTATTTACAAATTATAATTAAGCATCTTACTAAATTACTATATTTTTCGTTCATTTTTCTTTTCAAATCCATCTACTCCTCTCACCGTAAATTTTAAAATTATTATTTTTTTAATATATAATTATTATTTTCATTTTGTTTCACAGTTCATTACAAGCATTTTCTAACGGACTTATCATTCTTGATTGAAGCAAATGCAAATTTGACGTACTATAGAGTTGTTGATCTGGTGAGGGGATGATATGAATTTACAATATTAAAAATAGATGAATAAAAATGTATTAAAATAATATTATTTTAGTTAGGTGCCAAATTAAAATTTATAAATAAGAATTATAGGTTGTAATTATAAAATCAACATGATCATAAGTTTTAAAATTCGAAAGTGATGACAAAGATTTTTAATTAGATATCATTTTGCATTTTTCCCATTTTTGGTTAAACCTTTTTATCTTATACGTAAGTCATACCCTTTATTTGAATCCAAATTTAAATTATTATAATTTTTGGCAGCATCGTCTGACA
>NQLW01000053.1:2100726-2163449 GCA_002312845.1 Kalanchoe fedtschenkoi | reverse complement strand
ACTTTCAAAAGTTGCAGTGCTTTACTTGAGAGATTATTGAAGCACAATTTCGGTCACATATTTAATTCTCCTGTTGATGTTAAGGGCCTTGGGTTGCATGATTATCTGACAATAATTAAGCAACCCATGGACTTGGGCACTGTGAGGGACAGGCTGAACTCAAACTATTATAAGGTTCCAAGAGATTTTGCGGAACAAGTGAGACTCACCTTTTACAATGCCATGACCTATAATCCCGAAGGGCATGAAGTTCATACAATTGCCAAAATGCTGTTGAAAATCTTTGAAGATAGATGGGCTGCAATTGAGATCGAGTATCTGAGAGCACTTAAGTTTGCATATAGTAATGATATACGCACGCCGACATCCGCAAGATCTACACCTCTTGCACCATCATTGCTGTCACCCTTTGGAGGAAGGTTTCTAAGCAGATCACAGTCACTGGCATATCCTGTTGAGTATTGGTCAGAAACAATGAATCTCACTCCATCTGGTAGGATTAGAGTTCCGAAGAAGCCTAAGGTCAGGGATCCTAATAAGCGGGACATGACATATGCCGAGAAACAGAAACTCAGCTCACGACTGCAGAGTCTACCCCTTGAAAAACTTGACGGCATTATCCGGATTATTAAGAGAAAGAATTCATTGCTTTCACACCAAGGTGATGAGATTGAAGTGGACATTGACGCTGTTGATACTGAAACCCTGTGGGAGCTTGATAGGTTTATAACGAATCACAGGAAGAATTTGAGCAAAATTAAACGAAGAAAAGAGCGCGCTGCCCAATTTGGAGGGGAAGCTAATGTCATAGTACCACGAAATATAATGGTAACAGTAATACACTCATGTTTAGAACCTATTCTATATTTGGATAATCATGGTTTATCGAGTACCATAAAATCAAAGTGTTTGTTGCAGGCAACCGAACCTGCTGGTCTAGAAGCTACTCGAGGAGCTGCAGTGGTAGGGACACCTGGTGAAACTAGAAGAGGTATGGAATTTCTTTGACAACTGAGATTGAAGCATGTTATTTTAACTACTTTTTTGCACCAAAGAACAGTTTGGGCATCAAATAACATTTTTTTATCCAGATGCTAGAATTGTGCCTTCATCCAATGTTGCCCCACCTCCAAGTGTCCCTGAGAATCATAAATCTAGTAGTTCAAGTACCTCTAGCAGCGATACTGGATCCTCTTCATCTAGTGGTATGAATTGCATCATCTAATGTCAGCTTGATTATAATATGGAAGTAAGGCACTGAAATATGTAGCTATACAATGCAGGATCTGACAGTGAGAGTTCCCCAGATGGATTTGATGCCAAGCACTCACCAGCGTCATAACCCCCAAAGTTCAGGTAACATGATTACATGTAGTAATTACAAGCGTTCTTTTCATTTGCTCATATGCGAATTGATGGCATTAGTATTTTAGATAATGTGATACTATTTGTCACCTTTAGAAGGGATATCGCACGAGGGTTGGTTACAATCTTGTTAGTGTGAGGTCCGTAAAATTGTGTGCTGTTTCCCACCTACTATGAAAAATGATAGGGTTGCAATATGGTGATATCTAAGGTTTCTATTTTGCTGGACAGTTGCACCATATGTTGAATGCACTCTGTACTGTTGATAGGAAGTTCAAGTTAGTTAGCAGGTTAATCTCAGTAATATTTTAAATTTACCAGTAGGATATGGGTGCCGCAATTGGCGATATTATATGCAAAATTAGAATAGCTACCTTGTGCGAGTTATTCCTCTGCTGTAAGGTTTAGTGTGATGACAACTGTTACTATTATGCAACTTTAGTTAAACTAATAGGCTGGTCTGTTCTTGTTAACCACTTGTTAGAACTTAGAATTCCAGCCGGCAGTGCCTTGCATACAGAAGTGAGTTGATAGGGCAAACTTTCCTTCATGAAATTTGTACATAGATTCATACTAATGAAATTGGTGCTTATATTTATGAGTTTGATGCTTATATTTATACTAATGAAATTGGTGCTTGTATCTGTAACTGTTTAGTTTGCGTGTTTGCCTTTTATCTGCTGTTACTGTAACATAAGATGTATTGGTGAACACATTCCTCTTCGGGGCTTCAGTTTTGACATACTTATTTGAACGCACATCCATAGTGGCCCATCCATGTATATGCCATTCTTAAATCTCTTCAAAACCACATATTTACGTAGCACGGAACATTGCTACCTTTTCACACTAATCAGAATGATTTTGCAACTGAAGTTTCACTCCGTTCCCAAGCTATTGAATATTATTTTGTAATCAAACTGTTTTTTTATTATGACAGCGTTCAACAAAAGTAGAATATGCAGTGGTGACTGAGGTTAGTCAAGAGGTCCCAGTCGTCAATTTTTTGTAGATATGCACCCGGTGCCTTCACATGTTGCACCTCCGCCAAAGAACAGTTACATTTTGCTGGTAATAGTGAGTAGTAGAATTGTAGAAACGTATGTGGGAGTGTAGCCAATTGCTTTCTTGTATCATGTAGATGACTTCAAGTGCTGTATAAATGTTGTAAATGCATTTAGGAATCTGTTATTGAGGTTGAACCTGGAATATGAATGGGTCTTGCAACAGTTCACAATGCATGCTGCAGCATACACCAAAAGAATTTTAGTAGTCAAACCGGATTGGTCGTTTCTCTAGCTTCCGGTTTATTGGCCGCGGGATTGCCGGTTTAATTAGACTAATTTTATTGTATAAACATTATTAGTTTTTATTTAAATAAATTCAATAAGTAAAGAATTGTAGTCTAATGATGGAAGTCTACCGTTGGAACGGACGGAAGGATAATGCGTGCGAAGTCCAATGGAGCAAGCCGGCCAGTTTGAACTGTTCAGCATAAAACCGCTCATTCGGCACCATGACACATCCTTCTTCTTGACAAGCAACTAGAATGGTAAATTAAAAATGATAAATCAATGAACCGAATAAAATTGAATCGAACCGATAGATTTGGTTTGGTTTAGAGTATTAGTTGTTCGGTTATGATTTTTAATTTAAAAAAATCGATGACTAATAGTTCGGTTCGATTTTTATATTTTCAAATCGAACGGTTTAACTATATTTTAGATCATATTTAAATTTAATTGAATATATAATATAAATTAGTATATCTATATTATTTATATGAGAAGTCTTCTATTTAATAATTGAATTAGTCAATAAATTTTATGAAAAAATAAATCAAACGGTTCGGTTCGATCTCAAATTTTTCAAATCGATCACTAATGGTTCGGTTTAATTTTTTATTAAAAATCGAACAGAACGGAATCATTGCACCATTGAGAGAGGATAAGGGGCTATTGTTGGGTCATCTGGATCCCTATGTGATCATTTCTCCAATGAGCCTTTTAATTTCCCTTTTCTGGTAATGTGGGTAACTTGCTGAGGAGTCGCAGGACCTCTGTCTGCCAAATGTGGAGTGAGATAGAACATGTTTTTATACTTTTTCATCAAATTTGCATCAAATTGTTTTACCTGTGAATCAGTCGTAGCAATTAGAACTTGTTTCTCTTAAAAGCAACGTAACGGCAGAACATGAAATGGTACTAGAATATCAATTAGCAGTGTAATAATATACCTAATAGGAAAGGGTGACAAGGATTACAAAACCATTCTGATACGCAATTTTGGCACAAAACTCTAACAGTACATCCATAATCCAAGATCGATACACAAATTTTTTGTGAACTAACAGTGACTGGAAGGGCACAATAAGATAAATAATATAAATGAGGTTTATAGAACAAATTTGCAATTCAGCCTCTTGTATCCTAACTGACCAATGCACCATACAGAATTTGATTCCAAGTATCTGGGAGTCCAGGGAGACACCAATGGCTGCAATCTAAGCCGCTGTGGCCGCCGCTGTAGTATGACAAATGGCTATCTTTACGGTATTGCGAAAGTGTAGTTATGTCCAGAAAGTAAACTGGTTTCTTCATCCTCCTCAACACTTTATCTACAACAACTGCTGCCAAAGGCGTTCCTCCTGGGTATTGTTGATAGATAAACAAAGAGTGATCTGCTTTACTATGTAGAAATCCAAACTTGAGAAGAGCAGTAGATAATTTTTGAAACCACTGTCTCATAGCTTGCTTATGTCCATAGAGTGATTTGATTAATTTACATACTGACGGCTAAAGTTGTTTTTTATTAGGAAGGTTGTATCCTCGAGGAATAGTTATATCCAACTGATGTTGGGGCCATTTTTTCTGTGCAACTAAGGCCACTAGAATTCTAACTGTAGTCATTTTAGTCATTGCCGCAAAAGTTTCAAAGTAATCAACACTTTGAGTTTGAGTGAGATCTTTTACCACTTATCTGACTTTAAATTTGTCAACACTTCCATCTGCTTTATACTTGACCTAAAGATCCATTTATATCTTACTGTAGTTGCACTTGCAGGTAAATCAACTATAGCCCAAGTACTATTGGCGTCTAAAGTTTGAAGTGCTGAATTCATAGCGTGAATCAACTGGGGATTCATGGAGGCTTGAGTGTAGCTAGAGGATTATGATATTTTTGGTATAGCAGCGAAAAATGACAGGTAAGTGGGATTAATAGCGTGATATGAAATATAATTGGAAAGGGGATATCTGATCTGTTTATCAGAAGAAGTAGATGATTGTAATCCAGTTGAAGAGGGCATAATATCGATAGAAAATTTTATGATACTTTTGAGGTTCTCTTTGGCCTGATGTTATTATTAGAGGTAGAAATATTGGAAGGGCTATGTGAGTTATACAAAGGAGACAGAGATAAAGTTGGGACTAAAGGAGATGCTGATAAATAAGGAGAGCAGGGACATGGAAAGAGAGATGAAGGTGAAGCTGAGGTATGAGAAGGTGGACTAACAACAGGTCTTGAAATGTAAGAAGGAGAAGATGATGAAAAGCATGAAGTATGATAAAGGAGAAACGGGGTTTATGAATAACTGACTCAGTGAGATTATCTTTTGGAAAACTAGATTCAGTAGAAATTTTTAATGCAGTGTTAGGAAAAGGGAAATATGTTCAATAAAGACGAGATCTCTGTTGTAGTATACACACTCTTAATTTCAAGATCATACAACTTGTAAGCATTTTTTTAATGGGATATCCAATAAAATGCTTTTCCTTTCCCTTGCATCAAATTTGTCTCTTGAGCTTTAAGAGTTGACCCAAACAAGGACATCCAAATGTTTTGAAGTGTGTATATGAGATAGGTTTGTTAAAAAATTTCTACAGGGCATTTATATTTCAAGAATTTGGTTGGAAGTCTATTGATGATATACGTTCGTTGCGGTAAGTATACAATCTCTCCAGAATGTTATTGAAATTTTACACTGAAATCTCAATGCTCTTTCCATTTCAAACAAGTGCCTGTGTTTCCTTTCAGGTTTGCCCTTTTGTTGAGGAGTCTCAGCATAAGTAGTTTGATGTAAAATACCATGATTTTATAAGAAATGGCTGAATAGGATTGAAAATGTATAAAATGTGGCTATATCTCAGTGTTATCATGCAACAAGTAAATTCAGGTACTTTTGGAAAAATCATTAGTTGTAGGAGTAATGCTCACTTCAGAATTTGATGCAGAGTTGTTCTTGCTAAGCATCTGGAAAAGTTATTGAAGTTAACTTGCTAAAAATTGGAAGGATTTACTCTCTGAAATCATGGTATCACTGGAAAGCCTAACTTAATTATAACTAGTTACTACATCTGATAGGGTAATAATTTATCCTGTTTTTTGTACCTACATTTAGGATATTTTAGCCATTTCAAACTAATTATAGGTGATTTAAAATTGATTTTGTCTCTTTTAGGTTAAATATGAAGAAATGTGGTTTTAGAAGAGAAAAGGAGCAAAAAAGATACAAATCGGATTAACTTTGGATAAAATGACAATTACAGAGGCCGAATTGTAATTTCTCAAAGCTGTGAGGATCCACCACCATCCGATTTATGCTAAGGTTAGTCAAGCATGACCCAAGTCGTGCCGCATAAAGAACAGACAGTTTATTTAAAATTTGGATCGAGTTTTTAGCCGCTCTACGACAGCGCGACTCGGATCAACCCAAAGCAACAAGGGCGCATGAACCGGGTTGAGTTTCGACGCTAAGTATAATGCCTAGCTCGATCTAGGTCGAGCCATTCACACCATCCGCACAGTCCATGTCGAGTTTCCAGCTTGAGTATGACAAAGAGCACAGTGAATACGTTATTGTAAACTCGAATTCATGTTTATCAATAAAAAGTGTTTTCATCTATATTTATTCATGCTCTTTGAATATACTGTGTATGACTAGTGTAGGATTTATTGATGAATATATCATGCATCCATTATTCTAGGGACATCTATGAACATCTATTCAGAGTTTAAATTTGCATGCTACATGATTATAATTTAGGATTAAATTTATTACCCTCTCTGCTAGAATATTTCATCCCACAAAGACTGGAATCGAGATGAGTTTGATATTTTACTTATTTGTAGTCAGTGACCATAGTTAACCAAAGACCGAAATTGGGAGTTGGCCTAAGAATATTGAGTGGTTTATTTATCATGCTGCATATTTAGGAAAAATTAATGTATCACAATTTGACTAGTGTTTTTGAGCCATGAAGATCAAAATCGAGAGACAACACAATATGAGATCAATTGTAGTCAATAATTTGCTGCGTAGAAACACCCATAAGTTGGACTTGCATGTAAATTATTGAGTGGTATGCCGTATTATTGAAATTTTATGATACATTGTGGATGATTATTTACACTTCAAGAATAACATGAGAGCCGTAAATGCCAAACTTGATATTTTATCAACTCAAACATGTTTCAACTCTCTTTTGAAGTTTTTGAAACCAAAGTTCAAAACCTCAAAATAAAAATTTGAAATTTGTTTGAGTTATTTAAATGCCTAACTTAACATTTTATAAATCCAAACATGTTTTAAGTCCTACTTTGAATGTTTTAGAACGAAAGTTGGTTTAAAACATCAAAATAAAACTTTGAAAGTTATTTGAATTGTGAAAAACTCAAACATGTTTCAAGTCCTATTTCTAAAATTTTGAAACCAAAGTTGATTCAAAAACTCAAAATAAAAGTTTGAAACTTGTTTGAGTTTTGAAAATGTCATACTTTGTATTTTATCAACTCAAACATATTTCAAGATCTATATTTTAGGTTTTGGAACCGTAGTTGGTTCAAGAAAGTTCAAAATTTATTTGAGTTGTTAAATGTCAAACTTGACATTTTATCAAGTCGAATTTATTTAAAGTCCTATTTTCAAAGTTAATGAAAAAATATTAATTAATAAGAAAAGTATTTATTATCATTGCTAAAAACTAAAAAAAAATCCTTTCGGCTCGCCAAGTATGTAGCGAGTTATCTGATCACTGAATCTTTTGACTCATCAATTTATTTAAATTTCCTATTTTCAAATCAGTAGTCAGTTAGTAGTGACGGTGTTTGAGTTAACAGAGAGCGAGCTTTTCAGTAACGTGTCATCTAGCGTTCAATCATTTTTATCGAATGGAGTCAGTAGTTATTTATTTTTAGTAATAAAACCTAAAAGGGGTCCTGAACTACCACTACTTACCTAATTGCGGAGAACTATCATGATTTCTAAAAACGGTGTGATGAAAAAAAAAATGGACTTATTTTCTAAAATAAAATTTACCATTATATTCCTAAATTAATATTATTATAAGACTTAAATTTTTATGTTAAAATTACGTCGTTTGGTTATCAAAATAAATTATATCGTTTTGCGCACATAAAGAAAAAAACATCTTTTAATAACCAAATGATATAATTTTCACACACAAATTTAAGTCTTATAATAATATTAGTTTTGGATTGTAATGGTGAATTTATTTTAGAAAATCAATCCAATTTTTTTTCATCGCACCCTTTTTGGAAATCACGGTAATTTTGACCGCAATTGGGTAAAATGTGATACTCCAGGGCTCGTTTTGGGTTTTCCCCCTATTTTTATTTACTTTTTTTGTCTTATTAGTTGTCATATATTTGGACAAGATCTTGAGTTGACTTAGAATAGTTTAAATTTTGAATTTTATTTATTAAGTTGATGTTTAGAATTTATGATTTTATTCAATTACAGATGTCTATATACTTGGTTAAAGCTGATTTGACTTAAAAAAAAGAAAAATAATCGTTTATCGTGATCTATATTTTTCAAATCATAACAGCTTCAGAGGCAAACATATTTTAAATCATGTGTTTCCTATTATATTTTTCTCTTTTTCATTGCATTACGGTAATAAATGAATGTAGAGAAAGCATCTATAGTAGTTATATATATATCTTCTTGATGTTTCCGAGCTCCAATTGGATGTTTGTTGCACATACTGACCTACTTTGTTAAAATCACTAGTGTGAATTAGTTCGAACCATATCGTTTTACATGAAAGTCTAAAGACACTCATGAACTCATAGTAAAAATATCAGTCAACTTTAATTAATCTGGTGAAGTTGATCTATGCATAGTTATTAAAACCGGACCGGACCGGCCGGTTCAACCGGTCGAACCGCGAACCGGTGCTTGGTCTGGTCCGATTCCACTACTATTACCGCTATGTATGCTAAATCGGGTTCGACCGGATTGAACCGGTCAAAACCGCCCGGTTTATATGCCGGTTCAATGATTAATAATTGGACAAAATAATCAGGGTTTTCATAAATATCTAAAAAACATAATTTTAAACAAATGTGCTCGTAGCGGGAATCAATCCCATACTCTATGGGTTGATTGGCACCTACTCCACCACTAGATCTCTTCACCATCCTTATTAAATTCTATTTCAAATTTTACAAATATTCTAAAACATAGTAATTAGACCGCCGGTCGAACCGGTTTGAGCCGCCGGTTCAACCGGTAAACCGGGAACCGGAGCTCTCACCGGTTCGACTCCCGGTCCGGTTTTTATAACTATGGATCTATGCCTGCACTTGGTTTCAGTCTTATCAGCCGGCTCCGTCACCTGTATCTCTTGTAGTGTCGACGGAGGAGGACGAAGGGGATGTCTGAAGGCGGTTATTCTGTTTAATCTCAACAACTTTGTTTTGTGTTAAAGTCAAAACATCATCGTTTTGTTCCTCGAAGAGAAGCGTTTGGCGCGTCTTGAAATGTCGCCATTTTGTGCTTCTTCTTCCTTCCTCTTCCTCAGCCCCTGTTTCGACTGAGTATAAATATTTACCTTCCTGTAATCGAATTCACAACTTCATCTTTTATGAAACTAAATAAAGGAAGCTTTATTTACATTGCTTTCATGCAATCAAAGCAAGGCTTGATGTGATCCGTGTGCTTCCTATGATCAATTTTATCTGGAAATCGGTAATACCTGTATCAAGTTTTCAGTCAAGCTTTCTTGATAAATCTTGTAGTCTGTTCGTTGTTCTTGAGACTCTTGTTGCTGCCATAACTGTCTATATCTACGATTTCATCTGTTGATTTGAGAAATTAGTGGAATTTGTTGCTTGAAAATAGTTGATATATATGAAAATCTACAAGAGGAATTTGTTGAATCAGTTCCAAATGCTAGAACTTTTGTGCATACTACGAACGATTCACAAGTTCATAGTCGACATCCTTTCTTCATAAAGGCATGTGAGCATTCTGGAACAAGGATTAACACAATTATGCTAATTGGTATACACAACTCTTACCAGTGGAAGAAAGGCATTACAGTAGCTCTATCAACTAGAAATAAACTCGATTTTATTTTTGGTACAATTGAGGTGCCTGAAGTTGAGTTAGTCCTTTGGTTTGATTATAATTGTTGTAAAGAAACAGTAAATGCCTGGATTACCAATTCCTTGTGAGATGAAATTGGGAAAACTGTGATGTATATTAGTGAACCAAAGGAGCTGTAGGTGACGTGGCCGGCTGATAAGTCTGTTGTAGGTGTATAATGATACAAAGCATCGTATTGTGAAACTAACCTGGACACAGAAGGTTGCATTATGTATGCTAAGTTTTGTAGTCTTATAATGCAAGTCTTTTCATTCAGTTGCCTTATAATTGGATGAAATTATATATATCGAGATTACATGAAATTTGACCATTTCAAGTATAGCCGTGATTTTGGAGTAACTTTTGTTAGTACTACTTGTTAAGTATCAGAGTGAATTTTCGCTGCACCTACTTGTTTAGTTATCTAAGTTAATCACATGTGAGGGTGTGTATTGACTATTGAGGATGACTTTTCCCACATCACCCTTTATATGTTTTCAGGCGATTCTAATATATAATTGGTCATAACCAATTAATTTTGAGTGTAGATCCAACTATACTAAAAAAACACGAAATGACGATCAAATCCTTCCATCAGAACAAGCATGTGAGATTTACTGAATGGAGGTCAAGCAAGTATGCCAACGTGGGTTCATTTTATCCATCAATTCCTCCAACAGTATATATGGTGGAATATAAGCCTTTCAATATATATTATGACGGTGTTTCAGCTTGGTGAGTTGTGAAAGTGAAGTTATTATTATTGCTTAGGTTGATTTGTAACTCAAGTTTTGTGTATAGTTTCTGTGAGCCCACACAACTCATTCAAGCCTATGTCCACCACGCAAGTCACTTTGTCTCTCAGCTGCCTTGACAAAAGAGTAAAGTTATTCTTGCATATCAACAACATATGATTCAATTGGAAAATAATGTTGACATTCACGAAGAAGGTTATGTGTTAAATTCATTTTTGGGATTACATGTGATGAATTTTATTGAAGAAAAGATCTAATACCAAATGAAGAATTTTTGTTTAAGAAAAATTTTGAGGAAAAGGAAAATTTGAGGGGAAAGTGAGAATGAATTTTTTATCTGGTTTATTGAAAGTTTGGGGAGGGAAAATTAGATGAAAAATAGAAAAAAATTTGACAAAACAAAGTGTTAAAATATTTTCTCATATATTTTCCACTCCTAAATAAACAATAAGAAAATGAAATGAATTTAATGGGTTTTCACTCTCCCTACAATTAATCAAACAACTTGTTATCTAATATCTTCCACTCCTAACCAATCGAAGGAGTACTGTCTCTATCTAACATGGTTATTAAGGTGTCACCATGGGGATGACTAGACGACGCTTAGACGTTGTGGTGTTTTTCCGACCCCAAGTGACTTGAAATTCCACAAAATTTGAACAACAATTCGTGTGAATTGCAAGTCTGAGAAGGTTCTGTATGACATCAAAGACAAATTGACTTTTAATTTTTTTTAAAAATGGGCTGGAGACGCGACTGCCATAACAGCATCTGCGGTTGGGTGTCACGCGGTGCGAATTAGATTTCCAGTGAAGAAGATGAGTTTTTGTCAAATTTATATTTAAGTTTAAAATATAATATAATTAGACCCCTAAAGTCATTAAGATGTAAAATTAACCTCACATTATTAAAACTAACTAAACACATATTTTTATTCCAAGCTTCTTAATTTTTTAAGAGACAAATTTTGACCTTATACTTAATGTTTATATATAATGATTAATCACCTTAGAACGACAAATCATCCGCATTAACGACAAACCTTTTTGACGGTACTATAGTGTCATGGCTCGCCATGACACCATGAAAACTCTGCTAGCTAATAAATATTTTAGTTATGTAAAAACGCAACATCAATATCAGTGTGATCTTTGACTGTATCTTTCATGTGTTGAACAAGTTGCATATGCATCAAGCAATTACTCCTTCCTGAAATGAGTCATCGAGGTTGGAACAACGACCACAGTACTTCTTCTCCAAAAGATTGAAGAATGCGAGTCTTGAACATTGGTGATATGAATGTTTGTGTACTTGATAGATAATTTGAACACACTTACTCGTCCTACATGTTTTGAAATATGGATGATTTGTACTTTTGAATTAAATGAATGTTTTATTTCAATACAATGTAGTTCGACAAGCGTATAATGTTGTAGAAATTTAATTTCAGAATAGTTTTATATTTTATGTCAGTAGAAAGCATCACAAATGTGTAAGAAAGTATAGCTTATGTAATATTAAAAACGTCGCTAAAATGCTCAAAAGCGTCACAAACTAGCAACACAAAAAAACATCGCTAAACTACTCAACAGCATCGCAACGCAAACTAACGCCACAAAAAAGTAATGCAAACTAGCGACGAAAAAAATCACTAATTACCAGCGAAAAAAAGGTTCGCAAATCACGAAAACAACAAACATTGCATATCACCGACATCAATTAGGTGTTAGATTTTACTCCCGCGATGATTGCTAATTACCACGAGAAGAAAGCAGACAGGGAGTTGAGAAAGAGCTTTCAATTCTTCACCATGTGCTTCAAAAACACAGTACCAGGAAACTTGTACGTATTTGCCAGCACATGAAATCGATAGCCCATTTTGTTTTTTTGAATGCATACGAAAAGATAGATTGGCTGTTGTCCTGGATCTTCTTAAATATGTATCTCAAGCGCAGGAGGGGAAGAAGCATAGCATAAGCAGACTGTTAGCAGGTCTTCTCCAGCTCCAAACCTTAAAACTTCCAACTCCAACCAAGTTACAAAAATGGCCAGTTGTGTTAGTGCTGCTGGAAGCAGGTGGTCACTCGTCGGAACGACAGCTCTCGTCACAGGAGGAGCCCGAGGAATCGGGTAACATTATATTTTCATTACAGCAAGAATAAATCTCTTGTGCTGATGAGAAAAAGAAAACCTAAGTGTGGATTTTTATTTTTGTTTCTTGATTCTAAGGCATGCGGTTGTGGAAGAGCTGGCCGGGCTTGGCGCGGTCGTCCACACATGCGACCTGAGGCAGAGCGATCTGGATGCATGCTTAGTCGGCTGGGCAGCCAAGGGCTGGAATGTAACTGGCTCAGTATGCGACGTTTCGAGCCACGAGCAGCGTCTTGAGCTCATGGAACGCGTCTCCTCCATCTTCAATGGAAAACTGAACTTACTAGTAGGCCGAAAAGTTCTTTGCAAATTAATCCGACATCCATAATCAGCTATAAATTTCTCTTTACATAAATTTTCTACTCTGACAGATAAATAATGCTGGAATATACATATCGAGGAAGACCGAAGAGTACACAAAGGAGGAGTTGTCGAAAGTCATGGCTACAAATTTCGAGTCAGCTTATCATTTCTCCCAGCTCGCCCATCCCTTGTTGAAAGCATCAGGCTCGGGGAGCATTGTGTTCCTCTCATCGGTAGCTGGTGTGGTTTCAGTAGGTGTTGGATCCATCTATGGAGTGTCTAAAGGTGAGGTAGTAACTCTAGAGTAACACGCATCATTCATTGATTGTAAAAAAAATTATTAATTTTTGATCGTGACGTGTCAAGTCTGCATTTGTTGACCCAAGCATCACTCCTCAATTACTATTCAAATCAAATAAATGATTGGTGTGAGTTGGGTCTGATGATCCATTGGATTTACAGGAGCTGTAAATCAGCTTGCTAAGAACTTGGCATGTGAATGGGCTAAAGACAACATCAGGAGCAACAGCGTCGCGCCCTGGTTCATCAGGACGCCACTGGCAACTTCTGTATGTATATATACACACTTGTTTATCTCATTTTATACACCTAAATCAGCTGTATGTAAATTCTCAAAACCGCTAACTAATCATACAAGTATTAAATTTCTTCCTTGGATGCAGTTTTCAGATGAAATGGAAGGATTCTTGGAGGCAGTAGTGAGCAGGACGCCTCTGGGGCGGGTAGGGGAGCCGCAGGAGGTGGCAGCAGTGGTGGCATTCCTATGCCTTCCCGCGTCCTCGTATGTTACGGGACAGATCATTTGTGTCGACGGAGGCCAAACAGTGAACGGCTTCTCCTTTCAGCCATGATTGATCAAACACATCTCACACCATTATACTCACGCATCAAATCTGACACATAATAAATTGTATAATCTCGTGTTTCTCTTTATTATATGTTCTTAAAATGTATGAAAAACCACGAAGGACTAGTATTATAAGATGCGAGGATCAAGATGGTGGCGTACTGATTTGGTGTTGGTCTTCCAAATCTAAGATTAGGAGCGTGAATTTTGGTGGTTGAGTGTGTTTTATTCTTCTCGCCTACGTGAGAGCTCTATTCGCCCCTATGTCGATGTTATGTTCCTCTATTTTGCGTTAGAATTTTGTTTGCCCTTGTGTGGGTGTTACTAGTTCTTTGTTCAGTGAGGTGCCCTGTGTGATTTGTTCGTTGATGTGATCGATAAGTATGTGTCTATTGTAATGTAATGAATTACTTGTAATAAAGAAAATATATTATAAGATGTGAGAAGTTTTTGTATAGGAAAGTTACTCTTTCTTGGATGCTGAATGATGGATAACTGTGCAGGAGGTAGAGCAAGAGTGCAAGTTCAGGAAGGGTTGAAGAGCCTCAATGAACCAGTGCGTGTTTACATTCCAAACTTTTGAATTCTTGTGGCTTATGTATAACAGGTTTTCTGACCGTTGAAGTAATAAGTTGCAAGTAACTAAGGCCGTGTTTGGTTTAGGAAAAGGGAAACTAAGGAAGCAATGGAAATGGGAGGGAAAATGACTTCCCCGTTGAATACATCCCATTTTTCTTTATTTGGTTAGGGGTTCAAAATCTCCAAATAAAAGTTTGGAACTTGTTTGAGTTTTGAAAATGTCATTCTTATCATTTTATCAACTCAAACATGTTTCAAGTCCTTTTTGAATGTTGTGGAACCAAAGATTGTTCAAAACCTCAAAATAAAAGTTTAAAACTTGTTTAAGTTGTGTAAAGTCATACTTATCATTTTACCAACTTAAACATATTTCAAATCCTTTATGAAAGTTTTGAGACCAAAAGTTGTTCAAAACCTCAAAATAAAAGTTTGAAACTTGTTTGATTTGTTTAAATGCCAAACTCGGTATTTTATCAATTCAAACATGTTTCAAGTCCTATTTTGAAGGTTTTGGAAAGTTGGTTTAAAACCTCAAAATAAAAGTTTGAAACTTATTTGAGCAGTGGAAAAGCCAAACTTGACATGTTATCAGCTCAAACATATTTCAAGTCCTATTTTTAAGATCTTGGAACCAAAGTTGGTTTAAAACCTCAATATAAGAGTTTGAAACTTATTTGAGCTATGAAAAAGCCAAACTTGGCATTTTTTCAACTCAAACATGTTTCAAGTCCTATTTTCAAACGTTTGGAACAAAAGTTGGTTCAAAACCTCTAAATAAAAGTTTGAAACTTGTTTGAGTTATGAAAATGCCATATTAGTCATTTTATCAACTTAAACATGTTTCAAGTCTTATATTCAAGGACCAAATTTGGTTCAAAAAAGTTTAAAACTTGTTTGAGTTATTTAAATGCAAAAACTTGGCATTTTATCAACTCAAACTTGTTTAAAGTCTTATTTTCAAGGTTAGTGAGAAAAATATTATTTAGTGAGAAAAATATTTATTATCATTGCTATAAACTAAAAGGAACCCTCTTCGGCTCGCCAAGTAAGTAGCGAGTTATGTGCTCACTTAGTCTTTTAACTCAATGATTTATTTATTTATTTTTTCTTTTCAAATTAATAGTCAGTTAGTAGCGACGGTGTCAGAGTTAGCAGCAAGCGAGCTCTTCGGTAAGGTTTCATCCAGTGTTCAAATAATCGTTTTATCCAGTGGAGTCAGTAGTTCTTTATTTTTATTTACGTTGTCATCTTGTTAGTTGTCGCTCCGATGTATTTGGGTAAGATCCTGAGTTGACTTTGAATAATTTAAATTTTGAATATTACTTATATTTAGTTGTTATTCAGCATGTATGAGTTTATTCAACTATAAATGTCTTTATACTTGGTCAAGATTGATTTAACTTAAAATCAAAAGAAAAATTAAACACCTATCGCAATTCATATTTTTCGGATCATGACAATATCAAAGGCATGCATATATTAAATCATATGTTTCCTGATTTTTTTTTCATTGGGCTACGGGTAATATATCAATATAGAGAAAGCATCTGTAGTAGTTGTAGCTTCTTGATGTTTCCGAGCTCCAATTGGATGTTTGTTGCACATAGGGGAACTACGTTGTTAAAAACACTAGTGTGAACTAATCCGAACAATATCGTTTTACATGAAAGTCTTAAGACACTCATGGACTCATGGTAAATGTCATTCAACTTTAATTTGGTGTTCTATATGCCTACACTTAGTTTGTACTACTTGTTAGGGATTAGATTATTAGAATTCTTTCGGTAAAACATTGCTCCACTAAAATTTTGGATATCTTTTACATTGTGTATGAAGCTACTAATTTAATGATGACTATTGAGCAGTGGTTTTTCTCGAATCACTGTTTATATGTTTTCAGGCGATTCTAACATATAGTTAGTTATTGGATTTTTTGATTCATGTCTAATCGGTTTTGAGTGTGTATTCAATGATACTAATTAGGTATCAGAACGAGTTTTTGCTGCACACACTTGTTGAGATTGTCTAAAGTACTCGCAAGTGAGGGTGGATATTGAGGGTGACTTTTTCCACCTCACCCTTACATGCTCTCAGATGATTTCTAATCTATAGTTAAACTCTCTCATTCATAACTAATTAGTTTTTGAGTGTAGATTCAACTATACTGACAATCAAATCCTCCCATTAGAATAAGCATATGAAACAAGTATGCCAATGTGGGTTCGTTTTATCAATCAATTCCTCCAACTGTAAGGTTGTGTTTGGTTTTAGGAAAATTCGGTGGAAAGGAAGTTTAAGGAAAAATTGAAAGGAAATAGAATCTTTAGAGGATTCTATCTAATTTTCCCTTGTTTGGTTTCATAAGAAAAAAATTGTTAGAAATTCATTTCATTTTCCATGATCATGAAAAATTATATGGAAAATATGTAGAAAAATATCATTTTTTCATAGCTTTAAACATTGAATTTGATTAAATACATTGCATTTGTTCAAAAAGTGATTATTTGTTTGAAATACATCGAATTTGATTGGATTTGATTTGTTAGATATAAGAATCATATTTTCCATCCAATTTTCTACGTAATTTTCTTTCTCTCCTATTTTTCATCTAAACCAAACAAAGCATTTTACTAATTTTCTATCAAATTTTTCTTTCCGCTAAATTTTCCCTAAACCAAACACACCCTAAAGATGGTGGAATATGAGCCTTTCAATATTATGATGGTGTTTCAGCTGGGTGAGTTGTGAAAGTCAAGCAAAGGATCCAGCTGTGGTATTATTATTGCTTAGCTTGTTTTGTAACTCAAAAGTTCTGTGCATACTTTGTGTGAGCCCACACAAGTCATTCAAGCCTCTGCATGTCCACCACTGTTATTTGGGGCTTCATTCCAGTTAGATAACTTGCTGCATGTAACAGCAGTATGTGTGCTGAAGTGAACTTCACCATCTATTTTTTTCTTAGAATATTGGAATCAGCATAGTGAAGTAATCCGAGATAGAGCTCACTCTGTCTTAGTGCATATTCTTAAACACATTGATATTTAATTGTACTTTGGGTCAGCCTATCATTATAGCTATAACTTGTTTGAGTATTGGTAGGACAAGGATGATGTGTTTGAATCTCACTTTTTGTTCCACAACCTTTGATTAAGGCAGTGTTTGTTTCAAGAAAAAATTGAGCGAAAGTAAATTTTGAGGAAAAGTGAGAATGAATCTTTTGTTTGGTTTATAAAAAGTTTGGATGGGTAAAATTAGATGAAAAGTGGGAAGATAAATTTGATGGAAGCAAAGAATGTTCTAATATTTTTCCAAATATTTTCCACTACTAACGAAACAAGAATAAAATGGAATGAATTTAATGAGGTACTCACTTTCCGTCACATCAATCAAATACCTTCTTATCTAATATTTTCTACTCCGAACCAAGCAAGCAAAGGATTACTCTCTAGCTATCATGATTATTATGGCGTCGCCATGACGTTGATTAGACGATACTCAGGCGTTGTGGCGCTTTTCCGACTCCGAGTCGTTAGACGATTTGAAATATCACAAATTTTAAATAATAAACTGATTAAATTTCCGACTCTAAGAGGGTTCTGAATGACAACAAAGATGACTTGACCTTTAATTTCCAAAAAAAATGGGCTGGAGGTGCAGCTGCAGTAGTAGCATCTGTTGTAGGGTGTTCGCTTAGTGCGAATTAGGGTTTTCCACATACAGAAGATAGGTTACATTCAAGTTATTTAAAATAATCTAGTTTGACCCCTAAAAGTCATTAAGGCGTAAAATTGATCTCATATTATTAAAATTAACTAAACACATTTTTATTTCAGGCTCTCTAATTTTTAAAAAGATAAAATTTGACCTTATTTTTTACATAAAAATACTTAATATTTATGTATAAAGACTGGTCAACGACAAATCATTTGCCATAACGATAAATTTTCTTGACGGTACTTTAGTGTCATAGTTCGCCACGACCGTGATAACTCTGATAGCTATTAAATATTTTAGCTATGTAAAAATGCAACATCA
Organism: Kalanchoe fedtschenkoi; assembly: GCA_002312845.1. Classification (NCBI taxonomy): domain Eukaryota; kingdom Viridiplantae; phylum Streptophyta; class Magnoliopsida; order Saxifragales; family Crassulaceae; genus Kalanchoe; species Kalanchoe fedtschenkoi. Next base: position 2,145,001 of record NQLW01000053.1, on the reverse strand, counting down.
ATGTCTATGTGATCTTTGACTGTGTCTTTCATGTGTTGAACAAGTTACATATGCAATGAGTTGTCAAGATTGGAACAACAACCACAATACTATTTCCCCAAAAACAGTGAAGAATATGAGTCTTGAATATTGGTGATATGTATGTTTGTGTACTTATTAGATAATTTTAATACACTTAGTTTTCATGCATGTTTTGAAATATGGATGATTTGTATTTTTGAATTAAATATGATTTGTATTTTTAAATTAAGTGAATGTTATATTTGAGTGTAATATAGTATGATAAGTGTATAATATTGAAGAGATCTAATTGTGGCATAGTTTTATATTTTATGTCAGTAGAAAGAATCACAAATGGGTAAGAAAGTATCACTAATGTAATGTCAAAAACATCATAAATTAGCGACACAAAAAACTGTCGTGTCGCAAATTTGTTGCGAAAAATATTCAAATCACAAAAATACATCACAAATTAGCGACATAAAAGTATCACAAATTACCGATGAAAAAAAATTGCAAATGGCCTCTGCAAAAACATTCCATATCACAATATCGATTAGGTCTGCTCCCACAATCATTTCTTTTCTCCAGACAAATGTTGAAATAAAGCACAAAAAATTCAACAACAAAAAACATTAAAAACGAGTGAATAATCAGAACCACAAGATGAAAGCAGACAAGGAGCTGAGAAAGAGCTTTCAATTGTCACCAATCACTATTCTTTCTTTTTGGCTTCATCCCAAAGCTTAAAAATAGAACCAGGTAACGTACACTACCTGCTCATGAAATGGACAGTCCATTAGTCGTGATCTGATGGTAAAGAGGTGAGCCGTGAATTCTGACGATTTCCAGCCTCAGAGTTCGAATCCCCGATAAACAGTTCATTTTGTTTTTTTGCATGCATAGGAAAAGATTGATTGTCTTTAAAATGAAATCCCAAGTCATGTAAATGGCGCAGGAGGGGAAGAAGCAAGCATAGCATAAGCAGACTGTTAGCAGGTCTTCTCCAGCGCCAAACCGTAAAACTTCCAACTCCAACCAAGTTACAAAAATGGCCAGTTGTGTTAGTGCTGCTGGAAGCAGGTGGTCACTCGTCGGAACGACAGCTCTCGTCACAGGAGGAGCCCGAGGAATCGGGTAACATTATATTTTCATTACACCATAGAATAAATCTCTTGTGCTGATGAAAAAAGAAAACCTAAGTGTGGATTTTTATTTTTTTTTCTTGATTCTAAGGCATGCGGTTGTCGAAGAGCTGGCTGGGCTTGGCGCGGCCGTCCACACATGCGACCTGAGGCAGAGCGATCTGGATGCGTGCTTAGTCGGCTGGGCAGCCAAGGGTTGGAATGTCACTGGCTCAGTATGCGACGTTTCGAGCCACGAGCAGCGTCTTGAGCTCACGGAACGCGTCTCCTCTATTTTCAATGGAAAACTAAACTTTCTCGTAGGCCAAAAAGTTCTTCGCTAATTAATCCGACGTCCATAATCAGCTATAAATTTCTAAATACATAATTTTTCTACTCTGACAGATAAATAATGCTGGAATACACATATGGAGAAAGACCGAAGAGTACACGAAGGAGGAGCTGTCGAAAGTCATGGTTACAAATTTCGAGTCAGCTTATCATTTCTGCCAGCTCGCCCATCCCTTGCTGAAAGCGTCAGGCTCGGGGAGCATTGTGTTCCTCTCATCGGTAGCTGGTGTGGTTTCAGCAGGTATTGGATCCACTTATGGAGTGTCGAAAGGTGAGGTAGTAACTCTAGAGTAACACGTACGTGTCAAACGTTCATTAATTGTAAAAAAAATGTTTAAATTTCTGAATGTGAAGAGTCAAATATGCACATGTCGACCCAAGAATCACTTCTCAATTACTAATTAAATCAAATAAATGATTGGTATGCGTTGGGTTTGATGATTCATTGGATTTAACAGGAGCTGTGAATCAACTCGCTAAGGATCTGGCTTGCGAGTGGGCGAAAGACAACATCAGGAGCAATAGCGTCGCGCCCTCGTGCATCAGGACCCCAATGACGACTCCAGTATGTATATACACACTTGTTTATCTCATTTTATACACCAAAATCATCTGTATATAAATTCTCAAAACTGGCAACTAATCATACAAGTATTAATTTTCTTCCTTGGATGCAGTTGTTTGATGAAGGATTCTTGGAGACGGTGGTAAGCAGGACGCCTCTGGGGCGGGTGGGAGACTCGCAGGAGGTGGCAGCAGTGGTGGCATTCCTATGCCTTCCCGCGTCCTCGTATGTTACGGGACAGATCATTTGTGTCGACGGAGGCCTAACAGTGAATGGCTTCTCCTTTCAGCCGTGATCAACCAAACACATCTTGCACCATTATACTCTCGCATCATATCTCGCATGAAGGTGGTGGCATCCTGATTTCGTGTTGGTCTTCCAAATCTAAAATTAGGAGGTTGAATTTTAGTGGTTAAGTGTGTTTTCTTCTTCTCCCCTGCTTGAGAGTTTAATAATATTGTTCATGTCTCTCCTCTATTTGGCAGCTCTGTTCGCCCTTGTGTGAGTGTTGTGTCCCTCTCCTGCGTGAGAGTTCTATTCGCCTCTATGTGTGTGATGTTTCCCTCCCTTGCGTGGGAATTCTGTTTGCCCTTATGTGGGTGTTGTTTGTTCTTTGTTCTGTGGTGATTTGTTTGCTGATGCGATCGATATGTATGTACTTATTGTAATTTAATGAATTACTTGCAATAAAGAAAACATATTATAAGATGTGAGAAGTTTTTGTGTAGGAAAGTTACTATTTCTTCGATGCTGAATGTTGGATAACTATTCAGGAGGTAGAGCAAGCAGTCCAAGTTCTAAAAGGGTTGAAGGGCGTTAATGAATGTGTTTACATTCTAAACTTTTGAATTCTGATGGCTTATGTATAGCAGGTTTTTGGGTCATTGAAGTAGTAAGTTTCAAGTAACTAAGGCTGTGTTTGGTTTAGGGAAACTAAGGAAGAAATGAAAATGGGAGGAAAAATGATTTCCCCATGGAATCCATCCCATTTTTTTTATTTGGTTAGGGGTGGAAAATTCATGGGAAAGTGCTCAAACATTCTTTCTTTTATTAAAATTTTCTATCTAATTTTTCGTCCTCTTACTTTCCCTAAACTAAACAAAGAATAACTTCCCATTTTCCATCAAATATTCCCTTCTCTCAAATTTTCACTAAATCAAACACAACCTAAGTGTTTGAGTTTTTGAAAGAACAAAGGGGCTTTTAGTTTAGTTTGGTGTGGGTTGTGAAACATGTTGTCCTCCATAAGGTCAAAACATATCATCATTTTGTTATGTTGTCTTGCAATGCAGACAAAATCTAGCCTGATTGAAGGTAGATGGCAACTGATGTTCACCACTAGGCCCGGAAAAGCATCTCCAATTCAGGTAATTATTCATTTAGGGTGTGTTTGGTTTAGGGAAAGTTTCATGGAAAGGAGAATTGGATGGAAAATAGAATGGAAATCAAATCTTTCATGGAATCCATTTTATTTTCCACTTGTTTGTTTAACATGAAAAGTTTAAAGGAAAATGACATTTCCTATTGTTGTTAACCAAAATTTTCCATACAATTTTTTATCAAACTTTTTTTCATAGAATTTTTCATTTAAACCAAATAAAGAATTTCTCTAACTTTCCACCTAATTTTCTTTTCCATGAAATTTTCCCTAAATCAAACAAAGCCTTATATGCTGAGGAAACTATGTGCTGGACTGTAAGCTCCTCTGAATTTTTATCCTCAGGAGAACTCATTGATTTAGTTCTGTTGGACTGTAAGGGTGTGTTTGGTTTAGGAAAAAATTAGTCGAAAGGAAAATTTGATGGAAAATGAGAAGGAATCTTTTGTTTGATTTGGAGAAAATTAGGGATGGAAAATTAAATGGAAAGTTATATGAAAAATATGATGGAAAATTTATTTCAATTAAAGAATGTTTTAGTACTTTCTACAAAATTTTCCACCTCAAACCAAACAAGAGTAAAATAAGATGAATTTTTTGAGAGACTCATTTTCCCTCTAACTTTCCTTTCCCTCTAACTTTTTTCAAACCAAACACAGCCTAAGAGATATCAAGTGACTTCCTTGCCGTCTATAAGTCCATTGAGAGACTGTATATGAATGAACATCATAGTGCACTCATCCTTTGCACTTTTGATGGTTTAAAGAGTTCATCACTATAATATCTGACAGACATTTCTTTGAGTTAAGAAAGCAATCATCTTTTAGGGATAGAATCAACAGTATTTGGCCAATTAGAAGTCAATATAAATACAACAACTGTATAAACACACCCTTTTCTGTGAATTATTATCTGTAGCCGCTAATTTGGATCTAATTTTTCCTTATCTGTGAATATTTTTGGTGATGTCATGATCCCTACTTATTTTCATGATCTTCCAATGAGTGGGCTGCTACGCACAACATCTCATTTGAAGAGTGAGAACTCATTCTTTTGGGAGGTTTTTAAATAGCCATTAGAGTTTGGTGGAGATTTTTTGTCATTTGATAACACTATGGATTTTCAACGTCACCAATAGTTGAAACTTGATCATGAATCTAGTATGACATCTCCTATATGCGAACTCCTCTATCTTTAGAGTGTTTTGCATCAACTGTGTATTCTCATACCATTTTCTGATTAGTGCAGGCCGAGATTGTTGTTGCGTGTTATGATTGTTGCGTATACAGTGTTGATGTTGAAGTGGTTGGGAAGAAAACTTAGGAAATAAAAGATTTGAAGTAAAGAAATCATTTGTTTGAGGTATGAACCAGTTTGTATTTTATTTTCTTCCTAAACACCTTTATTGATATACTCTCTCTGTCCTCTTTTACATGTCACTTAACCGAATTTTTTTGTCCACTTTTACTTGTCACTTAACAATTTTCTATGCTTATTTAATGTCAACAACTACCTTAAAATGTCAAACATTAATCACTTCATTATCATATTCAATAAAAAATACATTCCCCACAAGTAATCACCCACCAATTTTACTTTTTGCACGAATTTTTTTATAAAAATATTAACCACTCATTCATTAAATTTGTTCAACCACTAGCATTAACTTCACCTTAATTTACTCAAATTAACCTTAAATGAGAATTTTGTTTGCTCATGCAAATTATTTATTAGGTGTGGTTATCTGTGCCGACATGTTGTGTTGAAATCAGAAGATTTCTAAACTATACCCAGTATACATTTGCTACGTCGGTAGATGAAAGATGTCATTATTCTACTTGATTCTGTGAATTATGGTATAACCTCTGCTTCTGAAGTCGGTTCTCAAGGTACTCAGATCACTAAACTATGGTTTGAGTTTCATTATTGTTTGTCCACTGCCCGGGGGTGATCTTATGCATGGTTGTTATGGTTGGATTCGATGACTTTATCATCAAAAGAGTGCTAAAAAGTCGAGCTTGAAGCCAATATCAGCATCGTTGTTATTTATCATATTATCTCTGACCTGCTGCGCTATGATACCGACTTTATGTTGGGGATCACGTACACAAATGTAGTAAGGATTTTCCAAATCACGCGGCATAACCCCGGATCCAGAATACCTAGTGATTACTATAATCATTTTCAGTCCGAATTACTAGACACAAGTATGGATCCAGACTGAAACACCCAAAAGAAGGGGATTAGGGTTATCTCATGATAACGCGTCAAGTGTCGCGTCTCTACGGTATCCACACATGGGTGGTGGATACTGCGCCCTCTGGAGTACTAGCTCCCGGATGACCCACCTTCGTCCACTGTCTTCAATCAAGTTGAAGAACTGATGTCACATCACACTCTCGGTAAACATAAGTCATAAGCTTATATTTATAGTAAGAACTGTACTTCTGATCTTCGGTCTGCGGGCCAATCCCATCAGTTGGGTCGGATAGTATCCATGGGTCATATGTCATAGATTTAACCCATGTAGTTGATCCAAATTAGACGCGGGTTGAACTGGATTATATCCGGACCTAATCTTATTCGGTTTATTACTCAACTCAATATTCGTCACTCCATTGTGTGCGATCCTATAGGTTTATTCTTAATTAGCCATGGACAAAAGACCATTGATCATAAGCGGCCCCTAGTAAGGCATTATGATCCCTAATTAAGAATAGCTGGTCTCGAGATAGCCAAAAGCATAGTCAATAGGAGTCAATTATTTGATTTAATTGACACACTTCAACACTTTAGTTGTGTTGTGGTGTGCCCTCCATTTTGGTACAAGTTCACATTTCATGTTTGGACGCTTCTGTACCTTAACAATTTAGGTTTTCCCATTTAGGATATCGAAGATGTTATGAACCAACTTTTCTGTAACCTTAATTGTCCCTTATTGCAGTTGCAAATCCATAGTGTGCTCATTGAAATTGTTTACCAAAAATATCCAAGCTTCATTGGTAATTCATCGATTCTGAGATGCATCACATCTTCAAATCTAAGATTTTTAATTGCCCCCACCTTGTGTTTGTTTCCGTATTGCATAATGTGCCCAATGACTTCTATCAATTTCGTGGGACTAGTTCTAGTGGTGAGTGTGTCCGCAGTATCATCTACAAGTTATTGTGTCTTTATTATTGATTCTTTTTTGTTTTTGCTTTTTTCATTTTGCTGCATTGTTTGTCACAAAGTCTGGATCAGAGTTATCATCTTCATTTGTATGATCCTCTGTTGTTGGAGCAGCATTTGCTTTGGACTTTTTTCCGGATGTTTGTGTAAGCGGCTTAGATGTTGCTGGTGACATAGCTTTTTTTGCTGCGTCTGATAATCGTACGCTTAATCTTCTAAGATTTAGTTCCCCCCCTCCATGACATGTGTTTAATTAATAAATTAGTGATAGATGCATTTGTTACAGATTTTATACTTTATGGATCACACACCTTTTCACCCACCTGCGTCCTGTTTTCTTGAGAATACATATTTAATTTGTATATCATTGTCAAATTACGATATACAAAACTAAATTTATAGAACAAATGTACATAGATAATATGATACACGAAATTACATAGAAGTAGACTGCACAAATCAAAAGTATTTGGAGAAGAATTTGCTAAAGGAGACTGGAGAAGCGTGAAGGTACATCAAACCACAGTCATAACAAACTTCCAACCCAAACAAAGATATCAAGAACAAAAGTACACAGAAGACAAGATACATACAACCACAAATAGTACATTACACAACCACAAATTAGGGTTTTGAGTAAGATATGTTTTTGTCAGATTTACAGTCAATGTACTTAAATTTAGAATATATAATTAGACTCCTAATAGTCATTAAGATGTAAAATTGACCTCATATTATTAAAATGAACTAAGCACATATTTTTATTTCAGGCCCTCTAATTTTTAAAAAGACAAATTTTGACTTTACATTTACATAATTAATTATAAGTACTTGATATTTATAGATAACGACTAGCCGCTTTAGAACGCAAAATTATCCGCCATAACGACAAGTTTTTTCTTGGGCTACTTTAGCGTCATGGCTCGCCATGACACCGTGATAACTCTGCTAGCTAATAAATGTTTTAGTTATGTATAAGCATGACATCAATATCTATATGTGATCTCTGACTGTGTCTTTTATGTGTTGAACAAGTTGCATATGCATCGAGCAAGTACTCTTTCCACAAATGAGTCATCAAGGTTGGAACAAAAATCACAGTACTTCTTCCCCAAAAAATTGAACAATATTAGTCTTCGTGATATAGATGTTTGTATATTCGATAGATAATTTGAACACACTTAGTCGTCATATATGTTTTGAAATGTGGATGATTTGTATTTTTGAATTAAATATGATTTATATTTTTGAATTAAATGAATATTTTCTTTCAGCATATAGTTCGACAAGTGTATAATGTTGCAAAAATCTAATTTCGGAATTATTTTATATTTTATGTCAGTAGAAAGCGTCACAGAAGGTAAGAAAGTATCGGTAATGTAATGTCAAAAGCATTACAAACTAGCGACACGAAAAAGCATCGCTAAAGTGCTTAAAAGCGTCGCAAATTTGTTGAAAAAAATGCAAACTAACGACGCAAAAACACATCACAAATTAGCGACACAAAAGTATCACAAATTACAGAAGAAGAAAAAATTGCAGATCGCCTCTACAAAAACATTCCATATCACCGGCATCAATTAGGTGTTAGATTTTGCTCCCACGATCATTTCTTTTCTCCAGACAAATGTTGAAATAAAGCACAAAATATTCCCCAAAAAAAACGTGTGAATAATCAGAACCACAAGATGAAAAGGAGTTGGGAAAGAGTTTCCAATTGTCACCAATCACTATTCTTTCTTTTTGGCTTCATCCCAAAGCTTAAAAATAGTACCAATAAAGCACAATACAGTACCTGCTCATGAAATGGACAGTCCATTAGTCATCTCGTAGTAAAGAGGGTGAATAGTAAATTCTGACGATTTGTATCTCCACAGTTCGAATCTCCGGATGGGTAGTCCATTTTGTTTTTTTGAATGCATAGGAAAAGATTGATTGTCTATAGTCCTGGATCGTCTTTAAAATGTAATCCCAAGTCATGTAAATGGGGCAGGAGAGGAAGAAGCATAGCATAAGCAGACTGTTAGCAGGTCTTCTCCAGCTCCAAACCTTAAAACTTCCAACTCCAACCAAGTTACAAAAATGGCCAGTTGTGTTAGTGCTGCTGGAAGCAGGTGGTCACTCGTCGGAATGACAGCTCTGGTCACAGGAGGAGCCCGAGGAATCGGGTAACATTATATTTTCATTACAGCAAGAATAAATCTCTTGTGCTGATGAGAAAAAGAAAACCTTAGTGTGGATTTTTTTTTTGTTTCTTGATTCTAAGGCATGCGGTTGTGGAAGAGCTGGCTGGGCTTGGCGCGGTCGTCCACACATGCGATCTGAGGCAGAGCGATCTGGATGCATGCTTAGTCGGCTGGGCAGCCAAGGGCTGGAATGTAACTGGCTCAGTATGCGACGTTTCGAGCCACGAGCAGCGTCTTGAGCTCATGGAACGCGTCTCCTCCATCTTCAACGGAAAACTAAACTTACTTGTAGGGCAAAAAGTTCTTGGCTAATTAATCCAACATCAATAATCAGCAACAAATTTCTCTTTACATAATTTTTCTATTCCATAGATAAATAATGTTGGAAGAAACATATGGAGGAAGACCGAGGAGTACACAAAGGAGGAGTTGTCAAAAATCATGGCTACGAATTTCGAGTCAGCTTATCATTTATGCCAGCTCGCCCATCCCTTACTGAAAGCCTCAGGCTCGGGGAGCATCGTGTTCCTCTCATCGGCAGCTGGTGTTGTTTCAGTAGGTGTTGGATCCCCCTATGGAGTGTCTAAAGGTGAGGTACTAACTCTGGAGTCATTGTTGGTATGTAAGAGTGACATTTGGATGAATATAGTTCACCACATAACTTATGTACATAATAATTGACAAACTGATACGTGTCGCTACGAATAATTAAATTGATATGTGTCAAACACTCATTAGTCGATTCAAAATCACTCCTCATTTACTTATATAGATCATATAAATGATTGATGTGAGTTGCGTGTGATGATCCATTGATTATAACAGGAGCTGTAAACCAGCTTGCTAAAAACTTGGCGTGCGAATGGGCGAAAGACAACATCAGAACCAACAGCGTAGCGCCATGGTTCGTCAAGACTCCAATGACGATTCCAGTATGTATATACACACTTGTTTATCTCATTTTATACACCAAAATCATCTTTATGTAAATTCTCAAAACCGGCAACTAATCAAACAAGTATTAATTTTTCTTCCTTGGATGCAGTTTTTTGATGAAATGGAAGGATTCTTGGAGGCGGTGGTGAGCAGGACGCCTCTGGGGCGGGTAGGAGAGCCGCAGGAGGTGGCAGCAGTGGTGGCTTTCCTATGCCTTCCCGCGTCCTCGTATGTTACGGGACAGATCATTTGTGTCGACGGAGGCCAAACAGTGAACGGCTTCTCCTTTCAGCCATGATTAATCAAACACATCTCACACCATTATACTCTCGCATCAAATCTCACAGATAATAAATTGTGTAATCTCATGTTTCTCTTTATTATATGTTCTTAAAATGTATGAAAAACCACGAAGGACTAGTATTATAAGATGCGAGGATCAAGATGGTGGTGTACTGATTTGGTGTTGGTCTTCCAAATATAAGATTAGGAGCGTGAATTTTGGTGGTTGAGTGTGTTTTCTTCTTCTCGCTTGCGTGAGAGCTCTATTCGCCCCGATGTCGATGTTGTGTTCCTCTATTGCGTTTGAATTTTGTTCACCCTTGTGTGGGTGTTACTGGTTCTTTGTCCAATGAGGTGCCCTGTGTGATTTGTTCGTTGATGTGATCGATATGTATGTGTCTATTGTAATGTAATGAATTATTTGTAATAAAAAAATATTATAAGATGTGAGAAGTTATTGTGTAGGAAAGTTACTCTTTCTTGGATGTTGAATGTTGGATAACTGTGCAGAAGGTAGAGCAAGCAGTGCAAGTTCTGGAAAGGTTGAAGGGCGTCAATGAACCGGTGCGTGTTTACATTCTAAACTTTTGAATTCTGATGGCTTATGTATAACAGGTTTTCTGACCATTGAAGTAATAAGTTTAAAGTAACTAAGGCTGTGTTTGGTTTATGAAAAGGGAAACTAAGGAAGCAATGGAAATGGGAGGGAAAATGACTTCCCCGTTGAATACATCCCATTTTTCTTTATTTGGTTAGGCGTGAAAAATCATGAGAAAGTGGTCAAACACTCTTTCTTTTGTTCAAATTTTCTATTTAATTTTTCCTCCCCTAACTTTTCCTAAACCAAACAAAGAATAACTTCCCATATTTCATTAAATTTCCTTTCCCATATTCAAATTCTGATGGTTAATTTATAAATTCAAACATGTCTGAAATTCTATTTTGAGGTTTTAATTTGACGGTTTTGGAACTAAAGTTGGTTTAAAACCTGAAAATAAAAGTTTGAAACTTATTTGAGCTGTGAAAAAGCCAAGCTTTGCATTTTATCAACTCAAATATGTTTCAAGTCCTATTTTTAATATTTTGGAACTAAAGTTTGTTTAAAATCTCCAAATAAAAGTTTGAAACTTGTTTGAGTTTTGAAAATTGCATACTTGTCATTTTATCAACTCAAACATGTTTCAAGTCCTTTTTGAATGTTTTGGAACTAAAGATTGTTCGAAACCTCAAAATAAAAGTTTAAAATTTGTTTAAGTTGTGTCATACTTATCATTTTATCAACTTAAACATATTTCAAATCCTTTATGAAAGTTTTGAGACCAAAAGTTGTTCAAAACCTCAAAATAAAAGTTTGAAACTTGTTTGATTTGTTTAAATGCGAAACTCGGTATTTTATCAATTCAAACATGTTTCAAGTCCTATTTTGAAGGTTTTGGAAAGTTGGTTTAAAACCTCAAAATAAAAGTTTGAAACTTATTTGAGTAGTGGAAAAGCCAAACTTGACATGTTATCAGCTAAAACATATTTCAAGTCCTATTTTTAAGATTTTGGAACCAAAGTTGGTTTAAAACCTCAATATAAGAGTTTGAAACTTATTGGAGCTATGAAAAAGCCAAACTTGGCATTTTTTCAACTCAAACATGTTTCAAGTCCTATTTTCAAACGTTTGGAACAAAAGTTGGTTCAAAATCTCTAAATAAAAGTTTGAAACTTGTTTGAGTTATGAAAATGCCATATTAGTCATTTTATCAACTTAAACATGTTTCAAGTCTTATATTCAAGGACCAAATTTGGTTCAAAAAAGTTTAAAACTTGTTTGAGTTATTTAAATGCAAAAACTTGGCATTTTATCAGCTCAAACTTGTTTAAAGTCCTATTTTCACGGTTAGTGAGAAAAATATTTATTATCATTGCTATAAACTAAAAGGAACCCTCTTCGGCTCGGCAAGTAAGTAGCGAGTTATGTGCTCACTTAGTCTTTTGACTCATTGATTTATTTAATTTTTTTTCTTTTCAAATTAATAGTCAGTTAGTAGTGACGGTGTCAGAGTTAGCAGCAAGCGAGCTCTTCGGTAAGGTGTCATCCAGTGTTCAAATAATCGTTTTATCCAGTGGAGTCAGTATTTCTTTATTTTTATTTACGTTGTCACCTTGTTAGTTGTCGCTCCGATGTATTTGGGTAACATTCTAAGTTGACTTTGAATAATTTAAATTTTGAATATTACTTTATATAGTTGTTATTCAGAATTTATGAGTTTATTCAACTATAAATGTCTATATACTTGGTCAAGATTGATTTAACTTAAAATCAAAAGAAAAATTAAACACCTATCGCAATCCATATTTTTCAGATCATGACAATATCAAAGGCATACATATTTTAAATCATATGTTTCATGATATTTTTTCATTGGGCAATGGGTAATGTATCAATACAGAGAAAGCATCTGTAGCAGTTGTTGCTTCTTGAAATGTTTCCGAGGTCCAATTGGATGTTTGTTGCACATAGTGAACTACGTTGTTGAAAACACTAGTGTGAATTAATCCGAACAATATCGTTTTACATGAAAGTCTTAAGACACTCATGGACTCATGGTAAGTGCCATTCAACTTTAATTTGGTGTTCTATATGCCTCTACACTTAGTTTGTACTACTTGTTAGATTATTAGAATTCTTTTGGTAAAACATTGCTCCACTAAAATTTTGGATATCTTTTACATTGTGTATGAAGCTACTAATTTAATAATAACTATTGAACAGTGGATATTGGATTCTAACAAATAGTTAGCTATTGGATTTTTTGACACATATCTAATCGGTTTTGAGTGTGTATTCAATTATACTAATAAGGTATCAGAACGAGTTTTTGCTACACACACTTGTTGAGATTGTCTAAAGTACTTGCAAGTGAGGGTGGGTATTGAGGGTGACTTTTCCAACTTCGCCCTTTACATGCTCTCAGACGATTTCTAATTTATAGTTAAACTCTCTCATTCATAACTAATTAATTTTTGAGAGTAGATTCAACTATACTAGCAAAACAAAGGGCAATCAAATCCTTCCATCTGAATAAGCATATGAAGCAAGTATGCCAATGTGGGTTCGTTTTTTCCATCAATTCCTCCAATTGTAAGGCTGTGTTTGGTTTTAGGAAAATTTGGTAGAAAGGAAGTTTGAGGAAAAATTTAAAGGAAATGGAATCTTTGGAGGATTCCATCTAATTTTTCCTTATTTGGTTTCATAAGGAAAAAATTGTTAGAAATCCATTTCATTTTCCATGATCATGAAAATTTGTATGGAAAATATGTAGAAGAATATCAATTTTTCATAGCTTTAAACATTGAATTTGATGAAATACATTGAATTTGTTCAAAAAGTGATTATTTATTTGAGATACATTGAATTTGATTGAATTGATTTGTTAGATATAAAAATCATCTTTTCCATCCAATTTTCTACCTAATTTTCTTTCTCTCCTATTTTCCATCTAAACCAAACAAAGCATTTTACTATTTTTCATCAAAATTTTCTTTTCCACTAAATTTTTCCCAAACCAAGCACACCCTAAAGATGGTGGAATATGAGCCTTTCAATATTATGATGGTGTTTCAGATGGATGAGTTGAGAAAGTCAAGAAAAACCTTGAAGGATCCAGCTGTGGTATTATTATTGCTTAGCTTGCTTTGTAACTCAAAAGTTTTGTGTGTATACTTTGTGTGAGAGCCCACACAAGTCATTCAAGCCTCTGCATGTCCCACCACTGTTATTTTAGGTCTGTGGGGAGCCTATCTCTGGCATTGGCACCACCACGCAAGTCATCTCCTCTCTCAGCTGCCTGGAAAAAAGAGTAAAAGTAAGGTGCGACATCCATGTGTATATGTCAAGCGATTAAGTAATGCATCACCCTGCCTCAACGTTTGAACCAGTTGGGGCTTCGTTCCAGTTAGATGACTTGCTGCATGTAACAGCAGTATGTGTGCTGAAGTGAACTTCACCATCTATTTTTTTCTTAGAATACTGTAATCAGTATAGTGAAGTAATCCGAGATAGAGCTCACTCTGTCTAGTGCATATTCTTAAACACATTATAACTATAACTTGTTTGAGTATTGGTAGGACAAGGATGATGTGTTTGAATCTCACTTTTTGTTCCACAACCTTTGATTAAGGCAGTGTTTGTTTCAAGAAAAAATTGCGCGAAAGTAAATTTTGAAGAAAAGTGAGAAGGAATCTTTTGTTTGGTTTATGAAAAGTTTGGATGGATAAAATTAGTAGAAAAATGAGAAGATAAATTTGATAGAAGCAAAGAGTGTTCTAATATTTTTCCAAGTATTTTCCACTCCTAACGAAACAAGAATAAAATGGAATGAATTTAATGAGGTACTCACTTTCCCTCACATCAATCAAATACCTTCTCATCTAATATTTTCTACTCCGAACCAAGCAAAGGATTACTCTCTAGCTATCATGATTATTATGGTGTCGCCATGGCGTTGATTAGACGATAATCAGGCGCTGTGGCGCTTTTCCGACTCCGAATCGTTAGACGATTTGAAATATCACAAATTTTAAATAATAAATTGATTAAATTGTGCGTCTGGGAGGGTTCTGAATGACAACAAAAGATGAATTGACCTTTAATTTCCAAAAAAAATGGGCTGGAGGCGCAGCTGCAGTAGTAGCATCTGTTGCAGGTGTTCGTTTAGTGCGAATTAGGGTTTTCCATACAGAAGATAGGTTACATTCAAGTTATTTAAAATTTAAAATAATCTAGTTTGACCCCTAAAAGTCATTAAGAGGTAAAATTGATCTCATATTATTACAATTAACTAAACACATTTTTATTTCAGGCTCTCTAATTTTTAAAAAGACAAAATTTGACCTTATTTTTTACATATAAATACTTAATATTTATGTATAAAGGATAGTCAACGACAGATCATTCGCCATAACGATAAATTTTCTTGACGGTACTTTAGTGTCATAGTTCGCCACGACCGTGATAACTCTAATAGCTATTAAATATTTTAGTTATGTAAAATTGCAACATCAATGTCTATGTGATCTTTGACTGTGTCTTTTATATGTTGAACAACTTACATATGCAATGAGTCGTCAAGATTGGAACAACAACCACAATACTATTTCCCCAAAAACAGTGAAGAATATGAGTCTTGAACATTGGTGATATGTATGTTTGTGTACTTGTTAGATAATTTTAACACACTTAGTTTTCATGCATGTTTTGAAATATGGATGATTTGTATTTTTGAATTAAATATGATTTGTATTTTTAAATTAAGTGAATGTTATATTTGAGTGTAATATAGTATGATAAGTGTATAATATTGAAGAGATCTAATTTTGGCATAGTTTTATATTTTATGTCAGTAGAAAGAATCACAAAGGGGTAAGAAAGTATCACTAATGTAATATCAAAAACATCATAAATTAGCGACACAAAAAAAATGTCGCTATAAGTCATCAAACGGGTCGCAAATTTGTTGTGAATAATATTCAAATCACAAAAACACATCACAAATTAGCCACACAAAAGTATCACAAATTACCGATGAAAAAAATTTGCAAATGGCCTCTGCAAAAACAGTCCATATCACAATATCGATTAGGTATGCTCCCACGATCATTTCTTTTCTCCAGACAAATGTTGAAATAAAGCACAAAAAATTCAACAACAAAAAACATTAAAAACGAGTGAATAATCAGAACCACAAGATGAAAGCAGACAAGGAGTTGAGAAAGAGCTTTCAGTTGTCACCAATCACTATTCTTTCTTTTTCGCTTCATCCCAAAGCTTAAAAATAGAACCAGGTAACGTACAATCAGTGGCGGATCTAAAGGTTGATTAGTGGGGTCACATGACCCCACTCCAAAAAAAATTTGCTTATATTTATATGCTATTTTGGTTATAAAGTTAAAAAAATGTTCATAATGAACCTTCTATTAATCAAAATGACCCTTAATAAATTAAAGACATACAATATATATGCAAATAATTGGTTTTTAGATAACGGACCCCACTTAACATTTTTTCTGGATCCGCCACTGCGTACACTACGTGCTCATGAAATGGACAGTCCATTAGTCACCGGAGTGTGATCTGATGGCAAAGAGGGTGAGCGGTGAATTTTGACGATTTCTGGTTTCAGAGTTTGAATCCCCGATAAACAGTTCATTTTGTTTTTTTGCATGCATAGGAAAAGATTGATGGTCTTTAAAATGAAATCCCAAGTCATGTAAATGGCGCAGGAGGGGAAGAAGCATAGCATAAGCAGACTGTTAGCAGGTCTTCTCCAGCGCCAAACCGTAAAACTTCCAACTCCAACCAAGTTACAAAAATGGCCAGTTGTGTTAGTGCTGCGGGAAGCAGGTGGTTACTCGTCGGAACGACAGCTCTCGTCACAGGAGGAGCCCGAGGAATCGGGTAACATTATATTTTCATTACACCATAGAATAAATCTCTTGTGCTGATGAGAAAAAGAAAACCTAAGTGTGGATTTTTATTTTTGTTTCATGATTCTAAGGCATGCGGTTGTGGAAGAGCTGGCTGGGCTTGGCGCGGCTGTCCACACATGCGACCTGAGGCAGAGCGATCTGGATGCGTGCTTAGTCGACTGGGCAGCCAAGGGTTGGAATGTCACTGGCTCAGTATGCGACGTTTCGAGCCACGAGCAGCGTCTTGAGCTCATGGAACGCGTCTCCTCTATTTTCAATGGAAAACTAAACTTTCTCGTAGGCCAAAAAGTTCTTCGCAAATTAATCCGACGTCCATAATCAGCTATAAATTTCTCTTTACATAATTTTTCTACTCTGACAGATAAATAATGCTGGAATACACATATGGAGGAAGACCGAAGAGTACACGAAGGAGGAGCTGTCGAAAGTCATGGTTACAAATTTCGAGTCAGCTTATCATTTCTGCCAGCTCGCCCATCCCTTGCTGAAAGCGTCAGGCTCGGGGAGCATTGTGTTCCTCTCATCGGTAGCTGGTGTGGTTTCAGCAGGTGTTGGATCCACTTATGGAGTGTCGAAAGGTGAGGTAGTAATTCTAGAGTAACACGTAAGTGTCAAACATTCATTAATTGTAAAAAATATTTAAATTTCTGAATGTGAAGTGTCAAATATGCACATGTCGACCCAATAATCACTCCTCAATTACTAATTAAATCAAATAAATGATTGGTATGCGTTGAGTCTGATGATTCATTGGATTTAACAGGAGCTGTGAATCAACTCGCTAAGGATTTGGCTTGCGAGTGGGCGAAAGACAACATCAGGAGCAATAGCGTCGCGCCCTGGTTCATCAGGACGCCAATGACGACTCTAGTATGTATATACACACTTGTTTATCTCATTTTATACACCAAAATCATCTGTATATAAATTCTCAAAATTGGCAACTATTCATACAAGTATTAATTTTCTTCCTTGGATGCAGTTGTTTGATGAAATGGAAGGATTCTTGGAGGCGGTGGTAAGCAGGACGCCTCTGGGGCGGGTGGGAGAGTCGCAGGAGGTGGCAGCAGTGGTGGCATTCCTATGCCTTCCCGCGTCCTCGTATGTTACGGGACAGATCATTTGTGTCGACGGAGGCCAAACAGTGAATGGCTTCTCCTTCCAGCCATGATCAACCAAACACATCTTACACCATTATACTATCGCATCATATCTCGCATGAAGGTGGTGGCGTCCTGATTTCGTGTTGGTCTTCCCTATCTAAGATTAGGAATTTGAATTTTGGTGGTTAAGTGTGTTTTCTTCTTCTCCCCTGCGTGAGAGTTTAATAATATTGTTCATGTCTCTCCTCTATTTGGGAGCTTGATCCGCCCCTTTGTGAATGTTGTGTCCCTCTCCTGCGTGAGAGTTCTATTCGCCCCTATGTGTGTGTTGTTTCCCTCCCTTGGGCAGGAATTCTGTTTGCCCTTGTGTGGGTGTTGTTTGTTCTTTGTTCTGTGAGGTGCTTCGTGTGATTTGTTTGTTGATGTGATCGATATGTATGTTCTTATTGTAATTTAATGAATTACTTACAATAAAGAAAACATATTATAAGATGTGAGAAGTTTTTGTGTAGGAAAGTTACTATTTATTCGATGTTGAATGTTGGATAACTGTGCAGGAGGTAGAGCAAGGAGTGCAAGTTCTGGAAGGGGTTGAAGGGCGTCAATGAATGTGTTTACATTCCAAACTTTTGAATTTTTATGGCTTATGTATAGCAGGTTTTCGGGTCATTGAAGTACTAAGTTTCAAGTAACTAAGGCTGTGTTTGGTTTAGGGAAACTAAGGAAGAAATGAAAATGGGAGGAAAAATGATTTCCCCATGGAATCCATCCCTTTTTTTTTATTTGGTTAGGGGTGGAAAATTCATGGGAAAGTGCTCAAACACTCTTTCTTTTATTAAAATTTTCTATCTAATTTTTCCTCCTCTAACTTTCCCTAAACTAAACAAAGAATAACTTTCCATTTTCCATCAAATTTTCCCTTTCTCTCAAATTTTCACTAAATCAAACACAACCTAAGTGTTTGAGTTTTTGAAAGAACAAAGGGGCTTTTAGTTTAGTTTGGTGTGGGTTGTGAAAACATGTGTCCTCCATAAGGTCAAAACATATCATCATTTTGTTATGTTGTCTTGCAATGCTGACAAAATCTAGCTTGATTGAAGGTAGATGGCAATTGATGCTCATCACTAGGCCTGGAAAAGCATCTCCAATTCAGGTAATTATTCATTTAGGGTGTGTTTGGTTTAGGAAAAGTTTCATAGAAAGGAGAATTGGATGGAAAATAGAATGGAAATCAAATCTTTCATGGAATCCATTTCATTGTCAATTTGTTTGTTTAACATGAAATGTTTAAAGGAAAATGACATTTCCTATTGTTGTTAATCAAAATTTTCCATACAATTTTCCATCAAACTTTTTTTCATAAAATTTTCTATTTAAACCAAACAAAGAATTTTTCTAACTTTCCATCCAATTTCTTTTCCATGAAATTTTCCCTAAATCAAACAAAGCCTTATATGCTGAGGAAACTATGTGTTGGACGCTCCTTTGAATTTTTATCGTCCGGAGAACTCATTGATTTAGTTCTGTTGGACTGTAAGGGTGTGTTCGGTTTTAGGAAAAAATTAGTGAAAAGGAAAATTTGATGGAAAATGAGAAGGAATCTTTTGTTTGATTTGGAGAAAACTGGGGATGGAAAATTAAATGGAAAGTTATATGAAAAATATGATGGAAAATTTATTTCAATTAAAGAATGTTTTAGTACTTTCTACAAAATTTTCCACCTCAAACCAAACAAGAGTAAAATAAGATGAATTTTTTGAGAGATTCATTAACTTTCCTTTCCCTCTAACTTTTTTCAAACCAAACACAGCCTAAGAGATATCAAGTGACTTCCTTGCCGTCTATAAGTCCATTGAGAGACTGTATATGAATGAACATCATAGTGCACTCATCCTTTGCACTTTTGATGGTTTAAAGAGTTCCTCACTATAATTTCTGACATTCATTTTCTTGAGTTAAGAAAGCAATCATCTTTTAGGGATAGAATCAATAGTATTTGGCCAATTAGAAGTCAATATAAATACAACAACTGAATAAACACACCCTTTTCTGTGAATTATTATCTGTAGCCGCTAATTGGGATCTAATTTTTTATTATCTGTCAATATTTTTGGTGATATCATGTCGTTTGACGCAAAATATGGTACTAATAGATATATTTTCAATTTTATATTCACAGTATATGTTATTATTTACTGTACTTCTGTTTCATGTATTTTATTTTATTTCTTGTATCTGGACTGCTTCTTGAAATATCATTTGTTTCATGTCCTTTAACTTTATTGTTTTGCTACCTATGTGTTGCATAATTTTTTTATTAGAATATCATTGATGAACTTTGATGTTTGTTGGTCATATTAAGTACTTTAATGTTTGCACGTACATATTTATGTACTTTACTTATTATTTTGTTAATTTCCGATTTTATTTCCGCTGAAGGTATAATTTGAAATTTATCCCCTTCACTAGTGTGGATAACCATCATTTGTGCATTACTTTTGGATGTGTTCTAATTTTAATTGAAAATGCTGATTCTTTTGTATAGTTGCATGAGGCTTTTTTGAATGCAATGGGTCAACAACCTAGTGTTATATTGACTGATCAAGATCCTGCTTTAAAAATTGTTGTTCCTAGAGTATTCACACGGTCTCACCATCATTTTTCAATGTGGCATATCATGCAAAAATTGTCCATAAAGGTATTATTTTTGTTGAATTGAGCGTTGGATTATATCTTTTTCAGAACCTTCAATGTACTTTTAGGTTGTTTCATCTAACAATAACGGTGATGAGTTCATGGCGAGAATTGAGTCTGTTGTTTGAAGTAATCATATTGATGTTGTAGAATTTGAAGACGGTTAGATGTCTGTCATTAATGTATGTGGATTAGAAGGAAATAAGTGGTTTAGTGACTGTATGTCATTCGTTGTTTATGGATCCCTACTTATTTTCATGATCTTCCAATGGGTGGGCTGCTACGCACAACATCTCATTTGAAGAGTGAGAACTCGTTTTTTTTTTGTAGGTTTTTAAATAGCCATTAGAGTTTGGTGGAGGTTTTTTGTCATTTGATAACACTATAGATTTTCAACGTCACCAACAGTTAAAACTTGATCATGAATCTAGTATGACATCTTCTATATGCGCAACTCCCCTATCTTTAGAGTGTTTTGCATCAACTGTGTATTCTCGTACCATTTTCTGATTAGTGCAGGCCGAGATTGTTGTTGCGTGTTATGATTGTTGCGTATACAGTGTTGATGTTGAAGTGGATGTGAAGAAGACTTATGAAATAAAAGATTTGAAGTACAGAAATCATTTGTTTGAGGTATGAACCAGTTTGTATTTTATTTTGTACCTAACCAGCTTTATACGGGTTCTTGTTTATTGAATGTGATATAATATTTTTTCGTGTTAGGTCACCTATGACACACCAGATGAGAATTTTGTTTGCTCATGCAAATTATTTATTAGGCGTGGTTATATGTGTCGGCATGTCGTGTTGAAATTAAAAGATTTCTAAACTATACCCAGTATTCATTTGCTACGTCGGTGGAGGAAAGATGTCAGTATTCAACTTAATTATGTGAATTATGGTATAACCTCTGCTTTTGAAGTCGTTTCTCAAGGTGCTTAGATCACTGAACTATGGTTTGAGTTCCATTATTGTTTGTCCACTGCTGGGGGTGATCTTGTGCATGATTGTTATGGTTGGATTCGGTGACTTTATCATAAAACGAGTGCCAAGAAGTCGAGCTTCAAACCAATATCAGCATCATTGTTATTTATCATATCATCTCTGACTTGCTGCGATGTGATACCGACTTTATGTTGGGGATCGCGTACACAAATGTAGTAAGAATTTTCCAAACTACGCGGGATAAGCCCTGATGCGGAATACCCAGTGATTACTATAATCAATTTCAATCCAAATTACTAGACACAAGTCTCGATCCGGATTGAAACACCCAAAAGAAGGGGATTGGGGTTACCTCATGATAAACGCGTCAAGTGTCGCGTCTCTACTGGTATCCACACGTGGGTGGTGGATATCGCGCCCTCTGGAGTACTAGTTCCCGGATGACCCACTCGTCCCATGTCTTCAATCCAATTGAAGAACGGATGTCACATCACACTCTCACTAAACACAAGTCTTAAGCTTCTATTTATAGTGAGAACTGTACTTCTGGTGGTCGGCCCGCGGACCAAGCCCATCAGCTAGATTAGATAGTATTCATGGGTCATATACATGGATTTAACCCATTTGGTTGACCCAGATTAAGCATGGATTAAACCGGATTATATCTGGACCGAATCTTATTCGGTTTATTACTCAACTCAATATTCACCACTCGATTATGTGCGACTCTACAGGTTAATTCTTAATTAGCCATGGATAAAAGACCATTGATCATAAGTGACCCATTGTAAGACATTATGATCCCTAATTAAGAATAGCTGGTTCTCGAGGTGATCAAAAGCATAGTCAATGCCGCAAGTCAATTATCTGGTTTAATTGACACACTTCAACACTTTAGTTGTGTTGTGGTGTGCCCTCCATTTTGGTACAAGTTCACATTTCATGTTTGGACGCTTCTGTACCTTAACAATTTAGGTTTTCCCATTTAGGATATCGAAGATGTTATGAACCAACTTTTCTGTAACCTTAACTGTCCCTTATTGCAGTTGCAAATCCATAGTGTGCTCATTGAAATTGTTTACCAAAAATATCCAACCTTCATTGGTAATTCATCGATTCTGAGATGCATCACATCTTCAAATCTAAGATTTTTAATTGCCCCCACCTTGTGTTTGTTTCCGTATTGTATAATGTGCCCAATGACTTCTATCAATTTCTTGGGACTAGTTCTTGTGGTGAGTGTGTCCGTAGTATCATCTACAAGTTGGTGTCTTTATTACTGATTCTTTTTTTGTTTTTTTCTTTTGCTGCATTGTTTGTCACAAAGTTTGGATGTGAGTTATCCTCTTCATTTGTATGATCCTCTGTTGTTGGAGCAGCATTTGCTTTGGACTTTTTTCCGGATGTTTGTGTAAGCGGCTTAGATGTTGCTGGTGACACAGCTTTTTGCTGCTGCGTTTGATAATCGTATGCTTAATCTTCTAAGATTTATTTTCCCCCTGCATGACATGTGTTTAATTAATAAATTATTGATAGACGGATTTGTTACATATTTTGTACTTTATGGATCACACACATTTTCACCCAAATGTGTCCTGTTTTCTTGAGATTACAGATTCAATTTGTATATCATCGTCAGCCAAGTTCCTTAATAAAGAGGTGAGTCGAATTAAGATATACAAAACTAAAATTTATAGAACAAAGGTACATATATGATATGATACACGAAACTAAATTACATAGAAGTAGAATGCACAAATCAAAAGGATTTGGTGAAGAATTTGCTGAAGGAGATTGTACAAGCGTGAAGGTATATCAAACCACGGCCATAATAAACTTCCAACCCAAACAAAGATATCAAGAACATAAGTACACAGAATAGAAGATGCATACAACCACAAATAGTACATTACACAACCACAAATTAGGGTTTTGAGTAAAGAAGATATGTTTTTGTCAGATTTACACTCAATTTTCTTAAATTTAGAATACATAATTAGACTCATAATAATCGTTAAGATGTAAAATTGACCTCATATTATTAAAATGAACTAAGCACATATTTGTATTTTAGACCTTCTAATTTTTAAAAAGACAAATTTTGACTTTACGTTTACACAATTCACTATAAGCACTTAATATTTATAGATAACGACTAGCCGCTTTAGAACGACAAATCATCCTCCATAACGACAAGTTTTTTCTTGGGTTACTTTAGCGTCATGGCTCGCCATGACACAGTGATAACTCTGCTAGCTAATAAATGTTTTAGTTATGTATAAGCACGACATCAATATCTATATGTGATCTCTGACTGTGTCTTTTATGTGTTGAACAAGTTGCATATGCATCGAGCAAGTACTCTTTCCACAAATGAGTCATCAAGGTTGGAACAAAAATCACAGTACTTCTTCCCCAAAAAATTGAACAATATTAGTCTTCGTGATATAGATGTTTGTATATTCGATAGATAATTTGAACACACTTAGTCGTCATATATGTTTTGAAACGTGGATGATTTGTATTTTTGAATTAATATGATTTATATTTTTGAATTAAATGAATATTTTCTTTCAGTATAAACTAGTTCGACAAGTGTATAATGTTGCAAAAATCTAATTTCGGAATTATTTTATATTTTATGTCAGTAGAAAGCGTCACAGAAGGTAAGAAAGTATCGGTAATGTAATGTCAAAAGCATTACAAACTAGCGACACAAAAAAACATCGCTAAAGTGCTTAAAAGCGTCGCAAATTTGTTGAAAAAAATGCAAACTAACGACGCAAAAACACATCACAAATTAGCGACACAAAAGTATCACAAATTACAGTACAAAAAAAAATGCAAATCGCCTCTACAAAAACATTCCATATCACCGACATCAATTAGGTGTTAGATTTTGCTCCCACGATCATTTCTTTTCTCCAGACAAATGTTGAAATAAAGCACAAAATATTCCCCAAAAAAAACGTGTGAATAATCAGAACCACAAGATGAAAAGGAGTTGAGAAAGAGTGTCCAATTGTCACCAATCACTATTCTTTCTTTTTGGCTTCATCCCAAAGCTTAAAAATAGTACCAGGTAAAGTACAGTATCTGCTCATGAAATGGACAGTCCATTAGTCATCTCGTAATAAAAAGGGTGAAAGGTGAATTCTGACGATTTCTACCTCCACAGTTCGAATCCCGGGCAGTCCATTTGTTTTTTTGAATGCATAGGAAAAGATTGATTGTCTATAGTCCTGGATCGTCTTTAAAATGTAATCCCAAGTCATGTAAATGGGGCAGGAGAGGAGAAAGCATAGCATAAGCAGACTGTTAGCAGGTCTTCTCCAGCTCCAAACCTTAAAACTTCCAACTCCAACCAAGTTACAAAAATGGCCAGTTGTGTTAGTGCTGCTGGAAGCAAGTGGTCACTCATCGGAACGACAGCTCTCGTCACAGGAGGAGCCCGAGGAATCGGGTAACATTATATTTTCATTACAGCAAGAATAAATCTCTTGTGCTGATGAGAAAAAGAAAACCTAAGTGTGGATTTTTATTTTTGTTTCTTGATTCTAAGGCATGCGGTTGTGGAAGAGCTGGCTGGGCTTGGCGCGGCCGTCCACACATGCGACCTGAGGCAGAGCGATCTGGATGCGTGCTTAGTCGGCTGGGCAGCCAAGGGTTGGAATGTCACTGGCTCAGTATGCGACGTTTCGAGCCACGAGCAGCGTCTTGAGCTCATGGAACGCGTCTCCTCTATTTTCAATGGAAAACTAAACTTTCTCGTAGGCCAAAAAAGTCTTCGCAAATTAATTCGACATCCATAATCAGCTATAAATTGCTCTTTACATAATTTTTCTACTCTAACAGATAAATAATGTCGGAATCCACATATGGAGGAAGACCGAAGAGTACACAAAGGAGGAGTTGTCAAAAGTTATGGCTACGAATTTCGAATCAGCTTATCATTTATGCCAGCTCGCCCATCCCTTGCTGAAAGCGTCAGGCTCGGGGAGCATTGTGTTCCTCTCATCGGTAGCTGGTGTGGTTTCAGGAGGTGTTGGATCCATCTATGGAGTGTCTAAAGGTGAGATAGTAACTCTACAGTAACACGCATCAAACATATTGATTGTAAAAAAAATTATTTTTTAACGTGACTTGTCAAGTCTGCATATTTCGACCCAAGCATCACTCCTCAATTACTATTCAAATCAAATAAATGATTGATGTGTGTTGGGTCTGATGATCCATTGGATTTAACAGGAGCTATGAATCAGCTTGCTAAAAACTTGGCGTGCGAATGGGCGAAAGACAACATCAGGAGCAACAGCGTAGCTCCCTCGTTTATCAGGACGCCAATGACGACTCCTGTATGTATATACACACTTGTTTATCTCATTTTATACACCAAAATCATCTGTATGTAAATTCTCAAAACCTGCAATTAATCATACAAGTATTAATTTCCTTCCTTGGATGCAGTTGTTTGATGAAATTGAAGAATTATTGGAGGCGTTCGTGAGCAGGACGCCTCTGGGGCGGTTGGGAGAGCCGCAAGAGGTGGCGGCAGTGGTGGCTTTCCTATGCCTTCCCGCGTCCTCGTATGTTACGGGACAGATCATTTGTATCGACGGAGGCCTAACAGTGAATGGCTTCTCCTTTCAGCCATGATCAACAAAACACATCTTGCACCATTATATTCTCGCATCATATCTCGCATGAAGGTGGTGGCATCCTGATTTCGTGTTGGTCTTCCAAATCTAAAATTAGGAGGTTGAATTTCGGTGGTTAAGTGTGTTTTCTTCTCTCCCCTACTTGAGAGTTTAATAATATTGTTCATGTCTCTCCTCTATTTGGCAGCTCTGTTCGCCCTTGTGTGAGTGTTGTGTCCCTCTCCTGTGTGAGAGTTCTATTCACCCCTATGTGGGTGTTGTTTCCTCTCTTGCGCGGGAATTCTGTTTGTCCTTGTGTGGGTGTTGTTGGTTCCTTATTCAGGGAGGTGCTCGTGTGATTTGTTCGTCGATGTGCTCTATCTATATGTGCCTACTGTAATGTAATGAATTACTTGTAATAAAAAAAAAACATATTGTAAGCTCTGAGAAGTTTTTGTGTAAGTTGTGTGCATTACTCCTTTGTCCTCTTTCACTTGTCGCTTCAAATACCGTGCATTAATTTTTGAACGCAAATACTCAACATATAGATATTATAAAATTATATTATCAAAGTAAAATTCGATACGAACACATTGAGATCCATCATCATGATGTTTATCATAAAAAATCACATACAATACGGCAAGTCAAACTCAAATTTATAAAAGGAAATCACAAGTAAAAGAAGACATAGGGAGTATATACTTAGAAATATAATTTGTTTTTAAGAAAAGATTTTTTTTAATTTTTTTATTGTAATAATTTTTGAGTTCATACATATTATAAGGATAGTAATTGATCAAATTATACGACATAATTTTAATTTGACAATATGTGTTAATATATGCTTATGAAACTTTTGGGAAATTGTGAGAAAATGAAAACAAGAGATAAATGGGTATAATTATGAACAAATATGTACAACAACAAAACAAAATTAAAAATGATAAAAATTTCAAAAAAAATTATATACAACAAATAAAAATAATTAATGACCAAAATTTAATTTAAACTAGTTTAAATTAATTTAAAATACATTTTAAATAGAATATGTTATCTATTAAAATTCAACATTTCTACTTTCCCCTTAGTGGTCAGGGGCGCTCAC
This sequence comes from Kalanchoe fedtschenkoi, assembly GCA_002312845.1. Classification (NCBI taxonomy): domain Eukaryota; kingdom Viridiplantae; phylum Streptophyta; class Magnoliopsida; order Saxifragales; family Crassulaceae; genus Kalanchoe; species Kalanchoe fedtschenkoi. The sequence goes on along the minus strand of NQLW01000053.1, from coordinate 2,118,044 downwards.
CCCTCCACCTTGATAGTGTACACACATACTCACTACAAGTCAGTTCACGCGCACCTTCAACGTATCTAATCGTAAATACGATACCGAGGGCTTAAAATTGAACATTTAATCTCAAATTTGTCATTTAAGTCGCACATTTAATTCGTGACGAGCAAAAACATTTGTATGTTATTTTTGTAAAAATAAAAAATGCCACGTGGAAAACCAATCCAGATTATGAAAATGTGTCCGACCGCACAGAAATCGAGTAAACAGACGCAGCAGCTTCTTCTCACACTCTCCACTCATGGCGGTCGAGACTTTGAGTTTCGGCTTTCGAAACTCCGTACCAACCCCCGCGCCCGAATCTCGCCGCCGTCAGTCGCCGACGACCAGCTTCAATTCAAACTACTCCGTCCACAATGCGCGACGAAAACTCCGGCCGATTTCGTCTTCTTCGCTGGTGGACACGCAGCGCGAGGAAGCAGCCTTCACGGAGCCGGAGAGTCGGCTGATCGAAGCCTTGATAGGAATCCAAGGCCGCGGCCGCTCTGCTGCTCCTCGCCAACTCAAAGTGTGTCTTGTCAAGCTCTGAATGAAATGAGCGTCACCATTTTTGTAGGAAAGTTACTCTTTCTTGGATGCTGAATGTTGGATAACTGTGCAGGAGGTGGAGCAAGCAGTGCAAGTTCTGGAAGGGTTGAAGGGCGTCAATGAACCGGTGCGTGTTTGCATTCTAAACTACTGAATTCTGATGGCTTATGCATAGCAGGTTTTCTGATTGTTGAAGTGATAAGTTTCGAGTAACTAAGGCTGTGTTTGGCTTAGGGAAACTAAGGAAGAAATGAAAATGGGAGGGAAAATGATTTCCCTATGGAATCCATTCCATTTTTTTTATTTGGTTAGGGGTGGAAAATTCATGGGAAAGTGCTCATACACTCTTTCTTTTGTTAAAATTTTCTATCTAATTTTTCCTCCCCTAACTTTCCCTAAAACAAACTAAGAATAACTTCCCATTTTCCGTCAAATTTTCCCTTCCCTCAAATTTTCCGTAAACCAAACACAGCCTAGGTGTTTGAGTTTTTGAAAGAACGATGGGCTTTAAATTTAGTTTGTGAAACATGTGGCCTCCGTAAGGTGGTCCAAACAGTATCATCATTAGTGTTATGTTGTCTTGCAATGCAGACAGAATCTAGCCTGATTGAAGGTAGATGGCAACTGATGTTCACCACAAGGCCTGGAACAGCATCTCCAATCCAGGTAATTATTCATTTAGCAGTCCTGTTATTAATAGTAGCGGGATAAATAATCCCACCTAATTTGGAGGGATAAACAATCCTGATGTTTAAAGCTAAAATCTATTTATTGGGATTATTAATACTTATTCTATTTGCAACCAAACACGTTACACTATTATTAATTATCCTATCCGGTTATTAATCCGAGCTACCAAACGTGGGCTTAAATGCTTAGGAAACCATGTGCTGGACTTTACGCTCCTCTGAATTTTTATCCTCGGGAGAACTCATTGATTTAGTTCTGTTGGACTGCAAGAGATATCAAGTAACTCATTGAGAGACTGTATATGAATGAACATCAGAGTGCAGTCATCCTTCGCACTTTTAATGGTTTCAAGAGTTCCTCACTAAAATTTCTGACAGACATTTTTTTGAGTTAAGAAAGCAATCATCTTTTAGGGATAGAATCAACAGTTTTTGGCCAATTTGAAGTGAAAAAAACAACTGTCTAAACACAGCCTTTTCTGTGAATTATTATCTTTAGCCTCTATGCTAATTTGGATCTAAATTTTTATTGTTGCAGAGAACATTTGTTGGCGTAGATAATTTCAGCGTTTTCCAAGAAATATTTCTTCGAACTAATGATCCTCGTGTATCTAATATTGTGAAATTCTCCGATGCCATTGGTGAGCTGAAAGTTGAGGTATGATTTCAATTCCTAAGTGAGGGAGTTTGCTTTTGATAGTGGAGTTTGTGCTAGTTGGCGATGACATACCATAGCCTGTTATCCAACCCCAATGTCTTGTAAACGTACAGCATTCTAGAATCGGGATCTTTGACTAGTTGAATGTTTATGAAAATTTGAGGCTGGTTGCTGAGTCCCCTGGAATTGAAAGTTTGCTATAATATGTTGCCTAAAAGAAAACACAACAAAAGCTGTTGAAGTTCCACATTCCTCGCATGCAGATAAATAATATAATCTTGCTTGTGACTTTCCGAGTAGCATTTGATGCAGCATCGTCATTTCTGAACGCAGGCAGCTGCATCAGTTAAAGATGGAAAGCGAATACTCTTTCGATTTGACAGAGCCGCATTCTCTTTTAAGTTCTTGCCATTTAAGGTTCCATACCCTGTCCCATTTAGACTTCTTGGAGATGAGGCGAAGGGCTGGTTAGACACCACTTATTTATCTGAGTCTGGCAACCTGCGTATTTCACGAGGGAACAAGGTTAGGGAGCAACACATTTTTTCCAAGTAGCGAGCTTGTATTGCTGGTCATTGAATGAGAAAAATGGCGACGCTTTTGGATGGTTATGATTAAAGACCTCTACCAATTTATCTGTAGTGCAGGGAACCACTTTTGTTCTCCAAAAGAAAGCTGAGCCAAGGCAGAAACTGTTAACAGCTATTTCTACAGGAACCAAAGTGAAGGAGGTAGAAACAGGAACTGAAACATTTCATTGTTCGTATTGGAAGATTTCACTTACCATTTTCACTTTTGTGCAATTATGCTGTGCTGTTGGACGGTTGGAACTTGTAGGCCATTGATGAATTTATCTCCTCAAACCAAAATATTAATGGGCGTGAGCCAGAGCTCCTTCCGGGCGAATGGGAAATGTTATGGAGCTCTCAGGTAATTGATTTGTTATTTTCCTCTTTGTTTCTTATCATGTTTTAGAGACGAGTGATAATTGTAATCAGACTTGTCCCATCTGGAAGCTGTCAGTCTGGCTTTGTTCGCATTTTCGTCATAGTTAATGAACTATTTTTTTTTTCCCAATACCAGCTAAGTTTGAACACCATCTTAGTGAAGCTAATCACATTGCTGCAGGTAGAAACAGATAGCTTGCTGGAGAATGCTGCTAACGGTTTAATGGGGAAACAGGTGATTTCCTATATATACACATCCCGCTTGGAATGTGTGAAGTAATATTTCTCATGGTTGGGTGCTTGGATGTTTAGATTGTGAGGGAGAACGGTCGAATGAAGTTCTTGGTGGAACTGTTCCTGGGGATTAAACTTTCCATGGATGGTGAATACGTGTAAGCATCAAATATCAGCAGGTCATAAAATTCTCCATAATCACCTTGACACCATCCTCTTGGCAAATATGAGCAGGAAGTCAGGTACAAACGTGTATGATGTTGTGATGGATGACGCTGCCATAATTGCCGGTGCATTTGGGCTTCCAGTCGAAATGACAACCAAAATGAGCATTGAGCTGCTGTAAGGCATCTTAAATTTTGAATAGGATTATGTGCAAACTGCAAAACCTTGTTTCTGATACCAGGGATCAGCTAATTCTACTGCTGAGTGCTGATTGATATTGGATTATAATGCAGATATACAGATGAGAAGATCAGGATCACAAGGGGATACAATAAAATTCTTTTTGTACATCTTCGTACTGGTGATTCCAAATAGATGTTCCTGCACTGCCTTTTGCGGCTAGGCTGGTTTTGAACGAGTTTTCTTTACTTCATTTGTATATAAATACCAAAAGGTCTCTCTGTACATCAGGTCTGAGTTCCTCCACATTTGGTATCATCAAATGTCCCTTTAAGGTATAAGTGTTGTCATTGTCATAAATGATACAGACTTCAAAGCAGCTCCGCAGTGATGCACTAAGTGAGGACCATCAGTTGGACATGAAAGTATCAGCAGCAGATACCATTCTGGTGGTCCTTGTCATTATGTTAGACTAGGCTTAATTTTGATCCCAGACAAGCAAATCACTTTGGACTTGGCCAACGGGACAACCTAAAAATGTACTAAAATTCCCAGAAACGTTGCAAGACCACCAATGTAGTATATGAAGTAGTCACACTCCCAATTACTTATATTTGATACCAAGTAATAACTACCAGTACAAGTAGCATATGTTCAATTATCGTTGGCTCAAGGGTTGTATAACTGAAAATTGGCAATACGTTTGACCTCATCATAACGTTAATAACATTCTCTACCTACAACTGCATGTTATGTGTCCTGCCTTCACTGACATTTTGTATGAATGATTGGTTAAGCTTACATTCCAACTTCAACACCTGTCCTAATGTTGTACATACACTATGTACAAGGGAAGGGAGAAATCAGAGACATGGCAACTGAGAAGAAAATTGTCACAATTTTGGTCAAAGGGTAGCAGCTGATGGCACACATTGACATTCTCTATGCATTGGGGTTGTTGTTTCCCGCCAGGATAAGGGATATTTCCAGCCCCCTACTAAACGCTTGGTTGAACATGAGCCTCGTCTGGAAAGTGGATACAAATGGGAACCACGAGAACAATGCAATAGGTATGAAGATTATCATCCCCATCCCAGCGTCATACAGGCAAGCCATCGAGCGCACAGACTTCCACAAACCTAGCTTCTTCACTACGGGCTTCCAAGCCACAGCAATCTGCACCCAGCGTGTGCATTTTAGAAGAATATAAAGGAAACATGGAGTGATACTGAAAGTATCTGAAAAATAAACCTCAAACTCACCGATAGAATTCCCCACCCAGTGGGTATAAAAGCCAGAATACAAGCAAATACATCTGTGGTGCTCAATTTTGTGAATACAATTGCAAGGACTAATCCAGCAACAGCTGCCATGAAGAAGATGCCTTGTACAAAGCGCATGGCCAACTGGAAGTTCACTGTGAATTTCTGGCCAACAGTGAAAACCTGCACATGTATAAGCAAATCAGGTTTAGATTATCAATCCACAGAAAACAGAAGAGAAAGGTAAGACACTGGCATTTGAGTTTTCTAAACAAACCTTGAAGAGAACTATAAGCCCAGCCAACACAGCCCAAGAAAGCCCATAAACCTAAAACACATCAGCTAGAAGCATCAGCTTGCAAGTAGGTGCAGCTAGGACTAGGATAAAAGATTCGGTCATGTTAAAATGAAAATTAGAGCAGCAGCTACTCAAAATTGAGCATAGCATAACTGAAACTGATTGCTTGAGGTACTACCAAAATTGGAAGTATTGATATATAATGCCAATGCTGACCACATAACCAACATATAGATGCACGAGTAATGAGTCCAAGTTGGAAGATGAATCTTACACTCAGTGAAGTATTATCTTCTTGAACGTCAAGTTTGTAGACAATTCCAAACTGGAAGACGAAAAATCGTAAACTCAAGATAGTTTCCATTACCCTTCCAGAGAAGGTCCGAAGGTGAGCCTGCAACATTCAGTAAAGTAGTTGAACTGTCAAATCGACAAGAACCTATATTCTAATGAATTTAGGATATTTTATCTTAAAACCAAGTGTGAAAAGATCATAATTACAGCACAAATAGCAAAAAAATTACAACAATCACAAGAATATGCAAAGCAGATTTGTAAAATATTTCAACTTGTAAAAATACCAGTTCTTCTTCCCACCAAGCTTCCCAGCTTTCCTCTCCCTTAACTCCAATCCCACCTCTGTACAAAAGCCAGTTTGTCCAGTCCCTGAAATCTTCAACAGTCCTGCAAAGGAGGGTATGCTGAAATGTTATACATATGATTGTTGGGTTATCTGTGGTTTTGTTAGCGGAAACGTGACCCACTTACTTCTGCCATTCAAAACCTGCTGGATTAAACAAATAAGGAGCATAGAGCCAAGAGAGAGCCATGAACCAACTGCTAATTGTAAGAAGAATGTACGACAGGGCGCCTCCTTCATTATATCCATAAGCAAGATATACTATAAGCAAAATCGCAACCTCTAACCTGAGAGTCAAAGATAAAGGTTGTGTCAGTTACATGAACACACGTGCAAGCTTAGAGGTTCATTACACACAAGCATACATATAATACACGCACCCTTTAACAAAATGACTGCGGGAGTAAAGGCGGTAATTCTCAGTAAATTTTATATGGCGAACCACGAATCCTCTGCCAGTAGCTTGATACTGTTACAATCCAAAATTTACAATTGTTTCATGATTGTAGACATATAATCAGCATGAGATAAGGTCAAACAAAGAACGCCGGGAACAAACCCTAGCTCCACCATGAAGGATAGTACGGCCAAAATAGTGGGTTCTTGTGCCCAATGAAAATGTGAAAAATACAGAGCAAAGCTGAAGCTGCATAGTGACAAAACTGACAACAGCCTGCAAAAGTTAAACCAGATATGCAAAAGTTATGAAACAGATTTTAAACAATTTCTACCATTCAGCTTTGTGGTTACACAGCAGGTAAAGCATATAATAAAAATTCTTATATTTATGTTTTTATGAAACCATAATGATGTACCAATGAAATGTTACATCAACAGAATTTGGAGATATTACCAATAGAACATTACATAAGCACTTACCCTCAAAAATCCTTGCTCCAAAATGAAGCCCAAGACCATTGGAACAGCAGTGAAGATACCAATTTGAAGAAGAAACTGAGTATTTAATGCAGCACTCAGCGCCGTATTATCTGTTATTCGAGCTCTTACTGATAATTGTTCTCCGATTCCAGACAAAGCCTGTTATAAAAGAGCAAATTTTAAACCACATAAACTCAGTTTAAAAGGTTCGTGTTTCGCAAATTAATCAACTGATGGATCTTATCTGTCACCGTTTTATAATTATAATATAAAGCAACTTCCACCCACTAGTGTTTAACTATCGCTAGTATAGATGATAACCATATAAAAGACCCTAGTACAAGAAGTCAGAAATGTTAAATATAGAGAATTTCACACCCAAAGCTCTCACATAAAAGGTATAAATACAATCATTTACCCAACCACACTCTTCACTGACGTAATTTTACAAGAACGAACTCAAATGAGCTTACCAAATATAACTTCCCATATAAGAAAGCATATACAGTCAGCACAGTCAACTGCATTAGACAAGAAAACTTGTAAGCAACAAATCAAAAGCAAAAATTTATAACAAAAATTGAGGAAGAGATTGTGATCTCACCCCACCTAAAAGTCTTCAGAAAAAAATTAAAATAGCTATGTTGTAAGTTTTACAAACTAGTCAGCTTCAGTAATGAGCTGAATGGTACACTATGAGGGCTACTTTAGTGTCCACCCCTTGTTTTTTTGGGTGTGAAGTACAATTCCATTCAACCAATACCAATTAGATACATTATCACAAGGCGGAATCCAGAGGCAAACAATGGGACTAAGTACCAAATCCACACATTAATATGTAGGATTCCATGCCTTCAGTGGGAACTGACTGCCACCCTCTTGGTTTTAAAGCCAAGACCCTTTCCACCAAACCCCTCACCCATTCAGCCGATGAAAGCCAATTATATTACAAAATTAAAATTACAAGTGCATGCCATCCAGTACATAAATAAATTTGTATACCCTGACTCAAAATAGTCCTTTTATTGCTTTTCTGAGCTCTATTTCAGTTTTTCATTGAAGTCAGTCCAGAAATAATTGCATTTGACTATCACTTTTTTCTATTAACGCGTAATAATCGTGTTTTCATATTGTGAAATGCATTTAAAAAACATGATAAGCTTAAATCTGAAGTCAACATTGAAGCTTATGTTTCGTCAACAAAAGTATAACTCTTCTATTGGAATAATGTAGGCCAAATTTCATAAATTTTTTGGAAAAATTGCATACCATCGTGCAGAAGTAAAACCCTACAGTGGTGAAGTAGAAGGACATCATTCGAAAAAAGTCAAATAGCTGTCCAAGCCTATAAATATCACGACTCAGAACTTGTTCACCGTTACCACCAGCTACTTTTCCTTCAAATAAGGCTATTTGATTAAGTCCAACATCTCTCCCTTTCCCAACCTGCGCAATGAACATAAGAAAGTTTCCCCTCCAAGATATGCATAGAAAAAAGATCCAACTTTCTTTCATAATACCTGAATATACTCATGATGAGTGATATTCCCTTGTCTCAAAGTAGAATTAAAACCTGCATTCAAGGGTTAAGATTATTGCAATATACCGATAGATTTAAGGGTAAATATCAAGGGGTAACCAACAATAATTAAGATATTGTAATCTGAAGGTGTAATAACAATTTTCAAATCCACAGAAACTCAAATACAGACTGCAATCTTTTAATAAAAAGATAGATTTAGAAACCCCCAACTATGAGTCACATAAACATTTTGTGATATTTGATAGGAAAAAAAATCTGTAGTTCATAATCTTAAAAACTATATAAAATCCCAGCTCTTGAATTACATTATGTATTTTAATCTTGCCCCCCTTGTTTTCCTTCTTTTGGCCCTAATGTTTATTCAAAAAAATATATATTACATGTACTATACGCTTAATCTTATTTGACAATACTGATCGTATTTTTTCAAAAGCAACCGCAGCCGAAACAGGTTCTTGTAAATGTTACATACCAGCAAATATGTCTTCACTGATGTTGATGACACGAGAAGCCTTGCTAATACCACCTCTTGTTATGTGAAAAACTCGATCAAATACATCAGGATGCCCATAATGCATACGGACCCTGAAAGTATAAATAATGCCTTCGTATTTTATCTTCAAGACTATTGCAAAATTAATAGCACAGCATGACTCATTCCCTGAACTTACTTAAGGGGAGTTGCCAGTACCCGCTGACCTAGTGTCACAAAGCTAGTTTCTTGATTAGACATGAATGAGGCCAGAGAGGACACACTACGAAGCAATAGACATTAAAGCTTTGTAAGTACATCAGAATTCAATATTCACATTAATATGAATAACCAGATCTAGGAAACGAACCTTCCAGTAAACACGTGTTCCCTGACACCGAGAATGGTAGGAGGTCGAATGCCATGATCACGATGAAATTCTTCAAGAAGGTTTCTCATTTTCAAAGCTTCTTCGAAGTAATTGTCCTAGATAAAACAAATACGAATTCTTATATGAAGGAAATACTGAGATACTGCAATATCTTAAGTCAAATTTCTATGAGAATTCTATCCAAGGAATGTATTGAGTTTTGTCTAATAAAATTTGCTTGCCTGGTTCATGTCAATTGTTTGAACAGCATTGCCACGAGTAAAGACAATAGCATGATTTTGATTCTCTGGCTTTCCTTCACCAAGCTTAGGGTTACCAGGCAATTTTATGGAATATATTTCCTGCATAAGCCGCAAATAGTAGTTAACCAAAAAGTTAAGTATAAAGTATTCGTTGTTCATCTTGAAACTGTGTAAAATCTTGATTTATTTGTAATCATATTTGATAAGTAACAGCCTACAAAATAGAGAATATATATCTAGCGATATAATACAGGGAGTTCAACTAAAACAGTAAACTTGGGAGAAGCCATCAATGAATTCAAACAGCATATTGCCAAAAAAAAAACCCTGTATATGACACTAAACATTTATGTATGAATGCAGATTGGAAATCTGCATGTCACTAAGACATTTAACTACGAAGCATTTGAAAAATGTCTTAGAACAATATAAAAGATGGACTTCTTATCTTTGTTGCGTCCTTAATCAAGGATTAAACCATACTTAAGATATAAATTTCTATTTCCCAGTCTCTTTCATGAAGATGACTCTTGCTTTAATATCAGTTAGTGGTATACTGGTATGATAAGATGTTTTCAGTTACACTCTTATTTCGTAAATAGTAAAAATCATCAGAATAAAATAAAGAATAATCAGGGAAAGCTGAGTGACCAAACCAAGGATATATATTTGGTTGCTCTTGTTCGAGAATAAAATCTTATGTTATGACTTCTATTTCTTTTTTCAGTCCATTTTCAACCATCATGAACTCGTCACAGTTGTTTGGTAAAATGAAGTGGACACGAGTACAAAAATCTATCCTGGCAAACTTGTAGCAGAAAGCCCAAACAAACAAAAAAATTCAGAAAACACCAAAGATGGAAACATCAGCTGGTGTGAGGGTGAATAGAATACAGTACACATTGAGTGCGTGAATGTGAATCCTGAGGAACGCACCTTGTCATTGCCACTGATGTCAGCCTTAACAAGTTTTGAGTAGTAGTCCATGTGCACTTTGCCATCTTTCAAGGTCTCAACCACATCAATAAAAGCAATTCGAAGAGCTTCATTTCTATCATAAAGCCAGACGGTGAACATTTACAAATAGTTGACACTATGAACGCAGGACATGGGATGAGACAAATAATGAGTGTGGAAGACTCAAATGGCTTGCACATGACCAATAAATCTTATAGAACAAGATACTTACCTTTGCATCAGTAAGGCAATATCAGAAGCTTCAGGCTTATGTTCTTCCTTTTGTTTCCCGTATATTTGACATGTGACAACATATGTAAATTTTAAATCTGCCTGGGCTCTGGCTTCAGGAGAAAACTCAAAACCCTGGGTATCTGTATCATTTGCAGGGACAGCAGCCTCCACGTCTGGTATCCAACAGGCTCATTTATAAGCAAAGACACTATCATGTAACTATAAGGAAAATGGGCATAGAAATTTACCACCACTCGAAGTCCTTTCCAGGTACGTCTGTAACATCAGAGCTCTCCTATAATACATCATTCCGCGAACTGTGTCACACCATAAAAAGAAGGTAAATTGTAGATAAATTTCAAAAGTAGAGATTAAACAACATGAACCAGATAATTTCTAATGATGATAGAGAAATCAATAATTTTTAGTGACAATGGAAGAGAACAAAAAAAGGGGCCCATGTATATTTGCACAAAATATATAATATTTGCACAAAATATATAAAATTTGCACATGGTCGATCATTAAGGATAGTGACTAAAAGGAGAGCTGTCGCCACAAGAATATTTGAAATGGTGATACCAGCTTACACACACATACACACCTACAAGTAAAGAAATTTCCAGGTTACAGACCCTTTCAAAGCTTACTTCGAACACCAAAGTTATCAAAATTTTCACTCTGATACGCTTTATTGATGTTTGAAAGGCTCTAATTGCATCTCCTTGACAGTAAAAAATTTGATCTAACATAGGGCACATAGATTATTGCTCCTCGTAAAAAGAATATCTCACGAATATATAAAGGAAATATGTGTGGGTTCAGTTCTTTGAAGATAAGATTTTGCCATTTCAGCTCATATCATCTCTTTTTTATGTTACAACACTTACTAATAACATAGTTACCTGTTCTTGCAAGTGTCTGGCCGCGGTAGGAGGCCCAAAATCGAAGTTCAAGAATGTCAGACGGATTATCAGAAAGCTCAGTATCAGGTGCATTTTCATCGCGTCCAATTCGAGAAAGAAAATTCTTCCACTCATCTGAATAATTAAATACATTTTAAATGTTGCAAACAATAATTATGGCATCAAACTGGCGCTGAAAATCCTCTAGAGTAAGAAAGGCATGTCCGAGTCACTCAACAATTGACATCAAGTAGTAACTGACAACAGATGCACTAACAGATCCATATGTTTATATAATTATAAATATGTAGAATACAGCAGTGCATCACAGTTTCGAAAAAGCAAACAACAAATATCGAAAAGTTTAAAATACATACCTGGATAAATTTTCTGGAGATAAAACAAAATTGATATTCCATCCTCATTTTTTTTCAGAAGTTCAGGCATTGTATACAAAACAGTTTCTGAGTAATATGGAGTGAATACACTGCGCATAAGTTCATAACAAAATGGAAGATCATCAGTCAGGCCAAGGAGGTTTCATAACTCAAAAAAGGGACAAACGACATTGGCCTACCTAAATGACAACATTTCACGAACAGGTCTTGCAAGAGGCATATCCATGAATAGTGAATTTGTAAAGAACTGTAGCCTACGCCTTGCTTCAAGATTCCTGGGCACATTTGCGGCTGAATCTTTGATGGTCAGGAGTGAATATAATCTTCTCACTTGAGATCTCTGCACATGTTTATAAACAGATGTTCACTCAGACATAATGAAATTATGGCAAGGAAGCATATGACGTGGTTATGCAAGCAAGAAAACCATACCAGTTCGGTATCCTTTGGCCACTTCAGTGTTGAAAATAGACGACCTTCATTTCTTGCTTTTGAGAGCAAATTCCACGTCTCATAGTTCTCCCTAGGTAATTTTACAACTAATCAACACAGAAATTGACAAGACAAATTTTCTTACCTTTTAATTCATATGAATCCTTCTCACATACTCCCTCCGTCCTCTTATACATGTCGGTTTAGGTTAATTTGAGTAGATTAAGATGAAGTTAATGTTAGCAGTTGAACAAATTTAATGAGTGGGTGGTTGGTGTTTTTTTAAAAAAATTCATACAAAAAGTAAAATTGGTAGATTATTACTGGTAAGAAATTATTTTTTATTGATTATGATAAATAGATGATTAATGTTTGAAGTTTTAAGGTATATGTTGATATTAAATACGCATTGAAAATCTAACAGTGACAAGTAAAAGTGGACAAAAAAATTCGGTTAAGTGACATATAAAAGAGGTCAGAGGGAGTACCTCATGTTGATAGACATTATATCATAACGCATAACATCATAAAGATCTCGAATAGCTTTAACAGCACCCTTTTCCAATTCCGGTGTTTCAGCTTCTTTCTGAAACATGCACAGGTCCAGTAAGGAACAAGTGTGAACACTGTAATATTGATATACAAGAAAAAAATTCTCAAAAAATTACCGCAGACTCTGATTTCAAAATAGCCCTGAAATTGTTTAGTCCGTATCAAGTTCGATAAGAGAATATACACTTGGACAATTTGCATTCATTATGTTGGTTTGGAATTTCATTAAATTTTGTTATAGTGTGAAAACTTTAAGAAGTCGACAAACAGGTAAAATGTAAATTAGACTGCAAGATGGCATCAAAATTTACACTTATCGATGATTAACAGACTTGTAATCATGAGCTGTGAAAAACCTCAATTGTGCACATAAGATCATGAAAATGATGTGATTTTGTGATTGCCATTAGTTTTTCTTTCATGATATTTGTACTTGCTTAAGGTTTTATAAAGAGACTCACCAACACAATGAAAATATTCCGAATATTCAAAATGCTTGACTAGTTGATACCACCATGCTTAATAAGTTTTAAACTAGACTCGCCACCTTGGTAAAGTGTTCCGATCAGTCAAAATGTTGGATTTGCTGATACCACAATCAATGTCAAAGGACCCCCCACCAACAGAGGGGCGTGGAAAAAAATGCTATAAACGCGAAGAACCTTAGCCATGACAACCTATATATGGGAATGAGTAAACACTCACCAGGATACCCATAAGTGCAGTTACTCTTGTTATCACAAGTGACAGCTTATTCAACTGCAAGTCATCATGAATAGTCCTTCTAGAAAGACTTCCTTGGATATCTTCATATATTCTCTCTACCCTAATTCGGTAAGGATGGGGAAAATCCAGTCATTTAATAAATGGCTGTATCAAAAATAAAAGCGGCATGCCAACTTAAATAATGCCCACTTACCACATTCTTCCTTCCGCATCCAAAATTGATGTCAAGATTACTCTAATAAGATAGTAGCACTCCTCAACCGCATAACGCATATAATCATCTCTACAAATCTTTTCCCACATATCATATTGTGAATCTTTTGATTCTGATGCAATATCTTTGGCCATAAAGACCTATATGAAGTGTAGTACATGAGTGCATAAGTTAAAAGGTGATGGGGCAAGCCATTGAAAGAAGCGGGACATCATGAAACATCTGATCACCTTGCTTGCAAGAAGGAAAAGAGGCCATTGAACCAATGGGAGATCTCCAGAATTTTTCGGCATGTGAAGTAGTTCCACCTCCCTAGGAATTGTAAGCAATAAAACAACACAGAAAACCCTAATCAACATTATCCAGATAACCATACAAAAATATATTTATCAAGACAGTGATGCCCTCACAGGTTAGTAATATAATCTTCTTCCCTTAGGGTTTTGACGAATTCATTCCAGTATGGCGAAAACTGAGCAGCATCTACTTTTTTCGTAGCCACAGCCTTCAATACGAGAAAAAAGGCTTCTCGTTAGATAAAAAAGGATCAGGAGTCAGGACTGATTTTATGCATTGGAAGAAAGCGTCTGATGTAAACCGGTCAGTCATAAAGGAAGCCTAGGATTGCAATCTTCAGTGTACAGCTGGAAAATTTTCTATTCAGCACAACCCTCATACTATTGAAAACACAAATTATTTCATTTTTGATGTGTTGATGAGCTTATATTGAAAACTTGAAATGACAATAACAGATTGTAATGGGGCAAGGATGGGCTTTGCAATGTTGTGATATTCAGGTTTTCACCCGACCCCATCCCCTATATATATGGCTTTAGGAATATCATAAAAATATTAAAGAAAATAATTTTCACCAAATTAGGTTTGCACCCTAGATTTAGGAAAATGATAGAATCAAACTTGAGATATAGCAATTCCATCTAAACCGTGTGTGTATGTTTTCATTCTCTTTTTCTTTACACAAACTCAACCACCATGTATTCAAACTTTAAAATAGGTAGGAACCACCCCTCACTCAGTTGTCAGGCCACACCCCTGGTGGCTAAATATGTGTGAGTGTGGATGCGGATAGGGTAAGCTTGACAATAGAAGTGTCAAACCGCTCCAGGCAAATTAATGCTGTGAACAACACGAGATTAATGAATTAGCTTACCTGAACGGGAGATTGTTCAGGGTTCCTGAAATGTCAGAGATAAATAAACCATAAGTACGAACATGCCACGAACAGAAAACAAAGAATAAATTCTCAGAAGCAGGTTAGACAGAATAGCATGCCTATCAGAAACCCGAACATGCAGTTTTCCCATAAATGCTTCGGGAAACATCTCGAAAAACCTTTGAACATCATCCAGGGTGTTGATCTGGATGCCAAGAAAAGAAATTCAGTGGAAACCAGGAATACTTCCAGACAAATAATATTGACTGATAACATGTCCATGAGTCTTGAAAGATGCTTCACGACTCCAAACAAGATAAAGAATGAATTAGCATAAGTATTAAAATGAAATAAATCTAGTGGCACACCATGCCGGACTCAGTGTTAAACATTTACCTCACCCAGCCGATCTCTTGCCCCCAACAAGAATCCCCAAACAGCAGAAAAGATGGTGTAGAAAACATGGATGTCTAAAAGATATATCTGAAGTACCAAACAGGAAACACAAAATTAACACCATATGTGTCAAGAACATTGATGAGCACCATTAAAATTGAATATCGATGCATGTTCATCCAGGTAATCATGAACAGAAAACAATACAAGTATTCGCACAGCAGACTTTTGACAGTTGTGTGGAAAAGGACCAACTACGAGCATTTGAGCAAGTTCAGATTCAAATCATTTGATCAGGGTCCTACTATTTTTACAACTACGAAATCTGTCGACCTGAGTTGTTTCAAAATCAAATGAAAGACACAAAGGCATGGCAAATTCGAATTTCAAAAATTATGAATGTGCACATTTTTGGTCTTTGCTAATTGTTCATGTTGAATTACATCTTTCATTATTATGACAACTTTGAGTTTTCGAAAACTTTGTTAAATCTGGATTGCCTAGTATTGGAATTCTAAGCCTTGACAAGATTTGAATTACTACCCATATAAACCGGATTTGAGAGTCCCAAAGTTTCGAAATCAAACACTGGACGTAGATCATTACGATATGTAATTCTAGTGTGTTTTTTCAATCTTGTTTGTTGTTATTGTGAATATTTTGTTGTGCAGCTCTAACAAGTTGGTATCACATCTAAAATTTTCGAGAAATGGTGACTCCATTGTGACTTTATACTTTTTGACGACAAGAAAAACTTTGCAACATTGAGAAAAAATGAAGGCTTTTGTTGCGGTATGAGTGAACACTGAACAGTGAGAAATTTTGAAAGTAAATATCCTGAGGATATAACTTCCGCTGAGATTGAGGAGATGAAAGGAGCGTTGGGAGCAATCCAATTATATTCTTGAAAGATAAGATTTTTCATGAAGTCTCGGATGCAGAAACAATGAATATAAAAGCGGCTAAAGATTTATGAGATATATTGGATTACTTGTACAACAAGAAATTAATTGGGTTGTACTTAGCTTTTTAATCAAAGAATGGAAGAAGTGGTTTTTTACGAACTCGTAAGGATGAGTTAATAAAATCGTTCATGAACTAAAAGCATGGACAGAGATTTTAACAATTAAGACGTGACCCACACATTGTTATGCTCTCTACCTAAGCCTTTGCGTAATTTTGTAACTCTATATTATATGGTTGAGATACATTAACATTGAAGGAGTTAAAATCAACACTATTATCAGAGGAGATGCAAGGAAAACTAGAGGGAGAAGATTCTGATGAACATGCCAACACAAGTTTCTCATTCATGTAGAAGCATGTCTAGGACCTACTAGACACATTAGTATAGTTCTTAACAAATCCCAATGAAATTGAGATGAACCTCCTCACAACTTTGTCATAGAACTATGGCTGTTTCAATTAGTTCTTATTGCAGTATATTATCTGTCTTTTCTCTCACTTCTAAACACCTACCAACGTATCAAATAAATCAGTGAGAGCTAACTAATATATTTTGCTGCTCGAAATTATGACAGTCCACCCTTCAAATTATGTCAAACAAATTATACCACGCAAAAATAGCCACTTACAAATACAACAGGGGCCCACAAACTTGCTATAGTAAGCGCGTTGTGATTATCTGTGATCAAAGGGAAAACAGATACTTAGAGAATTTTGACATCATGGAGCAGATTAATCAATATAGGAGTAAATTTCCATTCAGCTCTCCTATGATTAAATCAGTGGTTTACGACCATCAGCAGGAAGCCCCCATACTATTCGAACCCATGACTAAAAAAGAAAATCTAATTGACTTAAGTCTCCAAAAGGGATCTCTTTACCAGCTATCACCTATATAGAGGCCTAAATTCATAATTAAAGGCAGGAACTTACTCCGAGATACAAAATCATGCCAGGAATAACGCAAATCAGTAATATTCACTATCTTCTTTGTAGGGGACACTAGTGGCTTGATCTGCAAAATTGAGCAAGCAAATCAAAAGAAGAAAATTTACGGACATCTAGGAAAATTATTGTGAAGTTAGAAGCATTCTTCATTGAATGTCACAAACCTGTAGGAAGTAAGCAAAGGAAAATTTCCCCCCAAGAACAACCAGCCAAAAGAGAACATACCTGCAATACGAGTAATTA
>NQLW01000053.1:2079406-2091831 GCA_002312845.1 Kalanchoe fedtschenkoi | reverse complement strand
ACAATTAAGAAAATATTGTTGGTCCAACTTTATCGGAAAGGAGTTATTTTATGCAAAATAACAATCTTATTTTTAGAGATTTTTTCAAGATTATGATGAACCACATACAGATTCTGGAAACATTTGGGTCCTCATCTTGTATTTCATCTGCAACTCTAAGAATTTCATCTATATCCCTGTTGTTTGAGAGTGAAGATGGCACATTTCCAGCAATGCCGCTAGTATGCGGTCCGAATGCATCAATCCCAGTCCTTTCCCTCCGCAGAGCTGCACGCACCAACCGCTCCCATAGCTCCTCAGGCCGAGACATTCCCTGTTTAGCCCACAAACAAAAACAACATCAATATAAGGTGAACATACTTCTGGGCTATGGAAATCTGAAAAGAATTTGGAAAATGAAGCAAGAGCTTAGCTCTCTTCAATGTTCCAGCCTTAAAACTGCCAAATTAACTCTGCTTACAAGCCTGGACGCCGTACCTCAAAATATTCTGCACGTACATCCTCTAGGCTCTAACAATTAAAACACCCGGCAATGTCTACCTTACAAAATAATGGCCAGCAACACTTTCCCTAACAAACAAAATAATGAAGTTTTGCCACCATAAAGCCTGCTTATTCGGTTTCCCACTTACAAAATGGCATCTAGCAACTCATGCATTCATAGTTGAAAGAATTCCCAACGCATAACCAGCTTGACACCCATAAAAAAAACCAATAATAAATAATGAACAAGCTGTACTTCACCCGGTTTAGTCTAGATGATAAACCCGAATAGAAAACACTACTCTCACACACACACTCTTTCTCTCTCTAAATAAGCCTAATAAGCTAAACCAACAGCAAAAATCTGTACATTAAGAAAATTGAGAGCACAGGGCAACACAACACTCATCTTTCAACGGAAATTGAGCACTATCAACGGTGGTTTAGCCCAAAACGACCGCATCAACAGCGAAAACGACAGAGAGACGCGAAGCGAGGTCTTCATCACTTACCAGTTACCACCAGAGATCTCCAGTCCGAGGACGATACGACGAACGGAAAACCTAGCAAGGCGCGATTCGAATCGAGCCTCTCTATCTCTCCCTCCGTACACTTCTCCGGAATGCGAAATCGCCAAAATTCTGAGAAGTTTGAAAAACCCAGGAGTCGAAGAAGGAACGGAGAAATTGGGAGGACTCGGAAGAGGAGGAGATCCGGGTTACCGGCTATTGACGGTCACCTCCAGCACTACACGCCTTTTTTTTTCTTTTCTTGAAAAAAGAAAAACATCAGAGTCTTCACGCGGAGATTTTGTTAATAATATAAATAAAAAAATTACAGAAATTTTCAGATTGGTCTAACGTTAGGTTATTTTTTAGGTTTTTAGAATGTGAGTTCTTAGGGTGTGTTTGGTTTAAGGGAAAAATTGATGGAGAGAAAAAATGTGGAAAATGAGAAATTTGTGAGAAAATCAGGAAAAAAGTTTTTTAGAAAATTAGATAGAAAATAAGAAGAAAAAATTATTTAAAATAAAGAATATTTTAGCATTTTTTTCACCATTTTCACCACAAACCAAACAAATGAAATAAAATGAATTACATGAGGAATACACTTTTCTTTAAATTTTCATTTGCAACAAATTTTTCTTAAACCAAACACATCCTAAGTATTTAGCCCACGTGGGGTAGTCGTGATTAAGAATGAGATTGGATAATTAATAATACTCCAACGTATTTGGTTTAAACTAGAATAAATATTAATAATCTCAAAGATAGATTTTATTGTTAAAAGTCATAATTACTTATCCCACCAAAATAATTGATATTATTTATCTCATTACTATCAATACTGGCATTACTACCAAACGTACCATTAGCATTTTATGATTTTCAAGTTTTTAGGACTTTGGACACTCATAGATTTAGTGATTTTTTGAAAAGACTCGGAATTTAGGTACAATTGAAAATATTCTACAACACTAAAATGAAGAAAAAAATATGTATTTTTTTAGTAATCTTTTAATCTTAATTAATTAAGGAATTTTCATGTAAAGTAAAATGATTTGTCAATTTTCAATTAATCAATGACATCATTTTTAGTTCATGTAAAAATGTATAATCAGTCGTCTATATATAGCACACGATGTAAACATTTATTATTTGAGTAGAACTCATTAATACAATTTATAAAACAGAATGGGGAAAAGGTTTGTGTTTTGTACTTCTTTTAGATTTGTGATCATACTTGCTCGTTAAGGTTTTGATTTGCGCGTAGGATTTTTCATTTTATTTTGTGGAAAGTAAGAAAGAGTGTAGGATGAAAAGGAAAAGGAAAAGGAAAAGAGAAAGGTCATTTCTAGTATAGCTATTAAGACCGAATTGGAAGTTAAACGAACCATGACTCCGGTTTACGGTTCACCGGTTAAATTAATCGATTTAATCGATCTACTCGTCAGTTGAATAAAACTAAATTTTCCGGGCTAGATATTATATTTTAGGTGAAAACTTATGTATAAGATAGGATCTATTCCTTAATTCGAGTATCTTGTAGTTTTCAATTCAATGGATTTATGGTTTAAATTGAATTCATATAATTATGATAATATTCATAAGTTGATAATCTACTATATTCGTCGTCTGAATACGTGTCGTATCTGAAATATCAATCATGGAAACTTGAATTTTATTAATAAATTTAACTACTAATTGTATTATTACACGGAATGAGTTCTAGCATGCTTAGTTTAGGATAAGAACATGACTGTGAAGTCGAGGATCAAATGTCCCACCAATTTAAGTTCATATGTTCATATGCTTAGTTTAGGATAAGAACATGCTTAGTTTGATAGCCATGAATTTAGGTTAGAAATTTTCATCACATGAGTACAAATTTCCATCAGTGTCTCTTTAAATGTTTATCATTTAAGTTCAGATGTTCATAGGATATTTTGATGTAATTGTTATGCTTTTAAATTGTCGTTCTGTAAAATTAAGAATTGAATGTGGTATTAGAATTTAAATTGTCAAATCATGTTAAGGTGAAGAGATCTTTCCTCTCCACCCGGCACGCGCAGCGGAACATCGGCACAAGTCACTCACATGAATAACATGCATCAACACACAATAATATGAATAAAGGACGAAAGAAACACACAATATTTTCAACGTGATTCAGCTCTCCAACAGAGGCTACGTCCACAATCTCCACTATTTATAGATATGTATTACAAGAATTGACTCATCTTTCAACACTCTTGAATACAAACCTCTCAACTCTCCCATAGGTTTTTTCTAATAAAAAATCTACAAAAAAACCATACACCACACTCAAGAAGAATCTCTAATGAATTCTTCTGAAGAACTCCCACCAAATCTCTTAAATTATTCATATCACTAGGACATCCTAGTTATACAGTACTAATACTAAATCAAATAGGATTCGCAATCTTACCAAAATAGTAATTTAGTAACCTATCAATAATAAGATTCCTATTCAGCAGTTGTGCTTCCAATAGATGAATGTACAAAACTGGTGAATATAGAAGCACAACTTATGAATATACAAAAATGATGAATATAGAAGCACAACTGATGAATATTCACAACTGATGAATATAGAAGCACAGCTGTTGAATATACAAAACTAATGAATATAGAAGCACAACTGGTGAATATAGAAGCACAACTGGTGAATATAGAACCACAACTGGTGAATATTCATCAGCTATGCTTATATATTCACCAATTATGCTTGGTGTGTTTTATATGTATACCGTAAAACGACATCGTTTTGAATAAAATTCAAAACGATGTCGTCTCCGGGAGCAGATGCTCCCGGAGCACGGACGAGTCATTGATATAACGCACTCACATCAAACAGATATAAGAAATAGGAAAAAAATCTAAATGAGGAATCAGAACTATCATCATTTACCTACTTACAGACTGAACTATTAAAATTGACAAATAGGGTATAAATTTTTTTTATTAATTTAAAATATCACATTGAGCTTGATTGGGTTTAGTATAAAATACATGAATTTCGTTGCGTGAAAAACGATATCATTTAATTTGTTGGTAAAACAAGATAGTTTAATGAAAGTAATTAGTAATATTAGATAAAAAATGCAATTCTAAATTTAAAAAAAAATATATAATCAAATTTTTTCTTGCATTCCTTTTTAACATTTAGATAGTTAAAACAGTATAATTGTTGAAAGGTTTTTCCCCAACAAATATTCAGAAACATTGAAGAACGCAAACAGAACTGAGCTGGTTTCATACTCAGCACACCCTATCATGCTTCTCTTTTAATCCTTTCAGACGGTTTACTGCAGATTGGACGTCCATTCGATCTCCGGAAGATTCTGCTGCGCATGATATCCCAACCTCTGTAAAAGAGACCATCAAACTAAGAAACTGAAGTTTGATCTGTTCCGGATTCCTTTGCATTTCATTCACCAGACATCGGTCAACAACCTCCTCTATATTCTCTGTTAGAGCTCTTTCACAGAAGCTCCGGAGGCTCATTTCATTGCTGGGCATGTCGTCGGTTGGCCTTCTTCCAGTGATCAGCTCGAGCAAAAGAATCCCGTAGCTGTATGTATCTCCCGGTGGTGAAATCACAGCTCCCATTCCATACTCTGCCAACCATCGATCACATGTTTATGTTTACAGCACCATTGTGTGTAGAGGAAGTTAGGAAAGAAAGTTTACTTACCGGGGGCGACATAGCCGATAGATCCTTTAAGAGCAGTAGACATGGATTCCCCTCCGCTGGAATCTCCGAGAAGGAGCTTCGCTAATCCAAAGGCACCCACGTGAGCAACCATGTCCTCGTCGAGCAGAATATTGCTGGGCTTAAGATCACAGTGAACAATAGGTGTTTCGCAGCCGTTATGAAGATAATCCAAGGCGCAGCCCACGTCAATAGCGATTTCCAGCCTCTTTGCCAGAGTTAAAACTCTTCCTGGATCTACCTGGGAGTAGTCTCCAGAGTGCAGCCAGTCGTGAAGATTTCCATTTGACATGAAGTCGAACACTAGAGCCTTGAAATCATTTCCTTTGCTGTCTAAACTCGAACAGGCTGTCACAATGCTGAGCAGATTCCTATGCCGGATTCTTTTCAGTACTTTGCATTCAGCAGTGAAACTCTCTGCAGCTCTATGGTCTGACAACTTCAGCACTTTCACCGCAACCGGTTTTCTTTCATTTTGGTCGAGGATGACGGCTTTGTAGACGTCACCAAAACTCCCTGTGCCGATGAGGTTGGATTCCGCAAAACCATCTGTTGCCTTGAAAAGTTCTGAATAGGTGACGCGCTTATATCCTTCAGCCAAACTACCTACCTCGTCTTGTTTATGTTTTCTTCGGCCGCGGAAGAATATGCACACGATTACGAACAGGGAGAAAGATGCAAGGGCACTTACAGAGATGGCGATGACACCTTTTCTTGAAAGAATTCCCCCCTGCTTACTCAAATTATGCTTGCATGTCTGAAGGTGTAGTTCTGGGTTCCCACCACAGAGTCCACTGTTGCCGACAACCGAGACTGCACTCACATTCTTGAAGAAGGGGACCTCACCTTCAAGCTTGTTGAAAGATAAATTCAAATTCCGGAGGCTGTCAATACTTGCTAGATCTTTTGGAATAGTTCCGGATAAGTTGTTGCTGGAAAGATCCAATTTAACAAGACTTTTCAGACGGCCTAAAGATTCAGGTATACTTCCATCAAAGGAGTTGGCAGCCATGGCAAGATATTCCAGTTGAACGGCTTCCCCAAGGTCAGTTGGGATTTGTCCGGAAAAGTTATTGTAAGAAACATACAGAGCTCTTAGAACTCCCAACTTGCCAGATACCAGAGGAAAAATACCGCCGAATGAGTTACGAGATATGTCGCAATACCAGAGGTTTCGGAATCCAGAAGACATGGAGATGATGCTGTCTTCTAGTAGATTTCCAGTAAGATGATTGCTCGAAATGTCAATGTACTCCATACCTTCACAATTCCCCAGGGTTGATGGAACAGTTCCGTTCAAAGAGTTTCCTTGTAACTGGAGTTCCAACAGGTTTTTCAGGTTGCCTATGGAAGATGGGATTCCACCATCCAAGTTATTCCCACTAAGATCCAATTTGGAGATGTTTCCAAGCTTTCCCAAGGAGTTTGGGATGACACCAGTGAGTAAATTACCTTTGAATCTAATGACAGATAAACCCGAAAGCTCTCCAATAGCTTCGGGTATACGCCCGGTGATGTAGTTGTTGTACAAGCTAAGAAAATAAAGACTCGAAGAGAAATTAACAATGGAGTCTGGAAGTGAACCACCAAATCTGTTATCATTTAAAATCAAGTACTCTAGCTTTGTGCAGTTTGTGAGTGACCCAAAAAAGCTCAAATCATTCGACTCCTCGCTATTACCGAAATGGTTACGGGCCAATTGCAAAATCCTCAAGTGTTTGAGCCTTCCTAAATTATCAGGAACTCGCCCCGTCATACTGTTTGTATATACTTGAAAGTAAATCAGTCCCGAAATGTTAGATATGGAAGAAGGAATAGCCCCAGTGAAATTGTTGTATGAGAAGTCTAAAGCGGAGGCTTTTGGGAATGAAACACCCATGTCTTGAGCCAAAGTTCCCGAAAAATGGTTTATGGCTATTTCCAATTTGCCTAAAGATGACATATTATAAAGTGAAGAAATCGAACCAGAAAAGTTGTTTAACCCCAATGAGAGGAAAGTTAAATCTGTTAAACCTTGTAAAGAGTTTCGTATTTCTCCATAAAAATGATTATCACTAAGGTCAAGCTCTATCAAAGAAGAAAAGTTTGTCAAAAAGCTTGGCATCTCTCCCACCAACTTGTTTCCGTCCACATACAAAACAATTAGCTTCGGAAGAGAGCCAAACTGAATTGGGATCAGTCCACTGAAATTGTTGATAGAGAAACTCAATTTTTGAAGATTTGACAGTTACTTAACTCGACAGGGATTCGGCCTCCGAAGAAATTTCGTTCAAGATACAGATCCCGAAGCCTCCGCAAGCGGCCTATTTCTTCAGGCACTTGCCCATGCAACGAGTTGTTACGGAGATCTAGCTTTCTTAGGAAGGTCAAGTTTCCGATAGATGGAGGCAAGACTCCGTCCAGCATTTGCTCCGTCAGCCTTATAGTCGTGACTCTTTTGTGCCTCTTCCCACATGTCACGCCTTGCCATTGACAGAAATGAAAAGAAGAGTTCCATGAGCTCAGAGCACTGCCATCCGGCGGCGGAGTGCCGCCGCTAGTAAATCCATCTCTCAGAGCCAGCAGAGTCGTTCTGTCGCCGTGCTCACTATTATCCTCCCCGGAAATTGAGAACGAAACTGAAATAAGTAGCAGGGTGGTGAAGAGACACATATCACAATAATACCTGAGCCTCATATTGTGCCTAGACATGGATCGATCAGGTCAGTGTAACTCAGAGTGATGGGTTGGCCGGCAGTATAACCAAACACCAGAGTTTTGATTATACGGTAGGAGCAGTTTCAGCAATCTTCTGCATAAGTAATACTACGTGGGATATATATGCTCTTGCTGCTAATTTTGCCTAGTAAGAGATGAAAGCCATTTTTATTGCTGAATATGTTTTGTGTGAAGGAGATGAGTTGTTGACTTCACCTTCTTTGGGTCTTCCTAGCGTAGAAAACCCAAAAGTTACTCAACTCCATTTCAAGACTTGTCCAAGTCTTGCATGCCCCATCAGCTCAAAAGAAATTGAAACAAATTGAAGCTTTTTGGACCCACAAGGACAAGACTGAAAACCTCTCCTAAGATTTCAAGAAACAAGTTGTTAACAGCTGCCGTAGGAAGCTACTATGAAGTGATTATTCACTGGACTATCCGTGTCGGAGCGAGAAATTTTTTTTTCGGAGGGATAAAATTACATAATCGGGGGCGGCCGCCCCCTCTGCCCGCCACCCCCACTGTATCAGCCTATGGGACCCCACGATGATGGTGGATGTAGCCACTAGAAAAGTCGCATTAAAAAGTTTTAAAAAAAATTCAAATTAATAAGAAATTGTCATGTGTCAAAAAATTTCAAGGAAAAAATTACATAATTAAAATTTTGAGTTGAATTCAGAATGACAAAAATAAAAATTTAATTGAAATTATACATATAAATTTTTTTATGCATATAATTTTTTGTTACCATGGATGAGATATTTTAGGTGAGTTTTGGAGGCGGCTTCCCCCATGACCCCAAGTAGATCCGTCACTACGTGTTATTTTAACTTTTTAACACGATATCTGATAATTTTCTGTTGATTATGTGCATCGTCACATGGTAGACACAGCCCATCCTAAAATCACTATGACTATTACAATTTATATGCTGTCAATCGTCCGTGTGTGAAGGAGATTTGCTCTTGACTTCAGTTCGAGTTGTGCGAGCCAAAACAAGAAACTCCTAATCAACCGGACGGGCCCCACCTCAAAAATGAGTGAAAAATGTTGAAGACTGAACTTGCGCGCCCGGCAAGCTACCGTGATGATGTAAGTGTTGATGACCGCATTAGATGGCTTACTTCCTCCCTCTTTTATTATTCGTCGTTTAAGATTATTTTGAGTAGATTAAGATAAAATTAATATTAGCGATTGAACAAATTTAATGAATGAGTGGTTGATGTTTTTTTAAAAAATTCGTGCAAAAAATAAAATTTATAAATGATTACTGGTGAAGAATGTATTTTTTATTAAATATGATAGTGAAGTGATTAATGTTTGACATTTTAAGATAGTTGTTAACATTAAATATGCATTAAAAATTATTAAGTGATAAATAAAAAAAAAAATTAATTAAGTAACATAAAATAGTACACAAGAAGACTAATCTCGCTAGTCAAGTGTTGCACACCCTGTTTTTGATAACAGTCAATAACTGAAATAAATTGAGGTTGGACTTTGTGCGGGGGGACTGAAGCTTCTTCGTAATGTTTTCAAAATTTATCACCAGATAGCACAAAGTTAAACCTGGGGTGTAATGATTCGGTTCTGTTCGGTTTTTAATATAAAATTATTAAATCGTTGGTAATCGGTTTGAGAAATTTTAAACTGAATCGAACCGCTAGTTTTAAAAAACCAAACTGAATCAAACCACATAGTTCAATTTGAAAGTCTTAGTTTTATTCGGTTTGGATCGGTTCAGTTTGAAAAAATTTAAAACAAAATCAAACCATCAATCATACCAAACCATTAACATTCCAAACCGAACCAAACATACCAGTTAAAACCTACTCTCTCCGTCCTCTAATACATGTCGTTTACGGTTAATTTGAGTAGATTAAGATGAATTTAATGCTAGCGGTTGAACAAATTTAATAGGTAGGTGGTTAACATTTTTTTGAAAAAGTTCGTACAAAAAGTAAAATTGATAGATGATTATTGGTGAGGAATGTATTCTTTATTGATTATGATAATAAAGTGATTAATGTTTGACATTTTAAGGTAGTTGTTGATATTAAATACGTATTGAAAATTGGTAAGTGACAAGTAAAAGTGGACAAAAAAATTTGATTAAGTGACATGTAAAAGAGGACAGAGGGAGTATTTGGAGAACAAATTAGCTGAACCACATGGCGCCCTGTGCCTCCTTATATTCATGGATATCAGCCGATAGATTTATGGAACATGCACATATTTGTGTACTACATCCAATTAGAGTAAGCCATGTGTAAAATTAAGAAATAATTCTCGTGTTGTATATTGATTCATAAAAAATCAACACTATCAGAATAAAAAAATAATTTATGGGTGGCAAAATAACCATAAAAATGGTCCAAACTCCAAAGAAGTAGCCGAAATTGTTTAATTTTTAGGAAAAGAAATATCCAAAAAGTCCATAAAATATTCAAAAAAATATATTTTTGGACAAAATTTTGGCCTGGAGTAGGGGAGAGCATTATTCGGTTTTAACCGATTTACCGAACCAAATTAACCGAACCGAATTAATTCGGTTCGGTTAATTCGATTATTCGGTCAATTCGGTTAAAACCGAATGATAAATCGGTTATTTATAATCGGTTAACGGAATAAAATTTTATCATTCGGTTAACCGATTTAACCGATTAACCTTGTGCCTAAACCCATAAAAAAACCCTAAAATCACCTATAAGTACATAATATTCTCCCATCTTTCATTTTCATTTCTCTCCCCACCCCACTCCCACGCCTCACACTACTCTCCACTCACTACTCTCCCCACTCCCACGCCTCACACTTCTCTCTCCCTCCTCACACCTCTCTTCTCACACTTCTCTCATACGCCACACCCACATCCCATGAGTCATCAGATCTGGTGGAGGAGGATATCTGGTCCATGTTTGACGATGTTGTTGACCGCAAGTGTGTTCCCGACCGGGCCAGATCAGACGAAGCGGGGCACGCCTCTTAACTCAGAAGCCTCCCGTCTCCACTCAGATCTACCAGATCTGTTTAGATAAAAGCTTCCCGACTCAAATCTACTGGATCTGCTTAGCTAGAAGCCTCCCGACTCAGATCTGATGATCTCAGCTCACTAGAGCCTTCACTCTTGTCCAGATCTGGTGTCTTGTATCACATTTGGTGATCTGGGTGTCCAGATCCATTATCTTCAGTCATAGATCTGTTAAATTGTAGCATTAATAAATATAAATTGAGCATAAAAAAAATAAAATATAATTAATTTCGGTTCAGTTCGGTTAACCATGAAATTAACCGAGTACCGATTAACCGAAAATTTCGGTTAATGGAGTATTTCGGTTCGGTTATCGGTTATGATAAATTTGAATCGGTTAATTCGGTCGGTTAACCGATTTTCTATTTCGGTTCGGTTTTAACCGAATACTCTCCCCTAGCCTGGACAGTTAGAGAAAGTAGGTGAAAAGCTTTGAAACATGGCAATCAAACTGCAAGAATTTTTCGGGTGGGCAAGCTTTTCCGGTGATTTGTGGTTGATTATGTCGTTTTTGGCCTCCACCAGACCAGGCCACCAAGAAATTTTAATTTTAGGGTAATGATTATTTTAGGGGAGTCATTATTAGATGAACTGTGTCTATCACGTGGCGGTGAGCATTATCAATATAAAGTCGCGTAGTGCATTGAAAAGTCAAAAAATAAAAATGTAAACAAATGCTAAAACGTCATATATGACTTTTGACTTTTCAACATGTCACGACTTTCTATTAATAGCGTGAGATGAACACAGTCTGTCAAAAAATCATTCATATTAGGATTTTAAGGCTGAGTTGTTGATAGATTTTGGATGAGATATTAAGGAATTTGGGGATACATATTATGAGTTTTAGATATAGGGTTTACGATTTAGAGTTTTCTAGGTCTTTCTATATATATGTAATTGTAAATCAATCAATCATTGGTTATGCTATTATGATTTGATTTAGGCTAGTTTGATTTAAGGATTTGGTTTAGGAAAAATTAGGGAGAGAAAACTAAAAGAAATTTTTTAACAAAACTAGGAGTGTTTGAACATATCTCATGAATTTTCGACTCCAAACCAAACAAAGAAAAATCGAATGAATTACATAAGAAATTCACTTTCCTCTCGTTTTTCTTTTCATCAATTTTTACGTGAACTAAACATACTACCAATGTTTATATTGAGATTTCATATATCATTTGAGGTTTAGGGTTGTAGTGTTATATTAAAATTTACACAGGGATGAATGAACATCAACCAACCACTAGACTACCACCTTACTGACTTTAAAATTTATTACGGATGAATGCCCATCAACCAACTAACAAACTACCATGTTAAGTGCCTCAATTTCATCAAACATAATTACAACTTAAGCATGCCGGTGCTGCGAAATCCTAGAGCCTGACGAAGATGACATTCAACAGATGCTGGTCTAGCAATTGTCATCATGTTGAAATACATGATTTTTCGTATCTTAAGATGCACGAAAAGTCGAAAACTGAGGCACAAGAATCATCCAGATAGCTAAACAGCTAATTAACCGAAACTGAATGGCTATTGAAAGTATGCACATATGAAATTGATTGAACCTGAAATGATAACAAAGCATCCATAGATAAGACCTGTGAGAAATCTTGCCTTGCGGATTTGGAATTGAAAATAAAAGCAACTTGAGTTCAGGCAGTCTGGATTCTTGCTGTAAACCAACTGCTTGCAAAGCAAAGACAAACATATGTACATGAGTTATAAAACCTTCTACTGAACAAAAAAGGCACCAAATTTGCACAAGATCTAAATATTTAGCATATCGGTATTGCTGTGTGAGCTTCAACTCACAGCAACCTGCGTTTACCCATACGAATGGTAGTGGCAGCAGCCTTAGAGTGATTGGCGATAGGGGATTCTTCCACAACTGCATTTTCTTGTATGATGATGCCACGGTTCCTAGACAGCTTCCTGATTGGTGTGGTGGGGTAGGCATCTTGGGTATCAA
>NQLW01000053.1:2063068-2078466 GCA_002312845.1 Kalanchoe fedtschenkoi | reverse complement strand
TTGTCTAGTCCTAGTGGTAACTTTTCTTTTCTTTAGTTCAGTATCCATCGGCCCGAGCCTTGAACAGTATCCAAAGCAAATGAATTATGTAAGAAGAGTAAAATTCAAGAAATGCATATCCAATTCATTCAAACAAAAACACAGCACAAAGTACTTACATCGTGCAACAACCCATATTGGTTTTGAAGACTTCTGAAACAGCAGAGCCTACACCTTTCCAGTCTAATGAAACTGGAGAGTTCTCCGCCAGACCCCGATTTTGGTTGCCGAATATTCCAACCAGACCTGAGATGAAATCATTTGGAGTAATCCCTCCAGTAGAATGAGACTTCACAGAGGACACAAGTGTGGAACAGATCCCCCACAATGCCTCAGCATCCGCCACCTGCTCCCTCGGCTTCCTAACTAATGATTCAACAACAGCTCAAGAATCAGACAAAAGGCAGCAGGACACTCAATAATGCAAAATTGAAGATATGTTGGACCAAGAAGTACCATGCTGATGGAGATTCTGGACCTCCCGGAAGATGGAGTGGAACTTGTCGGAGTCCACTTTGTTCAAATCATCTTTCTCATCTGCAAAAACAAGACAAAAAAATCACACATTAGCAGGTAAGGAAGCTAAAGAACAAAGCCTGCTTAAACAACAAAATGAAAAAAGGTGGAAATTTTAACCATTAATTTGGTTCTTGACAGCCATATACTTCGACCGGAGCTCTCTCGGATCGACATCTCCACCTCCAGCCTGCTCATCTTCACCTTCAACTTCACTCTCTTCTCCATCCCTCCTCTTCCTCCTCGGCCCCTCCCGATCTCCAGCGTTCCTAGTCACTCGTTCCCTCTTCACCGCCCTCACCCTCTCCTCCTCCCCCTCCTCAACTGCGTCTCTTTCACTGCCGGCGGTGTTCCTACTGACCCGCTCCCGCTTCACCGCCTTCAGCCTCGCCGCGTCCCCGTCGCTCGCCTTCTCCCTCTTCACTGCCCGCAGCCGGTCCTTCTCAGCTGCCCTCGTCATCCCGACGACGTGCGCGGAATCGAATGCAGGGTTTTCTAGGGTTTGGATTGGCGAGAGTGATGGGTGAGAGTGGGAGAGAGAGAGTTTTTGAAATTGGAATCTGGGAAGGCAGCGTTTGGTTCTCAAATTGAATGAAATCAGTTTGTGGAGGCAACATCTCCCGCTCCAAACCTTTTGCATTGCCTTTCTTGGGAAGCTACTAACGTTGAAGGTGAAACGACGTCATTCGCCTAGTACTACGTTCTCGTTCGGGAGCGGGGAATATTCTTGACGGATTTGGAATCATAAATTTTAGATTTTGTTTTAAGGAAAATTACGAAAAACGGATATGAAGTAGGCACTTACTAAAATTGCGGATTTAACTATTAAATTTTATAATTTTAAGGAAAATGTCATTTGAGACTGTTCTTCAATTAATTAAATTAAAATTTAACCTAATAAATTTCGTAAAAAACATAAGTTTGAACTCTAATAACATAAACTAACACAATAAAATTATAAAAATTACAAAATCTCGTCATTTTTATATGAGGTGTCTGTTTGGGCCAGTATTAAAATTAAATTTTTTATTTATTTTTAATTTAATTTTATTATTTTATATTATTAGAGTTCATATTATAAGTATTTTAGAATTTATCGGAGTTGGATTATTATTTAATCAATTACAAAACAGTCTCAAATGATTATTTCCTTAAAATTACAAAATTTGGTAGTTACGCAAGTGATTTTAGAAAATATGGTAATTCATACCCTTTTTTTATAATTAACCCTTTATTTTACTACATTGATTTATGGTTCCATATTATTTTATTCAGATAGCTCGGTTTGTTTAGAGAAGGTATTGTGATGGAATATTGAGAGTAAAAATTTATTTATTTTTAATTTAAACAATAACAACTTCATTAAATAGCGTAATGGAAGAGTCCTTGCCTTGTTAAGTGTCACTGGCTAGCTCTCGAAAAAGTTCGTGCGGTGCTTGTTGATTCACACAAGAGTCAACAAGTCAGTCTTTATCGCACAATTCGAGTATCTTTGAGGCAACAAAGGATCATATAAGTAATCGATTCGTAAAATGAGCAAGGATCACATTATCGCATAAATAAAGTGAATCCGGACATTTATTAAAATAAAAGACACATTTCATTGATCTCATAAAATATTACAATGCATGTAGGCACTGGAGCATGCTTATGTAAAAATTAGGGACTCGAAGAACACACTTATTCAAGTGGAATAGCTCAACTACAATGTTGAAGTATCCACTCACCCGTAAAGAGGCAATGCGACTTTTTCCATTCCCATAAGAACAAACGCGACTACTGCTTGTGCTTACATACTACTTTTTACTAAGAAAAATAAGCGGTCATATGTGTAACAATGCTCAGGACAAGGTTAAACTATGACATTCTCCTCCACTTAATTCATCGAGGCTCTTAGTGACGTAGGCTGATCTTCCTGCTGGATGGCTGCTGCTGGTTTCCAACTAGTTTCTTCTACTCCTTTTCCATTCCACTTGATTAAATATTCCTTTAATGGGGCTCCAAATTGTGAATGGGTGATCCTCTCCAATAAGATGTCTTCAATATCTCCATTGCTATTTGCGGATAGCTTTACTCCTGGTCTGTTGGTGACACTCATCGCTGGATCTTCATTGTCCCTATAAAATTGCTTCAAGCAGCTGACATGAACACTGGATGAATATTCATCCATTCAAGGAGCTCCACTTCATATGCAACTTTTCCAATTTTTGCAATGATTGGGAGATGGTCTTCATACTTCCGAATTAAGCATTTGTCTCTACGTCAAAGAAACTTTAGCTGTTCTTGAAACACTTTCACCCATACTAAGTCACTAACTTTGAACTCTAACGACTTTCTCTTCTTGTCCGCCCACTTCTTCATCATTTACAAAGCTTTCTCCAAGTATGCCAAAATAAGGGAATAAGTGTAATGCCTGATTTTGTATTTGATGATAGTTTTGATAATAAAAATAAGGAAGATCATAATTAAAATTGTAGACATAGTCACCAATGAACACTACAAAAAGTAGCTGTTATGTGACAAAAAAACACGCTTGTTGAAAATTGGGCGCAAACTTGCAGCATATTTCTAGCAAATTACATGCCAAGGTTCGCTTGTAAAATAAAAATAACAATTAATGATTATCTACTTAAAATTTCTGGTCTAGTTTTGGTCACTTTCGGCCACTTTGTGTATTTCCGACGCATTTGCACAAGGGAAATTGTAAAGTGACTAAAACTCTCCGAAAAGGTGGCTAGAAAAATGAAATCAAAATCGGACGCATGACGTGCGAAAAAACATCAAATCGGTGAAAAAAATAAAAATGGAAAAGAAGTCAATGAAGAAAAAAATATTTAGTGAAAAAAAGAAAAAAAAAAGTATAGAAGCTTTAGTTGTAGTCATTATTTGTGATAAATTCTTCTTTAATCTGTAACTACATTTGTGCATAGACTTGCTTCTCTAGCGCGTTCTAATCTAGGGCCTGCACGGTACTGTCGTTAAGCGTTATTCAATTTGCTTTTGGTGAACGTTGTTTTAGTTTTTCTTTATCTTTCTTTTCAACCTACCTCCCTATAGCTCTACTGCATATTCGACTATAACCTAAAAGTATTTGTGAGTTGCATTAATACATCTAATTTCAAAGGCTTCTTTTTGATTTGTTGGCTGCTATCACCATCTATAAAGTTTGCTAAAAATTTGTAAGAGCCTGGTTGAACGAGTTGAGAGTGAGAGACCTGAGAGAACTATATTCTGCAGAGGACCATATCCTTGAGAGAAGCACTTTATTGAGAAAACTACATTTGAGAAGTAGAGAGGGCGTTTTGTTTTTTTACACTAATAATTACAAGATCTTCAGAGAATGCTCCATCATCCTACTCTCCTCATACCAGATCCATCATCTAATACTTTGAGCATCAATTAAATTTGCGCACTCAAGATCTTGATGAAGAAGTGTGAGTGACCAACAAACAACCAGGTCAATTCGAATTCGTTCAAGTTGACACGAATAGTAAGCTTGCAGTTTTGAATACCTCGGCGAGAGAAATCGAGATCTCTATCATTTCAATCTCGAGCCGGATTGAGGAGATGAGTCATTTCCCTATAGAGATTACAGACACAAATCAACGAACTCGTAATGGTAACGATGAATATTCTACAAACACTGAAGATGACGATGATATAGATGCTCATGAGCATTGCCGATTATATCGCAACCGCAATGACAGGTTTCACTAACCACCAAGATAAGAAATACATGGCATTAATGATTTATGAGAAAGGATTGAATTCAATATTCCACCTTATGATAAATATGACCATGATGCTTATCTTACATGAAAAATTAACTGTTGATCAGAATGAAGAACACATATGTACTGAAGTAGCAGAACGCTATGAGAGTCTCGTTGTATAGTAAGTGCGAAGTACAAAAATGGAGAAGGCGGAACATAACTAACAGCACAATTTGTTTGACACAAACCGTGTCATCAAAGAGCGTTCATGCCGCTTAGTCATTGATTGAGGAAGCTACAATTACTTGATAAATTTTGATACGGTAGAGAGCTTGCTTTGACCGCCAAACAGCATCTACAGTCATACTGTATTCAATGGTTTAATAAGAAAGGTAAGTTAAAGTTACACGATTGGTAAAAGTTTAATTTTCTATTGGTTATGATGATATTGATTGTGATGCAGTGCCAATGCAAGCATGTTCTATGTTGTTAGATAGACCATGACAAAATGTTAAAGACTCCATGCATCATAATAGAACTAATTAATACTTATTTATGCATAAAGACAAGACAATGTTGCTACATCCTATGTCTTCTAAAGCTGTTTTAAAAGATGAAATTGCTAAAGCTAGAAAAGAAAAAAATCAGAAGCATACAAATACAAAAAAATCAAATTGTAAAGGAACTTGATCGTCATAAAAAGAGAAATAATAAATTAATTCATGAGAAAAAAATTAGATCAAGCTGATAGATGCTTATTTTGTTGCTACCGAATCTGATATGCATAAATTAGATTCTAGCAATTCTATGTGTTACACTTTAGTTTGTAAAGAAGCTTTATTTTCACTTGAAGGTATATCTTATTCTTTACCTCCTGTTGCCACTAACCTTTAGCAGGAGTACATCAACATCTTTCCAGAGGACGTACCATCAGGACTGCCACTAATTTATGGAATTGAATATCAAATTGACCTTGTTCCAGGGGCAAATTTGCTAAACCAAGCACCATACAGAACCAATCTGAAGAAACTAAGGGAATGCAAAAAGGGGAGGATGACTCAAATGCAAAAAGGGGAGGATGATGAGGACTTCACATCAAGAGATGCATCACTATCTCCGTTAGGTACAAATACCATCTCTGTTGGATACACATCCTACAATAACTTGGGAGAAGAACCCAAAGAGACTACCATGCATAAATCAAGTTCTTATTCACAAGATTTATTCAGATTTGAACCTGGAGGCTGCATCAAATTTCAAACACTCATACATCTCAATTATGAAAGTTGGTGAAGGCCCATAAGTAGAAGTTGAAAAGATCTCGAGGTCTTCTTTTAAACGAATACAACCATGTGTGAAAATTCAATCTGAAATGTTCAAAATCGGCAAAACAATTGTCATTTTTAGAATAGAGCCAGATTAGGATTAGCGCTTTGTACATGAGCCTTCCAATACAAGTCTTATTCTTATCATGATTATAAATACTATTTATTTTAAGAGAAATCATAGCTTCCTAGCTTATAAATAAATTGCAGCAGACCTCATTTTTAAAGCATAATGACTTTGCATTCTCAGACAGTGATTTTGATTAAATCAACATCCTACCTGTTAGATTTCTGCCATGCCAGGAGTTATGAACTATTAGTTACTGCTGTTACATTTTATTTGTCTGAGTATGTTATTCTCTGCGGTTCCCTCGTTGCTTATGTTTCAGTGTCTGAAGCTGGATTATAACTTTGCCACCGGATCGCAATGAGGATGAAGGGCGAGCAGGAGACGAATATGGCGCGGTTGATGTAGACACACCTGCGATAAAATGGCCCAGACATTTCAGAGTCCCTACACCAGGTGGGATTGGTTTAGCAGTATGTCCTTGTTTACTTAACAAAGTTGTTTCTTTTCATATTGCTTCTTGTCACATTTATCAGTTGGGGTCGTAACTTCATCTTCATTGATACCACATAAATGAAGATATGTTGACAGTGCAAGAGAGCTGGTCCAGAGCTGGTCCGGAGCGAGTTCGACTCCATTAAGTGATGCCTAGTCATCAGTCAAAGCGCGGCAAGCCAGCTGGCTATTTGTACAAGTGCACCCATTTGCAATTAATTCAATAAACTCATGTGATGCTCAAACTACACCGATACACATTTACAGGTCAAGTTCCTGGTTTAAAAGATTTCCAGCCTTGCAAGTGCCTGTCTGGTGCCAATGAAGTGATGAGCACCAGAGGATATAAATGTCAATGGCAGGCATTGAATTTGATTAAAATGGAGGTTTGCAACCACATAAAACTGTTCAGGTTTTGACCCCACAGAGTCGCGAAATC
This sequence comes from Kalanchoe fedtschenkoi, assembly GCA_002312845.1. NCBI lineage: Eukaryota > Viridiplantae > Streptophyta > Magnoliopsida > Saxifragales > Crassulaceae > Kalanchoe > Kalanchoe fedtschenkoi. Next base: position 2,071,872 of record NQLW01000053.1, on the reverse strand, counting down.
CAGCTCACCAACAGAACTAAGATAAGAAAGCAGGAACATGATAATAGGAGCTGTAGTGGCATCATAACAATGCCAAATAGCTGGCTCACCGCCGGCCCTACCCGCCTTCAGCTGCACTCAACGCAAGCTTCCGCAGCACGACAAGGCTTGCCTTTCCGTCTGCTTCCGCTGTGAGCATGACCGTTGTTAGACTTGGCTGAATCCTCGACACTGGTTTTAACTTCATTACCATTTTCCTCTTCTAATAGCTCGGGCTTTTCTTTCTTCTTTCTCTTCTTACCGCTTTCCGCGCCTGGGCGGTTCCTCTCCTTGTTAGTGAGGCCGGAGTTGGCGTCCTCCTCTTCCATGATCTTCTCAGCTACTTCGTCGTCAATGTCATCCTTGAGCAGCTTCTGGGGCCTCCCCCTTCTCTTCTGGACTGGTATCTTTTCCTCTTCGCCACTTCCGTGGTCCTCATTGTTGCTGTCGTTGGACTTCCTTCCCTTTCCTCTTCCTCTACCCATAGCTACTAATCTTCCGCAAACAAACACTCAGACTATCAATCACCTGCCATAGGACAAACAGTCGACTTGACTCTCAGTAAACATCGGACGAATAACAAGAAGCGCAACACACAAAGCACGCAATAAGAACTTGCAACTGATCCCAAAAAGCACTGCAGAATCAGATCACGCTCTTGTGATTTCTACCAAGTCACGGATCCGGAATATCAGTTGCAAAGAACAGACGCTATAAAACTCACGACCAGGTTAGCTTCTTTGCTATCCTTCCACACGCACAAGAGATCCCATACAGACATTATTCACAAAGGAAGGTAATAAGCCTAAATCTATTGGAAAACTTGAGAGGACACTTTCATTCACCACTAGAGGATTCTTTGTATCAAAATGGAGCTTAGTTGCAGCATGCATCATATTCAAGCACTACCATACATCTACTTGAATCAGACTACAGAAGGAACCTGATTCCCTCCTTGACCTACAAGGCCACCAAAAGCATGAAATGCCCACAAATATCCTGAAAAATCATTTATTTTTTCTTGAAAAAAGGTAGATCTCCAATACCATAAACAAATAAACTATGATACATGCAAGCTCCCAGTCTGTGTGGGTCTGAACATAAGCCCAAGACCTATGACACATGAATGTGTTGAGTGCAAGAACTTCTTCATACCAGAATAAATCTCAAACCACAAACTATTCAGGCAATTAGAAATGAGAGCAGCACCCAGATGACGAGATCTTTGGGCAACACGTTGAAGAATGAACTCACTCAACTTGGATATGCAAGACAGCCACTCAATCAGATTCAAACAGGCAGGTCTCACAAACTCATCGAGTCAGTGAAAATAAGGACTAACCGGAGAAAATCAGTTCTCAGAAAAACTAGATGAAATCAATCTTCCAATTCCATTGGACAAGAGATCACTGCAGATGGGTATCTGTTTCTCCTTAGCTGATCAATCTGTTCATTCATCAAGCGCAAGACATAGACATACACATGTACCTCAATCTCAACAACTTTGATCTAATGACAAAAGTAAGAAACACCCAGATCAGGGAACATGCATAAGATTGAGAAAGATTAAATCTTTGATGAAACCCAGAAAAGAAGAAGAAATATTGGATTGGAAACTGGAAGATTAAGGCTTTTGCTTTCAGAGATGAAACAAGAGATGGGGTAGGGAGGAGTGAGTAAAGAGAAGAGAAGAGAAAAGAAGAGAAGAGAGAGATGTTATGTATAGTGTGTTGCTGTGAATGTGTTTTGAATTGAATTGTGAGGTGGTCATATTTGGTGAAGAGGAAAAGATAAGCAGTGGGTGTCCTCACATTACTCACCTTGGGGGTTCAGCTGAGCCCTTTTTTGCTTTTCAAAACCTGTCCAAAATCTAATCACAACCTGTGTCAGGGCTGATTCGTACCCTCAATCTCAGCCAGCATCCAAGGTAGACTCATTTCATGTGTTGCTAGTAACATAAACCTGAGCTAAAGAATTTGATGCATTGGAACCTACCAAATGTTGTTGTTAGTCTAGCTAGTGAGAATGACATTAGTAGTTCAAACAGCAGCATCCGCTAAAGTCAAACACACAAAGCCATGTTGGCCAAAAGAAGAAGAAATGACAAGTGAAACAAAAAAATTAAAGTGAGAAATCCCCCACCTGTGCACTTGCCAATTTTTTATTGGAGGAGGGTTTTAAGATGAGATAAGAGAGATTGACAAGGAGTAATTTGAATTTCTTCCTTGGTGATAACCGTTGGCTGATTTTATGCAATTTCAAAAGCTAAACCTGTACCACACTTTGAACAGGTAAATGGCTTTAACATTGTTTTACAAGTTACACCAACTCACAAGCATCATGATTTTGCAAATACAGAGATTTTGAAAGGTTACCAAATTTTCACAGCATCCCTTAGGCTATCTACATATATGTTCAAAAACAATTCAGTGGTACAAACTGACAGTAGCAGTGATGAGACTTGAAACAGGTTACAAACCAATTGAGAAACCTGCCAGACAACATGAGCGGCAAGCAAAACCACATCGCTGATAGAATTACAAGTCTGAGATTGATAATGCATGGGCATTTCACTGAAACTGATACCCATGTTTTTGAGTAGCAGAATCCGTGGTAGTTCAGCATGGATGGAGTTTTAACGTCTTCTTCGCCTCTTCTTGTGGTCACTTTCAGAACTAGAAGAGTCCGTCTCAGATTCAGAACTGGTAGCAGCTGAATCAGAATCTGAGCTGCTACCAGATTCATCGTCAGAATCAGATTCTGGTTTTTGCTGCTGCATTATAGTCCTTGGGATATTCTTCAAGTGCTCCCGCAAGTTCTCTGTGATGCCACCAAGCCCGATGGATGTGAAGAAGTTGATGGAGAACCTCATGTTCTTCACATTGTCCTTGGGGAAGATCGATTCAAATGAATCTTGCATAGTTGGATCCGAAAGACGCTCGTTCAGTAGGCGAATGCCAAGGTGCTCTGACAGTTCCTGCATCAAAACATAATAAGGAATTTCATCAGATAAGTAACAATGATTGTGCCAAGGTGCACAAAATTGTCATTGCCATATCCATGATAGATACGGTTAACAAAACATGAAAATGTCCTTCGATAGTCAGTACTTCATTCATATCTGAGTTGCTTGATAGCATATTTAATGGGCCCAGTGTCAGACATTCTAAAAAATACCAGAAAATCTAATACCAGTTTCAAGCATCTCACTGAAAATGCAAAGCACATTTGAAGTATCTGAAGATGTGTATTACTCATGCAAAATGATTTAAATACTTTTTACAGAACAGGGAAGTACTTCGTAAAAAAGAAAATTCTGCTACAGTAATCAAAAGCAACAGTAAGCTTAACAAAATCAGACACCCAAATTCCAAGCACTAATGGAGCAGCAAATAAGCCAAGAAGAATTTGGAAACCCAACAAGGTTTCACAGGATCAGCATATAGGCATAAGAAACTTTATTTCACATGAAAATCCTAAAAACAAAATAGCGTAAGGACTGACCTGAAAAAGAATCTTTATAAAAATACGTGAAGAGGATGTAGTGTCTTCTTCTGTCAAGCGTATATACGCTAGGACATGCCACGGCAGAGCATCTGTACCTAATAAATGGGCGAAGAACTTGGCCACATTGCGCAACTTGTTTGTTTCCAGACGATGAATCATTGAATACTGCTGCTTGAAACACGTCTCGAAATTTTCCTGATGAATTTTGTTAATCATGCAAAAGCGCTGTCCCAACAGGCCATAGTAACGCAGATATGTCCTTTCTTGGCTGCAGCATTCTAAAATCATTATGCACAATTCCATCTGTGAAATGTACGAGAAAAATAGTTAATATCTTCAATATAGAATGCAACCAGTAAGTAAATCAGTCAAGTCTACGCTAAATAATATAAATAATAATTATTATTGGAAATATTACCTCCTGCCCTGGCTCTAGTTTAATTTTGAGTAACTTGTGGCCAGCTTCTTCAAAATCGACACTAGACATAATTGTTAAGTAAATTGTCCTTCGAAGATTGACCAGATTCGTCTCTGTTTCATCCTGTATCCTCATTTTCTCTTCATCTTCCTCATCAGATTCATCCTCATCATCTCCATCGTCGTCGTCGTCGTCATCTTCTGACCCATCAGATCCTTCATCATCAGAATCCTCACCAAGTATACTTTTCTTCACAGTTTCATAGCGCTTCTCATTTTCAACAAAATTAGGGTCCACTTTGAAAATATCTGAAAGACACAAAAAATAGGTAAAATTAAATAAATCACAACCAAGATATAGGAGAAGACATAATAAAAAGAAATCTTAAAGCAATACCCAGAGAAATCTCTGCATCAGCATCATCAGTGAGAGATATCTCATGTGTTATCTGCTCTTCCTGCTCAACAAGGTCAAGCTCTGGGCGAACAGCTGGGTGCCCCTGAAAATGGAACAACCGAAGTCATTCCAACTACTCTAAACCACTTACACAATAAGAAACGGGGAAAAAAATATTCAAGAGAGGCAAAATACCTGAAACTTGGCTTTTCTTATTGCAAAAAGACCTTCAATCAAAAACTGGACACGCTTATCAATTTCACCTTCATGGAGAATTCCTCGAAAACGCTCGAATATACCTATTTGATTAACCAGGTACATATTAGTGATACTGAAATGAAGAGAAGATACAACAAAAGCAACTATATTCAAAGACAGATTTGGATTTTCCAGCCTACATAATTCTACACTATGTATTTATAGTACCATACCAGAAAGTGTTTAGTCATCTTAAAGAAGCACAACACAAATACTAAAACTTTACAAACAAATTGGTTAAGAGATAACATGAAGACAAGTAGACCACTCAAAACGGAAAAAAAACTTTTGAATGCTAGAAAACGCTAAGAAAAGCTAAAACGCACCATGAAGGCCTTTAGGAGAAAGGTCTTGCAGAATAGATCCACATTCCGTGACAAATCCAACAGCCACTTCAACACTATCATCGGTTGGATTTTCCAACAACAAAGTAAGGAGCTCCAAAGCAATAATTTCATCGGCCACTTGTTGGTTTACAAGATGAGCAATGAACTTAACAGCTGCCAATAACTGAGGCTGCATGCATGAAAATGGGAAAAATTTAGCAGCAAGCCTGATAGCAAGCAGAAAAAAAAAATGCAAATAAAACACCTACCTTGTCATTGCGCTTATACGCTCTCTTTAATTGCAACACTATTCTTTTCAATATGAGCTCGCCCACTTCAGGAAATTTTGTGTTAACTACAGCAACTAAGGCAGCAAACACATCTGTGAACCCAGGTGAGGCCATTTGAGACTTCATACAAGACCGGCAGAACAGACCTCTGCCGCGAATCAAGTTCTCAGCAAAAAGCTCAGGAATTATATTCTTAATGTTGGTCGCATTGACCTTATTCACAAGCCCGTTGATACTCTTACGCAACGCATCCCATGTCAACCTCTGATATTCAACACTACTCTTATCCTCAACTTCTTTCATCATCCGAGCCAATTTGAACGGAGGTATGTACACTCCTCCACTCCTTCCCAAATTCGCTTCATTATTTACACTCCCATCTTGCACGACTGCCTTCCTTGGAGCTTCCAGTTCCTCAACCTTCTTCCGGTTTCCATCCTTGTCCTTATCAGCCCTATGATCACGCCCATTCTCCTCCACACGCCTATTCCTACGGCTCCGTTCATCATCCCTCTCATCCTTGTGCCTCCTATCTCTCTTATCTTCATCATCAAGCCTCTTATCCTCACGCCTTCTTGCCCTCCTGTCATCCTCGTCATCCTTGCGCCTCCTCCTATCTCTCCTATCATCTTCTTCATCCGAATTCCACCTCCTCCTTTTTCTCCTATCGTCTTCTTCATCCGAATTCCGCCTCCTCCTTTCTCTCCTATCATCTTCTTCATCCGAATTTCGCCTCCTCCGGTCTCTCCGGTCATCTTCATCCTCTACATGCCTATCCCCACCTCTACAACCCTCATCCCCATTTTGCCCATATCTTCCAACACTCTTTTTCTCTCTACCATCATCATCTTCATCAACTCTACCCTCCACCCTCCCATTCCGCCCGGTACTCTCACTCCGCATCTCCTTCCCACCACCGCCACCTCGCCCTTCTCCGTCACTCTTCAACTCCCCCTCCTCATCTGAATCCCCACGCCGCGCCTTCCCCTTCTCAACCCTACTCCTCTCTTCCCCACTCACCTCAACATCCCTATCCGATCGCCACATCTGCTCCTCCCTCCTCGCCAAATCCGACTCCATCACTATCTCAATAAGAAAATCCAGACAATTAAACGGAACTCCAAATCTTACCTGAGAGATAAAATTTTCAACCGAATCTGAGATTTCTACTCCGACGAGTCCGTCGCAGGCAGCCGGATAATCGACTCGTTTCCGATTTGCTAGGGCGTAATCCTATGCGTAAAAAATATTTCAAAACCGCCACGTTTTTTGCCATTTCTTTTTTTTTTCGCACAAACTGTAAAAGCATATTGTGAAAGAAAAAGTATAAAGTGAGGTGTATATTATAAAATTACATTTTCAATTTTAAATTTATGATTATTTAGATTTGGGGATTTTTGTGTAATTCTATAATTTTTAATAAGTCTCATAAATTATTTTATCTAATGTCATTTGCACCTAATTTTATCTAATTAATATTTTCATATCAGCAATTTATCTATTAATTTTCTGCTTTGGCCTCGGTCAACACTCATGTTGGTAATGAAGATCGATTGATTTTTTTTAACGTCGGTCTTATCAGCAGTCATGTCGGTTTCAAGAATTTTATTTGACGGTATGAAAAATAAATTTGTTATTTCAAATATTACGCCGGTTTGCATCATAACTCGAGGCTTTCATTGATGACAAATAAATGACATAAATTTATATGATGTTAGTTTAGCTCTTCACTAACACTAATTATAGTGTCAAACAATAGAGTGAGAGGTGTTCATCCGTCCAAAACTTTGAACCAGATCACGAATGGATCGGAATTCAAAAAAAATGTGAATAGAAGATTGCATCGAATTTGTATAGATCTAGACTGAAATTTTTTGAATTTGGACCGATTTTGTAAAATGCAATTAAAAATTAATTAGAAAGCGAATAAAATCTGTTCAATTTTGGTCGGATCGGTCCATTTTGGTCTAGATTGGAATTTTCATTAATAATTATAAACCTTAATTTCTATTTTAAATGACTAATCCGGTTCATTTCGATCCGGACTGAAATTTCCTAGTTTTAAACCGGACTCGACATCAGAATTCTTAGAAATGGCGGATCGAAAACCTGAATCAATCATTCCGGTCCATTTTGGTCTGATCCGGTTCCGATAAGACCTAAATTTTAACCCCAAGATACATAAACCTCAAATTAAACCAGTGATCGAATCGATTAAAGCCATCTATTGAATAAGTGATTCGGAATCTAGAAGTATGATCGGTTCGACCTGATTCAATTTTAATAACTATAATTTCCTTTTTTTATTTAAAAAAGTTTATTTGATAACTCAAAGTTTCGGTTATTAAGAATTATCCACATTTAACGAAATTACAAATACGAGAGTGGAAATTTTGAATCGTCATGATAAAAAAATGTCCCGGAAATTTATTATATTTGGATCTTTGCTATTTCTTGTAGCATCAAAACGACGTCATAGCTGCACTCGTCAGCAGCAGAGTCAGTCTTGTTAATTTGAGCGAGTTTGTTGAGTGCGGCAGAGCAGAAGAGAAGAGAAGAGAGCAACAATGGCGGATAGCGACGGCCGAGACGAAACTGGAAGCTCTTCCGGCAAATCGAGAGTGAAAGATTCTCAAATCGAGGATCATAATCAACAGCCGGCTGCGATCAATAATCCAATTGCGATCAGTGAAGAAGAAGAAGAATCAAGAGAGCATCAAGAAGCAGAGCCGACGCTTCAAGAAACTAACAGAGAGTCGCGCGAAGAAGAAGAAGATGCTAAGAGAGACGCAGCAGCTGGAGAAGAAAATGAGGAGATAAATGAAGGTGCTGAAACCCAGCTGTCGCATGGGGAGATGATCAAGAAGAGGAAGACTGATCACGAAGAAGAGGCGTCTTCATCTGGGTGCGGCACACTTGTTGGGGGTGATCCGCCGGGAGCACAAACTGGGAAAACGGCCATGACGATGATGGGTCGTCCGGGCTCGGAAGTTGGTGGCGGTGTCTCAGAATCAGCGGCGGCAGAGCAGCGTGTGTTGAGCTTGGAGTGCAAGTATTGCTACTGGACGTTTAGCAATCCGCAGGCACTGGGAGAACACGTGAATGCATATCATAGGAAACCATCGGCTGGTGCAGCTGCAGAGAAGCCAGAGAGCGGCGGCGGAGATGGCGGTGATAAAGAAGCGGCCTGGGGCGTGGAATGCGAGTACTGCCACAGAACTTTCAAAAGTTGGCGCGGTCTGATGGTGCATGAGCGACTGCATGCTAGGGATAGGGACCCTAAGTTGCTGCAACGACAGAAAGAAGTGATCGAGATGGGGAAGTCTTTAAGTGCGTCCGCTGCTGCTGCCGACAAGCCAAAGACGACGGGCGGCGGAGACGGCGGTGATAAAGATGCAGCAGGCGGAGGTGTGAAATGCCATGAGAAAGTGCATGCGGGTGATGACGAGTGGCTGCGGCGACAAAGAGACTTCTTGATCATGAGGTGGACGTCTGCTAGTGCGGCGTCTACTGCTGCTGCTAGTTCGGATGATGTTGCTGCTGCTGCTGATCGTCCAGATGAAGAAGATGATCCTCAAGGGCCACCGAGAC
>NQLW01000053.1:1980942-2060310 GCA_002312845.1 Kalanchoe fedtschenkoi | reverse complement strand
TTTCCCCATTCGGCTCGCCAAATACGTAGCGGGTTATTTACTCATAGTGTGAGTCTTTTGACTCACCCCCAATATTTAAATTCTGTTTTCAGATCATTAGTCGATCATTAGCGACGATGTTTGAGTTAGCAACGAGCAAGCTCTTCGGTACGGTTCCATCCAGTCTTCAGTCAATTTCCTTCAGTCAGCAATTAATTAATTTGTGTTACTTTGTCATCTTTGTAGCAGTTGCTCCAATGTACTTGGGTAAGATTTTGGGTTGATTTTGAATAGTTTTGAATGTTGAATGTTCTTTCATTAGAACGTTGAATTATTTGACTTTGAATTTTCTTCGCTGAGGCTTGTTTGACTAAAGATCAAAAATAAAGACTAGTCAAACGCCATCGCGATCCACACAAAATTTTGGTGTCGTGACACCTCCTTACCATGATCTTGACTCTGAACTTCATTAACTGGCTCTAGGTTTATGGGACACAAGATTTCTCACATGTCACAGCAGTGGATTTCCTCACATCATATAAAGCAACAAAATCAACATAACAGGCGGCAACATTTGTGGTGGATGGGTCATCACTCCAACTGCATAATATACTCCTTGGCTTCCGGTGTTACAGACACTGTTTCCCTTCAAAAGGAACCAACCTTGGAATCGCTCGATCGGAAATAGATGTGCTTGCAAAAGAAGAAATAAAAGTGGACTGGAGCGTGGCATATCACAGAGTTGATGAGATAGGTGACTAACCTGACACCTCCTGACTCAGGCAGGCCAGAGAGAGACTCTTGGGCAACACAAGTCATTTAGGTGACAGCACAACGATATTTTTTTCTGAATCTTGAAACTCTTGGACTTACCTGGAAGTCGTCATCCAGCGAGTGTGGAAAGAGCATGCTTCCTCGCTGCGAATGAAGAACGAGAGTTAGAGAAAAGCCGCCTGCCTGTGTTTATAGGATGAATCTGAAGACCAATTTGCATTAGGAATCCTAATTCACGTAGGAGTGTGTTTCCTATTCCTAGTACACTAGTTGGACTTCAACCTTTTTTTGTAGAAACTTTCTAAACCTGGTCTCTTACTACGCCAGCCATCAGTTCTGCACTTCTAACAGTTGTGGAAGCCACGAAGATCGTAGGCATGTGATTTCAGTCTGGACGACATCCTGAAATGTATGCATTCAAACCTGATGCAGAGCTGAGACATGCAAAAGTTGGTCGAGTCTTTCATCTTGTAGATCAACAACAGATCACATCAGAAGCCGGCGTGAATCGTTGATGCGTTCAAGAACTTCACCAACCCACATATTAAAAAATCATCATACTGAGATTTGTACCATGCATCAGAACTGAACCAAAATCTGGTCCGATATCCAATCCCACTGATTGAACCAATCTGGCCGGCTTGTAATATTTGAAATACTCCAGTTTAAACTTCCAAATATTAAAATTAGAGTATGTTTCCCTGAAGTTTATAACATTTGGGATATACGTTAACTTTACACGGAAAACGACGTCGTGTTTTTGTCGGCCCGTCAACCGAAGTCGTATATCTTGTCAATATGAGCGCGAGTTTGTTGAGTGCGGCAGAGCAGAGCAGAAGAGAGCAGCAATGGCGGATAGAGACGGCCGGGATGAAAATGGAAGCTCTTCCGGCAAAACAAGAGCGAAAGATTCTCAACTGGAGGATCATAATCAACAGCCGGCTGCGATCGTCAATAATCCAAATGAGAGTCATGAAGAAGGAGAAGAAGAAGCAAGAGAGCATCAAGAAGCAGAGCCGACGCTTCAAGAATCTAACACAGACGCATCAACTGGAGAAGAAAAGGAGGAGATCAGTGAAGAAGGTGCTGAAAACCTACGGCTGCATGGGGAGATGATCAAGAAGAGGAAGGCAGATCATGAAGGCGGAAGCGGTGTCGTCACACTCACTCTTGTTGGCGGTGATCTGCCGGGAGCACGAACTGGGAACACGGCCATGCCGATGATGATGGGTCGTATGGGTTCGGAAGTTGGTCTTGGTGGAGGCGGTGTTCCGATATCTGCGGCGGCAGGTCGGCGTTCAGTGCCGATTGTGTATAAGTGCAATTATTGCGCTTGGACGACTATCAAACCGCGGGCGATGGGAGGACACGTGAAAGTACATAGGTATGCAGTGAAGCGCGCTGTTGCTTTAGCATTTGCTAGTTTGGATCATCAACGTGCTGCAGCTGGTCGACGTCCAGCTGAAGAAGATCCCCCAGAGGCCGATCATCAAGAACCACCGCCAAGACCCGCAGGTCAGGATGAAGGTAGTCGTGATGAGGAGAATCAGAAAGTGGATGCTGGTAGATTGGATCTGAACGAGTTACCGGCAGTTGAAGCAAGAGAGCATCATCAAGAAGCCCCTCCCCCTAGCATGACCATCTCAGAACCAGAAGCAGCTGCTTCTTTTGATCCTCCAGTAGCTGCTGATAATGATCATGATGCTGGAGCAGGTCGTAGATTTGATCTGAACGAGTTGCCGGCAGTTGAAGATGAAGATGAGCAGCATGCTGATATTCAACCAGCTGATAATAATGCAGCAGCAGCTCAACCCCAAGAAGAAGAAGCATCTGGTGATGACAAGGATGCTGATCGTCATGAGCCAGCTGAGGACTCTCCTGCAGCCCTTGATTAGATCATCGACCAGTCTAGCAGCATAATGTTAGAGTTGTGATCATATGGAACAACACAAACAAGGCTGCTAGTAGAGAGATGAATATTATTGACGTAGATCTACCTTCTACCTAACACATGAATATTCCCAAAAACTTAGGCATTTCACACCTTTAACTGCTATCGCGCGCAAATGGTTGAGTTCAGAGGCCAAATTGATAGGGGGATCATCGGAATGATGAATCTCCCTCCAACAAGTTGCAGTAAAATCTTGGAAAAGTATCATGAGTGCACCACCATATTCTACGAAACTTGAAGAAAGATTTATATGCTTCGGACTGAGCACAAACTTAATCAAGAGACAACAGTGTAATCAGAGGAAGAGTGAGATAAGTGCGTTACCTTGCACTGAGGAAGGGCTGCCAGAGCTACTGTTGATCCTTAAATGCACCATGGTCTTCATCAGAGGATCGACGACGACTGTAAAATGTGCCTTGGCAAAACATAAAATTATGACGTTTTAGTTAACTTTAGATGTAGCTTATGTGTTAAAACACCATCTTTTAAGTACATAAACACATACGACAATGTTTAATTGTGGTTAATCATTAACCATTGTCACTTTAAACGACACTTTTTACTTTTTTAGCTTTGTGTTAAGTCTTAATTCATTTGGTGGCGCTTATAAGAGACAAACACTGTCATAAATAAAAATATTAGACCATAATTTTTACAAAAGTGTTAAGTCTTAATTCATTTGGTGGCGCTTATAAGAGACGAACACCTTCATAAATAAAAATATTAGACGATAATTTTTACAAAAGGCCGACACATGCTTTTCATTTTCTTCTAAATTAATTAGATTAGTCACAACAAAGTCTATATTTTGAAAGATTCAAGAAGCGACGATGACTCCACGCTTATATTAGATCATATCACCACTGTAACTCAAAAACACATATTTATAAATCATGGTTCAACAATCCAATATAAGTCACCTCTTCTTCTCCTCACTGGCCGGTGTGAGACGTTTACCTAGATACATACTCAACAGGTACTGATTCAGGTGTTTAAGGCTCTGGCTGTCTCCATGGTTTTACATACCCCAGCTGGCCACATACCGCAAATGCTACTCAGCCAGGCGGCGAATTAAGAAACTAGCTGCTTCAGGGAGGGAGAAATCCAGTAGGTAGAGGCTAGATGACATGCAATGGAAGTTGTGGTTTGGGCATGTCAGTAGTGCTGATTAATATGACTCTCCATGCGGGCTGACCTTGTTGACATGAATACCATTCTGCAGAAAATGACCTTCATCCCTAGCATCGATTCTACCGGAAACCAAAGCCAAACCAGCCATTTAAACGGCAGCAACGTTTGAAAGACAACGAAGCTTCATAATGACAATGCTGTGAAGAAAGATTCAAGCTTTTCGAGCAGAATATGTTGCCTTCCCATGCGAACAGTGTCGAACAATAAGATAATGATAGATTGATAGGTTTATCTCCTCAACAAACTTTCATTTGTAATCCTATCTTTCCTGTAATCTCTCTGTTTGTTGCTATAAATATAGAACGCACATCAACACCTTCATGGTGTGTGAGTCATAAACCAAATCCCAGCTTGTGTTCTTTACATGGTATCAGAACCACTCTGATCCATATCATAAACAGGAGTGCGAACCTCTTGAACTAACAGGCGCAACCAATAAGAGGATTAGAAGACAAGATTATCACCAAGAAACATGGCATAACCCGATGTGAACTTGCATGTATCTGAACAACCGGCCTAGCCAGCGTCAGAGCGAGCAATGAGGCCTATTGGCGCAGAAGGATGAAGAACAAAACTGTGATAAATGGAGATAACGAATATTACGCTTCACGGCCATGAGATGAGGTTCTCTTGTGTCATGCATATGAAGCCAGACTTGTTGAACAACATAGAAAATATCAGGTCAAAGTGAATATGAGGTACTGAAGGGCAACAACAAAACTCTAATACTTTGTTGGGTCATCAAGATGAGAACCAGCATAAGATGATACTTTGGAATTAGTATCTACAGGTTTACTGCAAGGCTTGCAATCAAACATATCGACTCAATTAAAACATACAATGTGTGCCGGCGTTGAAAAAAATAGACTATCACCAAGACGTTGAACTAAGATCCTAAGAAAATGATGAAGAAAAACGATATCACCAACATATGACAGCAAATAAAATTGTCGGAGCCCGATTGATTAATAAATTGTCATGTGTCAAAATTGGTCTCAGTAAATCCAAGATGGGAGGCGACGCAATTGTACCTAGCATAATAACCGAACCAAAATCATGTAGTCCCACTGATTGAACCAATCTGGCTGGATTGTAATATTTGAAATAGTCCAGTTTAAACTTGGAAATATTAAAATTAGAGTATGTTTCCCTGAAGTTTATCACATTTGGGATATACGTTGACTTTATACATCGTGTTTCTGTTTGTCAGCCCGTCAACCGCAGTCGTGTATCTTGTTAATTTGAGCGCGAGTTTGTTGAGTGCGGCAGAGCAGAGCAGAGCAGAAGAGAGCAACAATGGCGGATAGCGACGGCCGCGATGAAAACGGAAGCTCTTCCGGGGAAACGAGAGCGAAAGATTCTCAACCGGAGGATCATAATCAACAGCCGGCTGCGATCAATAATCCAAATGAGAGCCGTGAGGAAGGAGAAGCAAAAGAGCATCAAGAAGAAGAGCCGACGGTTCAAGAAACTAACAGAGCGTCGCGCGAAGAAGAAGGAGATGGGAACAGAGACACAGCAACTGGAGAAGAAAAGGAGGAGATCAATGAGGGTGCTGAAAACCCGCTGGAGATGATCAAGAAGAGGAAGGCAGACCATGAAGGCGGAAGCGGTGTCGTCACACTCACTCTTGTTGGCGGTGATCTGCCGGGAGCACAAACTGGGAACACCGCCATGCCGACGATGATGGGTGGTTCGGGCTCGGAAGTAGTTGGTCTTGGTGGCGGCGGTGTTTCGATATCTGCGGCGGCAGGTCGGCGTTCAGTGCCGAGGGTGTATAAGTGCAAGTATTGCGCTTCGACGACTAGGACACGGCAGGCGATGGGAGGACACGTGAAAGGACACACGTATGCATTGAAGCGTGCTGTTGCGGCAGCATTGGCTAGTTTGGATAATCAACGTGCTGCAGCCGAAGAAGATCCCCCGGAGGCCGATCAAGAACCGCCGCCCAGTCCCGCAGGTCAGGATGAGGAAGAAGAAGAAGAAGATGATGTGGATCCAAAGCTGCACGAAAAATAACAGGAAGCATATGCAAGTTCAAGCTGGTTTATTCATCCCAGCAATGGCTCAATCTCCCTCTGCTGCAGCCACATGCATCATGCATGTAAAGCTTCATTTTTTCCAGAAAGTCTCTGCTGCAGCCTGCAGATGATGTGAAGCAGAGAATAGATTGCCAAGCTTCTTTTCGTCTGGGAGTGATCTCTACTGTTCGATCACTTTTACTACAACAAATAAAAAGTTCATTACACTTTTGTATAGGAATAATTGATTTTGACCTTTTTGAGAAACTTTCTAAACCTGCTCTCTTTTAAGAAGCATGCACATGCATGTCCGTACTACAATCTCCCTTCTGCAGCCAACCCAAGACTCTCCAGCCCAGCAATGTGAGAATGAATATTACCAAAAACTTTACCATTTCGCAAATGGTTGAGTTTAAGAGGCCAAATTGATAAGGGGATCGGAAAGATGAATTTCCCTCCAACAAGTTGCAGTAAAATCTTGGATAGTATCAATGAGTGCGCCACCGCATTTTATTAAACTTGAAGAAAGATTTATGCTTAGGACTGAGCACAAACTTAATCAAGAGAGGATTGTAATCAGAAGAAGAGCGAGATGATCAAGTGCTTTACCCTGCAAACATTTGAATGCCAGCATAGATGATGTGCCAATAAGAAATAATCAAAAGAAAAATTTTGCACCGAAAGGATCTCCACAAGGCTGATGCTTATTGTGATTTAATCTAGTCAATTTAGAATAATTAAGGATATTGAAGGCCACAATGAAGAAGAAGGTTGAAAGGCACATTGAAGGACCTTGAAGACCACAATGAAGAAGAAGATTGAATGACACATTCAAGATGGACCATGAAGAGCTATGAAGATGACAATCAAGAGTGAGAGTTACCAAAAGACTAAGATAGATTTTGTGTAGTATAAATAGATGTACATTTTTCTCAATAACACAACAACAACAAGCTTTCTAGCTCACACACATTTTCTTGTTCTTTGATCTTGGCCAACAATGCTCCTGTTGGAAACCTGAAACAAGCACCATTAGGATTTACCCCATTAGGATTTGCCCTCTACAGCCTTCCAAGCCATTTTCCCCTTAAGAGCCTCGACATTCACTGAAAATGATGAAATGCCCAATCCTCCTTAACTAACCCGGCTAGCAGATTTACTCCCAAGACACCCAGTGGTGTCTACGGTCACCTCTAACATCCCAAAGAAAATTCTTTCCATGAGATTCTATTCTATGAATTACTGTTTTGGGGACAGGAATGGCTGCACAAGTGTAAACAGAAATCAAGCTCGACATTATTTAACGTAATTTTACTACCTCCCCGTGAAAGTAACTTAGACATCCAGTTTTCAATTTTGCTGACGAATCTTCCCAACCAAACCATCAAAATAGGATATTCCTGACTCTCCCTTCAAATAAGGGCACCCTCCACGAAAACAAAGGTGAGGATTGAGGTCATGCAATCTTTTCAGACTTCTGCTGAATATCTTCAAACAGATTACAAATAAGCTCAGGGAGTTTCACCCTTTCCGGATTTGAAAAAACCCATAAGAAGAATAACTCCATCTCAAAGAATACCCGCAATTCAACAGGTTACAATGATGCCTTAGGTATATCCAGTGCTCATGGAAACCGAAAGAACACAGAGAATGATGGAGAAAAGACCAATTTTTTTTTAATATTTTTATTTTATTGATAATGGTCCAAAGGACGTAGGGCTCGGAGAGTCTACAAGGAGTGGTACGAGGCTTAGAATGTGGCTCAAGAGCCTACAAGGGGATGGCACGAGGCCTAAGGTGTGGCTCGAGAGCCTAGAAGGAGTGACACGAGGCCTAGGGGTTTGGCTCGAGAGCTCACATGGGTGGCACGAGGCCTAGGGGTTTGGCTCGAGAAGCCAAGGGAATCTGCTACTCCGCGGGAGGCCTTGGCTGGGCAGGCAGGCGACCGGCTCGGCGAGTGAGGAGGGCGAGGCCCTATGCGTGTTGTCCTGCATGAAAATGACAGGACACAATGAGGCGCCGGGACTTGCACGCAGAGGCCGTGACAGAGCCTGTCTTTACCTAAGACCGAGGTAGACCAGCAACTGGAGGGGCAGGTAGCCGAGGCACTGCTCACAGACGGCCAGAAGGCCGGAGCAGAACCATACTTCGACGGCCTCCTGAAATTTTTTCCGCAGCTCCATGAGGAAATCATACGATGTCGGGGCCCGACCTTCTGAACTGACTCCGCAGTATCCAGACCCACTACCCTCTGCGGCCTCAACCCGCGGAAACGGCTCGTAGGGAGAGGGTGCCAGACAAGCTCCGAAAACTGATCCGCTGCTTGAGGCAAGGCGATGGGCGGAATGAAAACCCAGAGGACCTCTCCCTTATGCTACTGGCGAGATCTCCGCCAGGGGATCAGACACTGTCCTGGCTCCACGGCGTGCGGTCCTCCGACCGGGGCGCACAAGGAGGTCCAGCGGTAGATGACGGGGCTTAAGGGGAACGCGCTCTTATGGGGCGAGGAATACCGGCAAGGTTCTCAGCAATGGCCGAGTGCGCGAGCTCTCCGTGCCGTGAGCTTGAGGAGGTGGCCAAGCTCACTCAAGCTGAGCGACAGTGGAGAGGCGCATCACGCGGGGATCTCTCCATCCGTTGCGAAACCAAAGCCGAAGCATGGGCGATGGGGAGCCAGCTCTGTACTACGACCAGGGCTGCTACCTGCTGCGCCACAGCCTCGCGGGACAAGGGCTGAGCTGGGTCGAGGGGGCATCAAGCGGCTAGGCACTCAGACGAGGAGCTGGCTAAGGAGGGGGCGCCAGATCTGCAAACTCCTTGCACTCGGGGCTACGACCACTAGGTGGGGTGATGCCCACGGCTGGATCCAAGCCGGGCTTGCTGCGCGGGAAAAGGCACCTGGGCACAAGACAAACGAAGCCGCCCAGGATGGGGATTCAGGCCTCCCAGGCTGTCTTCTCTGTCTGGCGAGGGCTTTCATCACGCAGAGAACGCGGCGGATGAATCCACCACCGAGGGCGGGGGGTGGCCGGCGGGGGTCAGTGGATGTGCAAGGAGGAGGGCCTGCCCCAACCCCCTCCTCCACCTCTATTTTAGATTTTGGGGTGTTTTAGAGATAAGGCAGAAGAGTATTCAGGTACATATGTGTGTAGAAAAATGGAGAAAAGACCAATTGATTCCATCATAAGCTTTAGAAAGATGAAGATAAGTTATAATGATGTTAACTCCATTAACCCTCTTCTTTAAATCATTAGCAACTTCAACGATATCATCTTTGATCATTCAAATCCCCAACATGACCGACCGATAAAATTGACTGGTCAAGCCGTCAGAACCTGGCGCACTGGCAGCAGTCAATTGTGGTGATAACAAGTAACTGTTGCACACCCAATTGCATCTGCATCTTCTTGTGGCTGACCCATCTTCTTCACTGCCATAAACAAACTTTCTCTCGACCATTCTGACTCTTATAGCAGAGTAGTAAAAGGCCATTGTGCATTCTTGATGATGAGAGTTGAAACCCAAGATCAATGCTGGCTTTCCCAAGACGAAGAATATCTGCAACACCATCGATAATCTTGCGCTGTCTCATTCGGCAGATATCATCCCAGGAAACAGTTGTGTGTCGTAACACCTGTGTATGGCCCATCTCTGACGACCTTTATTGCTCCAATAAGAACAACAAGACGGAGAAGATCTGCAGCACCATCTTCGGTTGACAGACATTGTTAGCCAAGATCAAAGAACAAGAAAATGTGTGTGAGCTAAAAAGCTTGTTGTTGTTGTGTTGTTATTGAGAAAAATGTACATTTATTTATACTACACAAAATCTATCCTAGTCTTTTGGTAACTCCCACTCTTGATTGTCATCTTCATACCCCTTCATAATTCATCTTAAATGTGTCCTCCAATCTTCTTCTTCATTGTGGGCTTCAAGGTTCTTCAATGTGTCTTTCAATCTTCTTCTTCATTGCGGCCTTAATATCCTTCATTATTCTAAATTGACTATATTATTCTCAACATTCTCCCCCCTAATCTAGTTGTTGAGTATGTCAAAGACACCAAGCTTTAAGCGCATATGTTAAAATCCCACTTGATAAAGGGATTTTGTCAGAATGTGTGCCAGTTAGTTGTCGGTGTGAAATTTTTGTATGGCGATCTGGCCACTTTCGATACACTCGCTTTCGATACCCCTTCAGTACCAAAAGAGGTTTCTACTTGATCATTACCCCTTGCACATCTTTCTTGAATTTGTATACCCATTTGAGGCCAATCAAACGATGACCAACAGGGAGATCCACGAGCTCCCAAGTGCGGTTGTCCTTGATGGCTGTCATCTCTTCCTCCATTGCCGCTCTCCAAGCTGAATCAGTGTTGCCCTCGGTGAAGGAGACAGACTCTTTTGATGCTGCGAAGAGAAGATCTTCTGGTTCCAACTCTCGTGGCTCAGAAGTGGTGATGCAATCAGCTATGGTGCGGAACTGTCATGGTGCACCCGCGCCATCTAGGTCGATGGTATTTGAGATGGAGGCGTCGCAAACCTGATGTTATTGACGTGGGAGGTAGCCCCACCTACCGTGGGTATGGTAGGTTCTAGCTCGTTCTGTCTGTCGCTGCCAGAATTTGCGTCAACCGTGTACTCGACAGTGAATGTCTTTGGGATGTCATTCATGTCACTTTCGTACCAATTCCACCATTTTGCTTCATCGAATACCATGTCACGAGAGATGTGTAGTCGACCACTAGCAAGGTCATACACTATGTAGCCTTTAGAGTCTGGCTCATAGCCTACAAACACCATCTTCACGCTTCGATCATCCAGCTTCGCCGCGTGTGGACGAGTGACTTTGACATGCGCCACACATCCGAAAGTGCACATGAAGTGTACCGCTGGCTTCTCACCATGCCACGCCTCGTATGGCGTCATGTCGTGGGCGCTCTTGGTTGGTAAACGGTTCAAGATGAAGACCGCTGTGTTAACCGCCTCCCTCCAGAACGTGCTCGGCATCTTCTTAGCTTTTAGGAGACAGCGCGCCATGGCCATCACTGTTTGATTCCGATGTTCAACAACTCCATTTTGTTGCGGTGAGTATGGCACTATGAGTTGTCGGTGCACACCCTTTGCCGCACAGTATTCGTCGAAAGTCACCGAGGTAAACTCCCCTCCACGGTCTGTCCGCAGCGCACGAAGCTTCCTTCCAGTTTCCACTTCGACGCTAGCTTGGAATTTCTTGATTGCACCCGCAACCTCATTTTTCCTTGAGAGAAGAATCAGCCACATGTAACGGCTGACATCATCTACGAGCAGGAGGAAATAGCGTCTTCCACCGTTTGTCGCTGGCGTAACAGGACCGCATAGATCTCCGTGCACAAGGTCAAGCCGATCTTTGGCACGGTAATTGGCTTCCTTCGCGAATGGCAATTGACGTTGTTTGCCAGCAAGACAGGCGTCACAAAGCTGGTCCACGTGATCAAGATGAGGGAGACCATGCACCATTTTGCTGTGTCCCAGCTTCTTCAACGCGTCAAAGCTCAAGTGGTTGTAACGCCCATGCTAGAGCCACGCATCATCGCCGGATTGCGCTAGGAGGGAAAGTGGTTGTGATAGTGTGAGAGTGATTTTGTATAATCGATTTGATGATTTTTGTACCTAGACAAGAAGTTCCTTCTGCGAATGACGCACCCGAAGCACACCTCCTTCGATTATGACGTGACATCCAACCTCGTCGAGTTGGCTCAAGCTAGTGATGTTGCTGCAGAGCTTCGGAATAAAGTAGACGTTGGTTAGGACATGGTGACGTTCTTGCCGCGCCGCAAATACAATCGTGCCATGCCCGACGATGTCCATCGCCGAACTATCACCAAAGCACACTGTTCCAGTAATTGTGCGATCTAGCTCCGAAAATACTCCAATATTGCCAGTCATGTGGTTTGACGCTCCAGTGTCCAAGTACCACACGCCAGTCTCCTGTTTGTCAGAATAGGAGTTGCCGACCTCCACCTTGGCACGTTCTTCGTTGAAGAAAATAAGGCCACCCATGTTCGTCTCTCATTGAGCACGTGAGGATGCTCGGGACAGGATGTCAGCGAGGCTACCTGAATCATCAGTAAAGACGGCTCATCATCCTCATCACCCTCTTGTACTAGGTGCGCCTCATCCCTCTTCTTCTTTCGACAGTCACGAGCCCAATGACCTATTTTGCCACAGTAGTGGCACTTGTCCTTCTTGTTGGCCTTGCCGTCGCCACAGGTGGACTGAGTATCTTTGGCGTCGCGTGATGTCCCTTTCCCGCGGTTGCCATGCCATGCAAAATTATTACCATTTTTGCCATCGGTTGCACGCGAGTTCTCCTGCTCGCGTTTGCGTTGGCGTACGAGTCATTCCTCTTCAGTGAGGTAGAGGCATTTGCCCTTTTCGCGCACACTATTGGCACGCGTGTACCGCTGCTCGACAACGCAGAAACGGCCTGACACTTCCTCGATCAATAAATTCCTCAAATCGAGCAACGTCTCAATTGCAATAGTCACTTGCGTATATTGATCCGGTACAACTTGAAGTATTTTTTTAATTACCTCAACATATTTGATTTCATCTCCTAGGGTGCGGAGCTTGCTTGCCAAGCTGGAGATTCGATTGGTGAAGTCGTCGATTGATTCACATTCCTTGAACTCGATGTCGCCGAACTCCTGCCGGAGTTGTTCTGCATTCGCCTCGCGAACACGATCATCACCCACACGCATGATCCTAATGGCATCCCATGCCTCCTTCGCAGTGCGCTTGACTGCAATACGCGACCACATCTCTTGCGGTACAGCCCGAAGAATGACTGCAAGTGTCATACGGTCATCGCGGTGATACGCGTCATCAGAATCAATTGTCTCCCAGAGGCCTAGCGCTTGGAAGTTGACCTTCATCACCAACGCCAATTCGGTGTAGTTTGTGCACGTCAATGTGGGGTAGACAACGGACCCGGTCGTTTCTTTTACGACGCGCTCAACAATTACATCGCGCCTAGTGGTGGTGCACGATCGTCGTGGTGGGGGTGATGGTGATCCATGGCGACTCCGCCTTGTTGATGACCTCGTATTGCCGCTAGCAAGAGGTGAAGCCAATATTGATGTCGCGTAGGAGGTTAACAAGGCTCTTGATACCAATTGTTAACTAAGATCAAAGAACAAGAAAATGTGTGTGAGCTAGAAAGCTTGTTGTTGTTGTGTTGTTATTGAGAAAAATGTACATCTATTTATACTACAAAAAATCTATCCTAGTCTTTTGGTAACTCCCACTCTTGATTGTCATCTTCATAACCCTTTATGGTCCATCTTAAATGTGTCCTTCAATCTTCTTCTTCATTGTGGTCTTCAAAATCCTTCAATGTGTCTTTCAACCTTCTTCCTCATTGTGGCCTTCATTATTCTAAATTGACTAGATTATTCTCCACAGACATGTCATCCACGCGTGCGGCAGCACATCAGCATTAATGTTATTCCGAATCTTGAAACTACTCTTGGACTTACCTGCACGAAGTCGTCATCAAGCCAAGTGTGGTGTGGAACGAGCATGCTTCCTCGCTGCTAGCTTGACTGTTGGTCACTCTTTCGCTCAGGTACAAAGGCAAAAAAGCGAACAACAATCAAGCTGACGGCAAGGGAGCAGGAGAAGTTGAAGCTGCTGAATGAAGAACGAGAGAGTTAGAGAAAAGCCGCCTGCCTTTGTCTATGTTTATAGGATGAATCTGACGAAGATCAATTTGCTTGCATTAGGAATCCTAATTCACGTCCGAGTGTGTTTCCTATTCCCAGCGTCTTCTACAGCAGAAACTATGTGTTTTATGTCAGTCATGCTCGGATCGAAGTGTATTTTTGCTTCCTCGAGAGCCAGACCAACCACTGCTTTTTTGAACCCATCAACCATTAAAGAGCGCGCTCTATAGACTCCGAGCAGCTAGTGCATGCCATCCCTTTAATTCTTAGCCGGCACACTTCAATTTCTTGTTCCGGGAAGTCCTCAACCTCGAATCCCGCATCTTCCACAGCTTCTTTAATAGCTTCCGTCTGTTACGAGTTTCATACAAATATTACAGTTAGAGATTTTGATGGAAAAAAAAATTCCAACAAGTCTGAATCTGACTTACTGAAATGAGCTCCGGAACGTATTTCACAACTGCTTGACCTAGCAGTGGCGACACGATAACGCTTCGAATCCCGTTCAGGCCTCCCAAGGCAGACTCTATGAACACCGCACAAGACGCACAGGTAATACCATTGACCTTGAAGGTTATAGACCTGACCTTATCGTCACTGTATTGAATTGGTTGACGAGCGGATACTGCAATGCTGTCTGAATTTCACAACAGCGGCTCCTTGAGCTCACCATTCCCTTTTACTCCGATCATCTTGTCAATAACACCCGAAAAGAAATTTATCCTAGTCATGATGAAACAACAAACATTAATCACTCAGCAACCAGGTGAATGGCAAAGTTTCACGGAATCTGACATTGGTGGATAACTTATAGAAACCCAACAAGAGAGTCTAAATTGAATGGGACTCAAAAACTAGGGCGTCCTCTAGCCCGGCCGTAGCTCAATCCATGTGATATCCGCACAGTTTAGGAGCCACATAGTGCGCCATACACATGACTATTTGGAACTTTTTTCGGGCAGTCAATGTCTTGTTTCTAATTTCATGTTGTGAAAGCAATGGCACCCGAAGCCCTTCTTAGCATGAATCCTAAGCACCAAAACTCTCAGCAACTTCGATCGTGGCACAATCAGTCTAATGCCAATCAGAATGAAATTCTAGTAAACTATATTTAAAGTTTAGACAAACATGAATACACAGGGAACTAATTCAAAGCAAGGATAAGAAAAAGCAAGATATAACATAAAACAACACCACTGCAAGATGAGATAACAGCTCAAAATGTGCATCCAATTCTCCAAAATGAAAAAGCTAAACTCATCAATCGCATGGGCACCAAAAAGAAAGCAACTTTCATATACCCCAGAAGCTCTGAATCACATTATCAGCTTCAATAACGCCCATAAAAACAAACTACTCAACAGATCAACGACTTCACGTGACCAGAAATATTCATCCCTCAAAACCACACGAGCGGCTCCAGCCAACCAACCAACCAGCCAAAACAAGATAGAAAAAAAAAAGCAGAAATGAATCGCAAACGCTGCAGAACCTGGAATCGAGGCGTCCTTTCGTCAAAGGTGGAGGGAAAATGGGTTGAGAAATCCGATGAGAAAGGAATTAAAAGCTGATGGAGAAAACAATAAAACTAAAACAAGTTGGGAAAGAATTGAGTGATGGGTTTTGCTGGGTTTTCAGAGTCTCCGGAAAGAAGTAAAAAAGCTTCAAAATTTATAGGGCTTGAGAAACTGGGGAAGGAGACGACAGAATCAAAGGAGAAACTGGAATTTTTGCAGTGCGGTTTGTTTTTGGAGGGTTTGTGGCGGGTCCCATTTTAATGTTGTTTTGAATATAAATTCTGAATTTTATAACGATATATTTTTTTGTCATGTATCGCATAAATGAGTTAAGAGAATAATCCAAGCAGGTAATCCGGCTGGGTTTTTGTTTTTGATTAAGTTAATTAATTAATTGTGGCAAGATCATGCCATTTGATTTCATGTCACCATTATTTCACCATTATTAATGACAAATAACGAATCAAATAAAATTAAAATTTAATTTGATAAATTATAAATAAAAATTGATAAATTAATGAATCGAATCAAAATAAATCGAACAAATATATTAGATTTGGTTTGAAATATTAGTGGCTCGATTTATTTTTTGAAAAACTGAGCACTGATTATTCATTTTTATTTTTAAATTTTTTTTAAACCGGTTCAAACCAAATTGAATTGTTTCAATATATTTTAGAATATATATTATGTGGTTGATATGAGTACCTCTACAATCTATCTATATTATTATTTATAGGAAAAGTCTCCTATTTATTAAATAAATTAGTAAATAAAATTCATGAAAGAAAAAAAACCAAACAGAATCGAACGCAATGAAGTTCTATTTCAGTGATCATTAATATGACTGAATTGTGTGTGCTCTAACCTTGTTGACTAGAATGCCATTCTGCAGAATATAATTCATGGCTTCAGAATTTCAGACATTGTTTCCCTTCAAAAGGAGATTGGAATTGCTCGGAAATAGACTTGCTGGCAAGAGGAAAGAAGAGTGGACTGGAGCGTGGCATATCAAAGATTTGATGAGATTGGTGAAACGCAAGCAGGGCCTTGCTGAGGTTTCTGGTGACCATCGGAGAACCGTTTGGCCTTTTTTTGTTGCAAATGAACGTTGCGGAGGAGGCAGTGCAGTTGGATGCAGGCTGGCAGCTCCCATGCAGGACAACTATGGCAGCAACGTTTGCAAGATCAGACATTGAAATGACCGCAGTGCTACGAAAAAAGATAAAAGCTTTTCGAGCAGAATATGTTGCCTTTTTCATACGAACAGGGCTGGGATAAGAACTGAAGGATGGAGGAAGAGGATGTCTGAAGCTCATCCAGCTGCAGATAGTCTTGAAACAAGGCTGTTAATATGTCTAAATCCTCTGCTTTGAGACCAGCTCCAAATGAAACCGCCAACAACCACTCTTCCAAGGACACCAGCTTCTTGAAAATGCTTTGAGACTGCCATGTCTTATGTTGTGGCTTTGGACCTGACCACTTGATTGGAGGATTTACTGCAGGAAAGAACATCCACCTAGCTAGTTCGGGTGTGCTGAAACTAGACATATATGAGCTCAGCCATATAACCAATGTTGCAGCTTTTGATAAATACTCCGAAGGGAATAAGTGTCACCAAAATCGAACCGCGTTCCTCCGCAGCCAAATCTCCCACAGCATGCAGAAAGCCTTGAAAGGATTTATCATCTCCTGGCTGCACCCAATTCTTGATTAAAGAACAAACTGAAAGATAGCTGTCAGAAATGCATAATGAAGCTTTCACCTTCGACTAAATCATAAGGGTCACACCTCCTTCAATGAACAAATGATTGAGAGTCTCCGCTTAGTGATTAATTATGACAATAAGAACACCTCGAAGCTAAAGGAATGCCTAAAGATTGAATCATAAAAAATCGACAGAGTTTGCATTATTAATGATGATGCGGCCAAATTTTACCGAGCCCTGTAAGAACATCAGAACTGGATCTGGTTGAGTTTTTAAAATCAGCAACTGAAAACGAACACGTAAAAGAAACTGACCAGATTAATCTTTCTTCCTTCTGAAAGAACTATGTTGTTGAAAGAAGTATAGAATCTTGAATGTGTCTTTTTGGGATGAATCTGGATTGCACGATGAGATCGAAGTCTGCAGAGATGACCTAGTGCGAAAAATTACAGAGTCTAATCGGCCGCATATCAGAAATAACGCTGGCATTGGTGCACCTCGGAAGAGATGACAATACCTATAGCCTTTATTGACCGAGGAAGGGTCGACCCCAGATCCCAGAAAAATTGAACAGGAGATCATCTTTGATCATTCAAATCCCAACACGACCAACCGACAAACTTGACTGGTAAAGCCGTCAGAACCTGGCGCACTGGCACCGGCAGCACTCAACCTGAACACCGCTTCTCTCACTTCTACTTCATCTTTGATCTGCATCACCATCTTCGGTTGACAGACAGAGATATCATCCACGCGTGCGGCAGCACATCAACATTAATGTTATTCGGAATCTTGAAACTACGTACTCTTGGACTTACCTGCGCGAAGTCGATCTTCATCGAGCCAGGTGTGGAACGAACATGCTCCCTCGCTGCTAGCTGGAGTGTTGATCACTCATTCGCTCAGGTACAAAAGCAAAAAGTGAACAGCAGTCCAGCTGACGGCAAGGGAGCAGGACAAGAAGTTGAAGCTGAATGAAGGACACGAAACAGTTAGAGAATTTGCTTGCATTAGGAATCCTAATTCACGTCCGAGTGTGTTTCCTATTCTTTGTACACTACTTGGACTTCAACCTTTTTTAGAAACTTTCTAAACCTGCTCTCTTTTCAAAAGCATGCAACCGACCAAAAGACTCTCCAATTACGGTCAGAACTATTACGATTTTTAAAAATATGAGATGAGAAAAAAATTAGACTGATTTTGAATGATTTTTAAGATTAATTTGTTTGATTTCTTATATAAAATAGATCTTATTAAATTGGTTGAGGATTATGAATGATTGAGTATGAAAAGATGGCGTTTCTTTTATGTGTGCAAAATGATATTATTTATTTTGATAATCAAATGAAGTACTTTTCGCACACGAATCTATGTCTTGTCCACACGATATTAGTTTAGGAGGGCAACGATAAATTTTATTTTAGAAAATCAGTCTATTTTTTTTTTCATGGCACCTTTTTTTAAAATCGTTATAGTTATGACCACACGATAAGTAGGGATAGTTCAGAGTTTTTGAGATTTTTCCCTATACTTAATTACAAATATAAGACTTAAATATCAAAATAATAAAATTAGTCCCTAGGGTTTATTATATTTGGATTCATTGTTATTTCTTGTCAGATAAACACGACGTCGTGTATCTTTGAGCCGGCCTGTACAAGAACATCATCACTCGTCAGCAGCAGTAGTCGTCTTGTTAATTTGAGCGAGTGAAGCAGAGCAGAGGAGAAGAGTGCAACAATGGTGGATAGCGACGGCCGAGACGAAACTGGAAGCTCTTCCGGCAAAAAGAGAGCGAAAGATTCTCAACTCGAGGATCATAATCAACAGCCGGCTGCGATCAATAATCCAATTGCGATCAGTGAAGAAGAAGAAGAAGCAAGAGAGCATCAAGAAGCAGAGCCGACGGTTCAAGAAACAAACAGAGAGTCGCGCGAGGTAGAAGAAGATGCGAAGAGAGACGCAGCAGCTGGAGAAGAAAAGGAGGAGATCATTGAAGATGCTGAAGACCCGCTCATACATGGGGAGATGATCAAGAAGAGGAAGACGGATCATGAAGACGGAAGCGGTGTCGTCACACTCACAGTTGTTGGCGTTGATCTGCCGGGAGCACAAACTGGGAACACGGCCATGCCGACGATGAGTGGTGGTTCGGGCTCGGAAGTTGGTGGCTGTGTTTCCGAATCTGCGGCGGCAGATTGGCGTTCAATGCCGAGGCCGGCGTGTAAGTACACGTACTCCGTTCGGATGCCTGCCACAGGACAGGCGTTGGGAGTGCACGGGACAAGACGTAGGTATGAATTCGGGCGTGCCGGTGCTAGTTTGGATCATAATGCTGCTGCTGCTAATCGTGGAGCTGAAGAACCGCCGCCCAGACCCGCAAGTCAGGATGAAGGTGGTGGCCATGAGGATGAAGAAGAAGAAGAAGAAAAATAATCGAAAGCATGAAAGTTGAAGATCGGTAAAAGCTGGTTTATTCATCCCAGCAATGGCTCAAAATGTAAAGCTTGATTTTTCGAGTAAGCAAGTGATTGAGAGGGTCATAAGTTTCTGCTGCAGCCTGCAAATGTGAGATAGAGAACGAGTAAAACACCCGTTCGTCCGGACGGTTTGGTTTAAAAAAATTTAAAAATCGGACCAAATTATTAGTTATTTTTTTAAAAAATATGAAACTATAAATTGAATTATTTTTTAAAATTTGAAATCGAATCAAATCGAACCGAACCGAATCGACCGGTTCGGGAGCGTCGCGACAGAAATCCTATTCTGTTATATATATAGATATACTATCAAGCTTCATTTTGGGTCAACTGTTAATAAGACAAATGCATTACACTTTTCCACCCAAACCTTACGCATTCTTCCTAAAATAACTTTTATATATTCTTATTTATTTAAATAGCGTTTTTTTTTGGAAAATGTAAAAAAATGAGACATGTGGTATCATCATTTTGAAAAATGGGATCATCATTATTAAATTTTAAAATCAACATTTTTAAAGAATCGGGTTTCGTTTCCGGTTCACTGGTTGAACTGACAGTTCAAACTGATTCGATCATCGGTTCTATTTTTATAATGATTACAAAATATGAATCTTATATGCTGATCATCAACTATGGAGCATATTTTTTTGCCGTATGATCAGGCTGTTTCACAAACTCGAATAATATGAAATAGCCAAAATTGAATTTATTTTTTTTGGAATTACACAATCGCATAGTAATGTCTGTCAAATTTAAAAACATGATACTAAACAATACTTCCTAAAATTTTGTGTAATGTTTTTTCTGTTTTTTCCAAACAAAATCCCAATGTTTCAAATCATTTTTCTCTTTGTTCTGTAGAGGGAGGTGGACTGGAGCAAATAAATTCATTAATATGTAATTTGCGATAGGCTTTTATTATAAATAAGTAAAAAAAATTATACATATAATCGAAGTTTTAAAAATTATACGCAAGCCACAACCCGCCAAAATCGGTTAGATTTAAAAATTTATATATTTTTATTTTTCTATTAACATCGGATCGGATGTAAAATCGATCAAGATTTTAATTTTCGGTTTACGAATTGAACCGGTGATTTGGACCGGAAGGGTGCTAGTTATTTCTGTTACGACGTCGCATCGTCAGTGGTCAACGCGTATATGTATCTTCAGCCCCCGCAATCGTCTTCTTTGAGCGACTAGACTTGGTAGAGTGAAGCAGAGCAGAAGAGATGAACAGAACAACTATGGCGGGTAGCTTCCGGCGAGAAAGAAATGGAAGATCTTTCGATGAAATGAAGATGAGGGATTCTCTACTCGAGAATCAAGATCAAAACCCAGGTGGGATCGACAATCCGATCGCGATCAGTGACGAAGAAGCGACAGAGAATCAAGAAGCAGAGCCGTCTGTTCAAGAAACCGAAGCTGCCGAAGCCCTGCTGCTGATGAAGAATTCGATGTGGAAGACAGAGAAAGCATCAGCAGGCATGATAACTGGTTCGGGTCCGGATTCGGAAGTCGCTGATGTTGACGAGGGGATGATTGAAGCTGCTGAAGCCCTTCTTCTGTTGAAAGATTCCAAGTGGCAGACGGAGAAAGCATCAGCGCCATGTTTTTCTAGGTGGAAACTGGTAAGAAAGAAAATGAGGCGGAAACAGAAACTTCAGAAGCGGGCGCGGGGAGATGAAGACGCGACGACGCCGTATGATCAGCGCGCACAAAGGAAACGCAGGATGGGCGCCAGTGTTACGCCGTATCAAGATGCGACGCCGTATGATCGCGTAAAGCTTGATTCTCAGCAAATCATCTCAACACAAGTTTTGACTCTCCACAAACGTCATGGTTAAATTAGACATGTGATTACAAAGAAGTTCTGCCACGTACCTACCCAAGTCCAAACAAGAGCCGATCTAAACGACTCGTTTAATGAGTAAGAGAAGTTTTCAATGCTTCATTGTTCATTCCACTCTCTATAAAAGACTATTCATAAACATTTAGTTTTGTGATACTGATATGGTTTTACTTAGAAATCACATGTACGATTAGAATAGTAGAACTTTTATAATTAGTTTTGAACATTTATAATACTTAATAGCTTCATCAGATGGCTCTGCTATGCTCGCAGAACTATTATCTCCGTCCTGCTGCGTCAGTCAGCTCTCTAACGGCCTTCGTCTCAGTCATCGCTACGTTGATCTTTTCGACGATGCGAGCCCTCCAGTCCGAATCCTCGCCTCAAGTTTAAGAACTCTATTGCGTTAAAGATGCATCATTGGACCTTGGTAATCCTCGACCGTCTTCCAGAACTGAAAACCTTGCGTGCCCACAATGTACGACTTCGTGCGCTGACAAAGTGAAAGTCAATCTCAATATGTTTAGTGCGCTGGCACTGTCACAATGTACCAAGGTGGCACGACAAAGAGGAGTGCGAAGCTTCTGAAATAACTGATGCAACAAACACACTTCGGCAATAACATTAGCAACAGCCCGATATTCAGGCTCGACGTTGGAGCGGGATGCAATGTTTTCTGACGCTTGGAGGATCAAGAGACAATATTATCACCAAGAAACATCACATAACCCAAATTGAACTTGCATGTATATGAACAACCGGAATAGCTAACGTCTGCGTAAACAATGAGGTCAGTTGGCGCAGGAGGATGAAGAACAAGACTGTGATCAATGGTGCAATAGAGATAACAAATAATATGTACGGCCGTGAGATGAGTTTCCCTTGTATCAGGCATATGGGGACAAACTGCTTGTTGAATAGCATAGGACATATCAAGCCGAGTGAATGTGAGGTATTGAAGGGCACCGACAAGACTATGATACATTGTTTGGTCATCAATAGGAGGACCAGCATCAGGTGATACACTCGAGTAGGTACGGAGCAATTTACTATCTTAGCCAGTGTGTAGTTAAGGAAAGTATGCTCAATGTCTAGCTGATGGATCGGCCGGCCATATGGGTTAGAGCCTAAAATAAAATAGTGCATATTCACTACTACAGGTTGGGGCTTATTACCACGCTTATTCGAAGGCTTTCACCATGCTTCACAAACCCTGTAAGCGTGGTAATTGATCATGTTCAAAACGGTGACCGTTTTAATCGTCACTTATAACAACGCTTTTAAAACCCGAAGCGTGGTTGTAGACTCTTAAAGAAACGCTGTCGTCTTTTAACATAACCTATTACCACGCTTGTGTAGGCAAATCGTGGTAATAGGTATAGCGCCAATTGCATACGCACCAATTACCACGGTCATAATAATAATCGTGGTAAAAAAACGCGTGGTAATAGCTCAAATCTGTAGTAGTGATTGTATCACACTTGACGATAGGATTGAAAGTCTCATCAATATGGATGCTATGTGAAGGCACGAAGAATCCATCGTGATTTATATGTATCAAGAGTGTCGTTTGCCTTAAATTTTTACCAAAAAATCTACTTACAAGTGACCATATTTGCTCTAGAGGGGCGAGGTTTCAGGTGACGTTGTCTTAGAAAGTGATGAGATCAAATTATTTGGTCTGTTATATGTTTTAACTCACATGATTCTTGATTGTCGGATAGTATTATTTGATGATTTTAGCTAATTTTTATATTTTGAACTTATTTTAGGTCTTACTATGAAAACATGTTAAAAATGAGTTTTTAGAGCAAAAGACGGAAAATTTCATATCGAATGACAAAAGACAACATCTCCCAGAGTGCATGAGCTGTGTGCTGAGTACTACAGCCATGCACCCAATGAAATGGCGAGGAGCGGACACGTATTGTCATTAAGAATGGAGCCAAGAAGTTAATTCGTCAACCAACCGCGCGTAAGGAACGAGCGCACGATAGAACATTTAATGCGCACGATATTAAACAGTTCACATGCTACTATACATTTACACGCTCCGCTCTTCTCTTCATCATGTTAGATATTTCATCCCATAAATTTTCAATCTTGATGAGCATTGGAAATTTCTTGTATTATTTAATGGTGTTGGAAGCCAGTTCTGAACCTAAGGTGTTAGAAACTCTGTGTTTCACATGAATTTTCGTGCGCCCAATTGAAACGACGACGCTCCAGTCTTTCGACATCCAGCTTTCCCGCCCAACCAAATGACACGTAAGCCGCGCCTCTTGTGCACCTTATACAAACGTCGTCGCTTCGACTCTGTAACTCGTAACACATTCACTCATGTAAAATGGTTTTAAGAAGTAAGTTCATTTTGAGCATGCTTGCTTTCTTTAACCACTTTCTTTAAATTTTCCTTCAATGTTATATCGAAGGAGAAGCATGCTCATATAATACCAACGTCTTCTTAATCCTGCATAATTAAAACAGCCATGCCAAAAAGTATTTAATGCAGCAGTAAGTATTCCACCACATTAAATCTTTTATGAATTATTGACCATAAAAGTAATCCAATGTATCAAAAAATAGATATAATACCATTAACAACAATTTTTTTACTATTGATTTTTTTTTATTTTCTCAAAAAAAAATAGTGAGAGAATGTTTTTAACAACACTGTATAAATCTCAGATCAGAGTATACCAATAAATGTGACCTGGTAGTAAAGAGGGTGAGGGTGAATTCTGACAATTCTTATGACCAGAGTTTGAATTTTTCGATGATTAGGTGTGTTGTAATTAACATTTTAAAAAAACCACAATATACCTTTCAATGGGATGAGTGCTTAGTTAGAAGTTAAGATATGTTTTCCAAATATGCCGTGAAAATAACCGCATATGAGAGTCGTTTTAATGGCATGCTCATGCTCCAATGAATGTCCACAAATCCAACAGAAGGCCTAACCATGCCTTCAAAAAGGAGGATCGGTTCTCAAAGTTGCCCATAAAATAGCCAAACCCAATTTGGGTTTTCTTATAAACTTTGCAACTCTTAATCAAACTTGTCAGTCTTTTCTCGCATTCAAAGATCATAAAAATCAGCACTGAGAGTCGACGGACATGAGTCGCCAGGAAGACCTCGTGTCGAATGTGTGGGAGATTTATAAGAAGCTGTCGCGGTTGGAGAGCCTCGGGCCTTCCAAGGAGGTGAACAAGTTGTTCACTCAGCTTGTGGCAATGTGCGTCCCGCCCAGTCCCATCGACGTCGCCAAGCTCCCTAGGCAGGTGCAGGAAATGAGGTCGAAGTTGATCAGGATCTGCGCCGAAGCCGAAGGCCTCATGGAGAAGCATTACTCGGCCGCCTTGGGATCGTATGAATCCCCGCTCGATCATCTCGCCATATTCCCATACTACACGAATTACATCAAACTCGCCAAGGTCGAGTTCAACATCTTGAGGCACCACTGCCCCCGCGCCCCCACCCGAATCACGTTCGTGGGCTCCGGTCCGCTCCCGCTCACTTCCTTAACTCTGGCCTCGAAGCACCTCACCAGCACCACTTTTCACAACTACGACATCGACGCATCGGCCAATTCACTAGCCAGAGACTTGGTCTCGGCCGACGCGGACCTCTCCAGAAGGATGGTTTTCCACACGGCTAACGTAATGAGCGTGACCGAAGCGCTGAGTAGGTACGAGGTTGTTTTCTTGGCTGCGCTGGTGGGTATGGACAAGGAGGAGAAGACCCGAGTGGTGAATCACTTGGCGAAGCATATGGCTCCTGGCGCGGTCCTGATGCTGAGGAGCGCTCATGGCGCCAGAGCTTTTCTGTATCCGGTCGTGGATTCGGACGACCTTCGTGGATTTGAGGTTCTGTCCGTTTACCATCCGGCCGATGAGGTGATCAATTCAGTCGTGATAGCAAGAAAGAAGGCGATGCCGGTGCAGACACAACATGATGCTAGAAAAAGCCGCAGAGCAGTGCAGTTCATGCCCCCCCAAATGATCAAACATCCATGATCGAATGTTTGATGCTTAGAATCATTGTCGCTGCGTCAACTGCGTACGCGCCCAGCCCAAGATTGAATCGCTTGTATCTTCTGACTTCTGTGTTGCATTTTTTTCTTGTCTTCTCCTTGTAAATATTTATTCTATGAAGCCTTCCTCCTTTCCTTCATTGTTGAATTGTTGGATCCACACTCAAAACCAATTGGCAATGAGTGTGGGAGCCCAACTATATATAAGTATCAATTTAGAGCCTCCACTGGGCGATGTGAGATAATACCACTATGCTCAACACTCCCCCTCACACTCAAAACCAATTGGCAATGAGTGGGGGAGCCCAACTATATATAAGTATCAATTTAGAGCCTCCACTGGGCGATGTGAGATAATACCACTATGCTCAACACTCCCCCTCACTTGCGAGGACCTTTGTTAACCTCGACAAGTGGGACCTCGTGCGGACCTAGTTAACCGTCACGGGCATGTTCTAAGAGTGTGACAAAAACCCGCTCTGATACCATGTTGAATTGTTGGATCCACACTCAAAACCAGTTGGCAATGAGTGGGGGAGCCCAACTATATATAAAGATCAATTTAGAGCCTCCACTGGGCGATGTGGGATAATACCACTATGCTCAACAATCATCAACAGATATTCTCCAATTTGATCTCCTGGGCATCCCCACCTTGAATGTAAAGACAATAAAAAAATTCTAAGTTCCTGAGTTCCAGCAGAACAGGGAGCCACAGCTAATGTTGCAATCAAGGATGATGTGGCCGTGATAATCATCAGATCCTCAAGAGGTTCCTTCATATCTACAGAATCCTTCGTCATCCACTCCATGAATCATTATCAAAAGCTCTTGAAGATTAATCACAAAGCAAAGACCCGAATAACAATCGCTGCGGCCACCCTTTCCCAAATTCAACGGGACCGGCTCAGAGGGGCCCCTTCCATCACAAAATGGGTCAGCATCAAAATCCAAATTAGCAATCGATTCATCCGTAAATCAGCCAACATTCTGGCCCTTCTATTAGCAGACGCCTGCAAAAGAGGCATCTGCAATCACCCCGCCTTTTCAATCGTCGAACCATCCCGATCGATGTGTTGTTAGCCGTCCAACAAGATGCCGCTTCCTTAACCCTATAGATCAATTTGATCGCCTTTCAGTCGCATCCTCTGTAGCTGGTCGTTGTCGGCTTTCTTTTGTTTCCGTCGTTCCTTTGTTTCAACAAAAAAATATCAAAAAAATATATATTTCTATGTATAATTCATATTTTATGAAATTAAAGAAATAAAACACAACAAACGAATAGTTGACAATGACTTTATATGATTTTGAAAATTTATGAAATTAAAGAAATGAACCTCTATTGAGGTGCTTGTTTTACGTCATATAGAACTTGAGAAGCCTGCAAGTTGGTTGAGAAAATCAGGTCTGTTTGGCTAGAGGACGGATAATACAAAGGGAAAACGTTTGAAGGGAAGCATGAGGAATGAAAGGGATATGACGTAGAGTTTTATTAGATGGACGTTCAAGTCTTAAATGCCAAAGGTGATCATTTTTCAGAGAGGAGTGAGCAGAGAAGAATGTTGGAAATGAGACATCTAAATGTGTAATGAAATGATGTAATCTCAAAGCTTGGTTACCAATCACTTGGCTCTTCTTCACATTGAGGTCCTATAAAACAATATGAGTATCAAAAACTATGATTCTAAGATGGGATGTGGATAACAGCTGAGAGACAAAAATCAAATTTGAAAGTTGGAACAAACAAAACATGAAGTAAAATAGAAGATGAAAGGCCCATTGTGCCAGTATGAGTAATGTGACCAAGAATCCTATTAGGTAGATGTATAAATCATTGGGATGGGGTAGGTGCAATAAGTAGAGAAAAGTCAGATGTGATATGATGAGTGACTCCAAAAATTAGAAATACTCAAACCAGTATTATAGTTAAGTGTGCCTGCCATAGGTGGATTCATGGAAGCTTGTTCAAATTTCAATATGAAAATAATCTCTTTTTATTTGATCAGCTGTAAAAGAGCTTGATGAAGAATTTGATATAAAGTAGATTGCAGGGCTTGAACTAGCAGGTGCAACAAAAGATGGATAAATCATATTACCAAATGCAAATCTCTTCGTTTTTTAGAGTTGTTGTAGAGCAATCACAAGTCCGTACGAGTCTCATATTATCAAGCTCATCCTAAATATGGTCGAGTTTGTCAAAATAGGACGCAACATTAAGACTTTCTTGAAAATGTTGATACACTTCTTGCTCTAAGTGAAACACTCGAGGTTTTGTGTTTTCACCAAATCTTGTAGATAATGCAAGCCGTGCGTCCTGAACCGAATCAAACATGAAGCCATGAAGGATGATACATGAAATTTCAAAAGAAACCGAGTTAACTATCCAGGATAGAATAGTATCTTTAGCGTATAGATAGTCAACATAGAGATCATCAGACACAGTAGGGGATAAGAACAATAACATCATGAAATCCAAGTTTATTTTGAGTAGATAAGATTTTGGTAATTGAATGACGCCACTGGTAGTAATTCTCAGTACCAATGAGGATAATATATGTAATTTGGGTACCTGAATGATCATAGGATCGAATGAAGTATGAATGACGTGAACTAAGCGTCGAGTACAACGATCTTTTGTCATGAATCAAGCAAGAAGAACAGAGAATCGCGGAAGCAGCAAGTACATGACCCATCGAAGCGTAGATCGGAAATTAGATGTTCATCCGAAAACACGATTAATCTTGATACCATGTGAAATCCTAATTTCCATAAAGTTTCTGAGAGCGAAAAAATCACTTCAAATAGAACTTTTGCATATATTTCTTCGGGAAAAACCCTTAATGGGGCTCTGAACTATCCTCACTTCCCCACTTACGGTCCGAACTATCAAATTTGACAAAGAGGGGGCAAAGTTTGAGAATTCCGTTAACCTACCTAACCCCGTTAACTCCATCCCCCAACTCCGTTAACCTCCGCCGCGCCGCCACCCTCCTCTTCTTCTTGGCCAGCTGCTTCTCCGTTGCTGCGCTCCTCCTCCTACTCCTCACCACCTCCCCCGCGGCCTCCGACCTCGCCGCCGAGAGATCCGCGCTCCTCGCCCTCCACAACGCAGTCGCCGGCCGCACCGTCCTCTGGGACGCCGCTAGCGCTGCATTCGCCCACCCCAGATCTCCTCCGACCCACCATTCATCTCCTCCGACCCACCAACCGTACCACCACCGGCATAAGCATCGCTAAGAGAGGCTCCTCTTGTGAAACGATCTGGGGCTACCTGCTCCCAGATCGTACACATCCTGAGGCTGCTAGGGTTAGTGGAAACAGTAGGAATTGGCCTGGGGGAGGACAGATTGGAGCCCTGAACACCACCAACAAACCCATTAACCGGAAACCTGGGAGCAAGCATGGAGGATCTGGGGGTGGGCGAATGCAGCGCTGGCGGCGTCCCAGTGGACGGTGCGGCCGGCGACTGCGTTGCGGAGGCGAGGAGCGCGGATCTGTCTCCGGCGAGGTCGGAGGCCGCGGGGGAGGTGGTGAGGAGTAGGAGGAGGAGCGCGGTGGCGGAGAAGCAGCTGGCCAAGAAGAAGAGGAGGGTGGTGGCGGCGGCGGCGGCGGCGGAGGTTAACGGAGTTGGGGGATGGAGTTAACGGGGTTAGGTAGGTTAACAGAATTCTGAAACTTTGCCCCCTCTTTGTCAAATTTGATAGTTCGGACCGTAAGTGGGGAAGTGAGAATAGTTCGGAGCCCCATTAAGGATTTTTCCCTATTTCTTAAGAGGCTGAGATGATGACAAGACTATATATTACAAAAGAGAAGAAGTAAAACATAAGAGGAGAAAAGTTGTTACAGCTTTTTTTGAACAAAACGGCACTGTACAAAGCAAACGAAGGGCACTCCTGCCTTTACTCAAACGACGTCGCATGCATCAATTTTGTATGAGCTTCATGTAACTCCTACTAAGAGTCTTAAATTTAGTATGCCAGTGATTTGTTTGTAAGGATATTTTTGTCAAATATAGAAAAATAATTTTTTATTAGGCAACCAAACACAAATGAAAAAAATTATAAATTATATTCATATAAATAATATTAGTATTATTATACAGAATTATTTGTACAAGCATTAATTATACCCTTTTCTACCAAGGCTAAGTACTCATTTATCATAATTCAAAAAATTATTATTATTCTCCAATAATAATTCAATTTATACTTTAAATAAAATTTTAAAAAATATACCCGTTATATTAAATTATCATAGATTAAATTCAGTAAAAAAACTATCATTAATAATTTTTAATATACTTAATTTACTGTAACTTAAAATCGATGAAAGAGAACAATTTTTTGAAAAAAAAAAAACAGCTGTCTACGCATTCAACTGAAAATTTATGGTTGAAAAGCATTGCATCTTATTCTTATCTTATCCACCCCTCCCACCTAAAAACTGAAAAGTAGTATTGAATTGTAGATTTTCTTTTTATTATAAAAAGTACGTGTATGCTGGCGCACCACACAAAGCTAGTATTCACCGGAATACGATCGGGTGTTACGCAGACATTTAATACGCATCCCAAAACGACGCCGTGTTAATAATTTGGTCGTTACACAAACCAAATTTCATATCAAACGACTCCGTTTAGGTTTGAATAGCGACTAAACAATCGAAGCGGCGTCGTTTCGAAACCTTATCCCTCTTCACCGACTCACCTCGCCTTCGAATCGAGATCTCAGATCTATATATCTGTCTACTCCCAATCCAATTCCTTCCACCTCCCAAATTTCCTCCTCCTGCACGAGGAAGTGTAGAGAGAGTTTGAAGGGGATCGGAAGTCCGACTTTGGGTGAGTTCTAGTTTAGGAGCGTTGCTGCTAGTTTTTAAGGATATGGATAAGATTGATGGTGATCTGTTTGATGGATTGTGGTGGAGCAGTCATGGCGTTGAGGTGATTATAACTTAGTCGAAGTGATGGAAGAATCTTGATCGCAAGAGATTTAATCTCCCAGCCCTTAAGGGTAAGCATTTGTGTTACTTACTATTTCAGATCTGCCTACCATCACTCCAGTTGTCATCCAGAACTACTTCAACTTTGTTTTGATCTCCTAATCTGCTCTTCAGTTCTCGTTTAAGCTGTTTGGAACTCATAATTGTGTAGCCTTTGTTTTAGGAAAAATATGATGGAAAGAACAATTCTTAGAAAATGAATTCTTCCATCTTGTTAGCTAGAAAAGTATCAGAATACTCTTAGTTCAATCAAGTTTTTCTTCAGTTTTTCCTTCCAGATTACTTTTTCTTTGACTTTTACTAAACTAGTAAACATTAATTTCCTTCAACTTTCACATACGTTTTTCTTTCCTACAAATTTCCCTAAACTAAACAAAGTTTCTTGCATCAAATTTGTCAGTCACACAAACCCAATTCTTTAACTTAAGTACAAGATTTAAACTTTCTTCCGTGTCTACCGTGCAAGCCAACTTTGAAAGGTAAGTGAAGTACAAACTTTTATATTTTTGAAGTACCATATTTGCAAGTGTTGTTTTTCCTATACCGCCCATACCTACAGTTGGCATAACTTGTAGACAATTTGTTGACCGAACTCGATCGACTGTAGATCAATGGATGAGGAGGTAACTATATATGACTGCTGAATTTAAGTGAGGAAGGATGGTGAGCTTCGAGTTATTCAAATTGTAGGTATAGCTGGTGTAAGAAGGACGCGCTTGTGAGTGTGATATTTCTCGAATATAAACTTTGGATCAGTTACTTTCAAAGCTAGCTTGCACGATTGTTGTGCCTTGAGGTTTGTGTGACTGACAATTTAGATACAAACTGTGTCATTGAATCATTTTTAGAATTTATAATTTAAAATCAGTCAGATGGGTATAAGAGTTTGGAACTGCATCAAAAAGAACTGAATAGTGAATTATGAGATCAAATGTTTTTAGTAGTGTTTGGATGACATTAGGAGTGATGATAGTCAGCATTGGAAAGCTGTCTGAACATATCAAAGTCTGAAGCTCGACAAGCAAGATTCTTCCATCACTTTGGCTCAGATACTATCGCCTATGAATGCCATCAGCTTGGAATTGAGGAATATCCGGAGTTGAGAATAATCCCTTGTGATTTTTCTTTTCACATACGGCTTGAAATTTAGAACTGTGATAAACTTTTTGGATTGGAGATGGCTGAATCTGTAACAGATGCAGTCTCACCGAAAATTCCGGCAGTTTCTCCGTCTATCGAGTATCGACTTCAAATCTTGTGGCTGGTTATCATATCTGTCCAGGAGTTTTCATTTTTAAGATTTCAATAGATTGCAAAAGACTCATCAACCTAACAACACTGCGGAAGTCAGTGTTGTATTTGTTTTATGATTCATCACATTTTGCAGAAGTCAATATATGAGAAGCCAAGACGAAGTAGTGGAAGACTAAAAAATCTGAGGTATCCCTCTACGTCTTGTAATTCCTGATAACGAGGTGTCTTCTACAGTTTGTCATTCCAAATAATATGATGCACAAATAAGTTGAATTGTGGATACTAATGATGAGGTCGGGTGACCGCATGTAACTCTTTGTGGTAGTTTGTTTCATGTTCGCGCTGAAATTGTGACCCGAGATCCCATATTTTACTTATCAGAAATGAACTAGCAGATTGTCACCAAGTATTTAACAGACAGCATCCATGAACTACTTCTGTTCCATTTGTGCTGATCACATAATCTGTTTTCAAAAGATGTGAGAAGCTCGGGTAACACTGATTCGAGAGTTTCAGGCTGTCTTGGTCCCCTTGGATGTGTATTCACCAGCTGGCCACATAACGCAAGTGTTACTCGCTGTATCAGGTAGGAAGAAATCCACGTGATAGAGACTCCGAGAAGATAATGCAAGGAGCTTCAGGTTAGGTATTTCAGCAGCAGATTCCAGTTTAGAAATAATCCTTTGTATGACTTGTTATCTACGTGAGTTTAACATGTTGTGAACTTCACATGAATGGCATGCTGCAGAAAACAGCCTTCACCACTGGTTTTTTGGTCCTGCAATCTCAAATGCAAGTGGCAGCACCTCTTGCAAGGTTTAAAAAAAAACCATCGCTCCCAACTGCAGAGATAAACTTGACAGCTTCAGACATTGTTTCTTTAACAGGAAGTTCAAATTCTTATCAGTTTATCCACGCATCTGGTCCCAGCAAACCTTTGAGGATTTCAAGATTATGATCAGAGTGCATCATTCCATGTTACACGCGCTCGGAAACAGTAAGATGTTTCATTGTGGGGGGTATTTGGACTAACGTTTGAGTTGCCTAATGGACCTCCGGGAGAGCCACAGAAACACCTTGTAAAATGGAATTTGGCTACTTCAATGGTTACTTTCACAGGAAGTGCAGACCTTGAATTCAGTGCAGATCGACGATGAAGCCAAACTGAGGCTGGTTTGAACCTGGGATTTTAAGCCGAGTGATCAGGCAACAATGATGGGGTTTTTAAAGGAGTCACGTATTATGATAATTTTGAGCCGAGTGATCAGCCAACAATGCAGCTCTGTTTACCAGACAAACAAAAGCAACACAAGAAAATCTGACCTGGCCTGACCTGACCTGACCGTATTTCAGCTGAGTTTTTTTTTTTTTTGTAAAACCGGTTTGAACACTGAAATTAGATAGATTGAGGAGTGCATTGGGTATCAACTCTCTCATGAGCTTGTGTTTTTTATTTTCTCATCATCAAGATTCAAGAGGGCTAGGCTAGGATTAATCACTATTCAGTAAATTCAAATTCGATGGTATTACTTGATTCCGTATTTCTAACTACTCATATGACGTAAACCAAACTCATGCATGAATGCAACCAGCCACAGAAATGATTACTACGGGGTTGGCAGTTTGGTGTAATTTCTCTTTTGTTTTCCTCTGAATAGGGTTTGGCTATGCACCTATCCATTCTCATTGTTATTCTTTACAGCCTATTGGCACATTTTTTTAATAAAACCTTTCTTTTGTTAAAAATAAATTTGTAGCATGAGATGAAGAAGTTAATTGGTCTGCAGAATTGTTGGCGTTAAGCGTATGTTTCTAAAAAACAAAGAAGAAATATGAAAGTTTCTAAGAATAACAACTCTTGAAGTCCGAGTAGTACTAGGAATAGGAAACACACTCCTACGTGAATTAGGATTCCTAATGCAAGCAAATTGGTCTTCATCAGATTCATCCTATAAAGTATAAACAGGTTCCCTTTCTCTAACTGTTTCGTGTCCTTCATTCAGCTTCAACTTCTTGTCCTGCTCCCTTGCCGTCAGATGGACTGCTGTTCACTTTTTGCTTTTGTACCTGAGCGAAAGAGTGATCAACACTCCAGCTAGCAGCGAGGGAGCATGTTCGTTCCACACCTGGCTCGATGAAGATCGACTTCGCGCAGGTAAGTCCAAGAGTAGTTTCAAGATTCCGAATAACATTAATGTTGATGTGCTGCCGCACGCTTGGATGATATGTCTGTCAACCGAAGATGGTGCTGCAGATCTTCTCCGTCTTGTTGGTTCTACCGGAGCAATAATAATGGTCGTCAGAGTTGGGCCATACACAGGTGTTACGACACACAACTGTTTCCTGGGATGATAGCAGACAACGCAAGATTATCGATGGTAAGGTGTTGCTGATATTCTTCCGTCTTGGGAGAGCCAGCATTGATCTTGGGTTTCAACTCTCATCATCAAGAATGCACAACGGCCTTTTACTACTCTGCTATAAGAGTCACAAAGTTTGTTTATGGCAGGGAATAAGATGGGTCAGCCACAAGAAGATGCAGATGCAATTGGGTGTGCAGCAGTTACTTGTTATCACCACAAGAAGACACGCTCAAAATTCTATAGCGTCACAGCTCTTGAAGTTGCTAATGGTTTAAAGAAGAGGGTTAATGGAGGTAACATCATAACTTAGCTTCATCTTTCTAAAGCTTATGATTGGTCTTTTCTCCATCATTCTCTGTGTTCTTTCGGTTTCCATGAGCACTGGATATACCTAATTAATTTATTGTAACCTGTCAAATTGCGGCTATTCTTTGAGATGGAGTTATTCTTCTTATGGGTTATTTGTTATCTGTTTGAAGATATTCAGCAGGAGTCTGAAAAGATTGTATGACCTCAATCCTCAGCTTTGTTTTCGTGGAGGGTGCCCTTATTTGAAGGGAGAGTCAGAATATCCTATTTTGATGGTTTGGTTGGGAAGATTCGTCAGCAAAATTGAAAACTGGATGTCTAAGTTACTTTCACGGGGAGGTAGTAAAATTACGTTAACTAATGTCGTGTTGAGCTTGATTTCTGTTTATACTTGTGCAGCCATTCCTGTCCCCAAAACAGTAATTCATAGAATAGAATCTCATGGAAAGAATTTTCTTTGGGATGTTAGAGGTGACCGTAGACACCACTGGGTGTCTTGGGAGTAAATCTGCTAGCCGGGTTAGTTAAGGAGGATTGGGCATTTCATCATTTTCAGTGAATGTCGAGGCTCTTAAGGGGAAAATGGCTTGGAAGGCTGTAGAGGGCAAATCCTAATGGGGTAAATTTATTAACCAAAAATATGGTGCTTGTTTCAGGTTTTCAACATGAGCATTGTTGGCCAGGATCAAAGAACAAGAAAATGTGTGAAAGCTAGAATGTTTGCAGGTTTTCAACATGAGCATTGGTGGCATTCAAATGTTTGCAGGGTCATTATGTTTGATGGTAAAAAATCGGTACATGGATAAGCTATCTCTAGAGCTAAGATCTTTTTTCAACAGCATAGTTATTTCAGAGGAAGAAAGATTAATCTGGTCAGTTTTATTGGAGTTAATCTTGTAGTGGAGTCTCCATTACATGTTTAGGGGCATGTCTTCATGTCCATGTCTTCCTCCATGTTTTCCTCTATGTTTCATGTAGTGGGATGTGTTTGTGTGGTGGGTT
Source organism: Kalanchoe fedtschenkoi (assembly GCA_002312845.1). Classification (NCBI taxonomy): domain Eukaryota; kingdom Viridiplantae; phylum Streptophyta; class Magnoliopsida; order Saxifragales; family Crassulaceae; genus Kalanchoe; species Kalanchoe fedtschenkoi. The sequence goes on along the minus strand of NQLW01000053.1, from coordinate 2,025,168 downwards.
TGTAGGTAGAGTTTTGTGTATAAATAGCACCCAAATGATAGAAGGAAACCAAGCCAAATACAAGCCATAGCAAGCTAAATTCAGCTCATCTCTCCTCTTGTGTTTCTTTGTAGTTCGTTCGTGTTCTCCAACGTTAGTTCCTAAACTCAGCCCCGGCGGCGATCCTTGAGTCGTGGAGTTGTGTTCCAACACATGGTATCAAGAGCCGGTATTATCCGTAGGCTAGTTCACAGTGGTTGATAGCCGTTCATCGTCCACATCCAAGACGCACACCACTGACGGTAGCGGTCCATTGCGGGAAGTTGTGGTAGAGCGTGTGGTGAAGGAGATGAGCGGATCGATCCAGTACCCAACGTTGACACGTACGAACTACAATGAGTGGTCACTTGTGATGCAAGTGAACTTGGAGGCGCAGGATCTGTGGCATGCCGTGGAGAGCTCTCAGGTTAAGCGCCGCGAGGATCGGTTGGCCCTTGCAGCCATCATTCGGGCAGTGCCGACTGAGATGCACTCCACACTTGCCGTGAAGAAGACTGCTAAGGAGGCGTGGGAATCTCTAAAGGTGATGCGCATGGGAGTCCAGCGCGTACGGGAGGCCAATGCACAAAAGCTTCTAAAGGAGTTTGAGTGCATCACATTCAAGGACGGTGAGGCTGTCGACGATTTCGCCATGCGAATTTCCAGCCTCGCAGCCAGCATCCGCACACTCGGCGAGTCAATGGAGGAGCACCGGGTCGTCAAGAAATTCCTTCGAGTCGTGCCAGCCCGTTTCGCACAAATCGCTCTTTCGATTGAAACCTTGCTCGATCTGAGCACGTTAACAATTGAGGAGTTGGTTGGCAGGCTGCGTGCGGCAGAGGACAGATTTGATGACGGCACTGGCGAAACCACTGACAAGGCTGGGCGGCTGATGTTAGCAGAGGATGAATGGTTGGCCAAGTACAAGCACCGGCTGATGCCGGAGTCCTCATCCAGTGGTAACAGATCGGAGGGATCGAGCGGTCACACCCCCGGGAAGAACAAGAGTGAAGCACGGGCCGAGGGTCGTGACACCACTGTCAAGCTCACATCGGAAGGGACACCGCGCCGGAAGGGTAAGTGCCGCAACTGTGGTATCTACGGTCATTGGGCCAAGGAGTGCAAGAAGCCACCGCATCAGGAGCGTAAGGAGGAGGCTCATCTCGCCAAGACTGAGGTGGAGCAGCCGGCGCTACTAATGGCTGTGACGGGCGGCGTTACGGACGTGACGTCACAGATGGTTCACCTCCAGGAGAACCACATAGTCCCAATCAATTATGATTGCAACACCTGGTATCTCGACTCGGGGGCTAGCAACCATATGACAGGACAACGCTCAGCGTTGGTCTCGCTTAACGAAAGCGTACACGGTACTGTGCGGTTCGGAGATGGATCCGTGGTAGAGATCTGTGGTCTCGGCTCAGTAATTATGCAGGGGCGGAAATGCGAACACAAGGTACTTACCGAAGTTTATTACATTCCGAAATTAAGAAGTAATATTGTCAGTTTAGGGCAATTGGAGGAAGCAGGGTGCAAGGTCGTGCTGGAGGACGGACAAATGTGCGTGTTTGATCGTGAACGCGCACTGTTGCTCCGAGCGCCACGCACGGGAAACCGGTTATACACTATCCGTTTGACCGTGGCCGCGCCGGTGAGCCTGTTGTCAAAAGTAGAAGACGATGCGTGGATCTGGCATGCTCGTTATGGCCACCTCAACTTTCGTGCGCTACGGGACCTCGATGTCAAGAAGATGGCGGACGGTCTGCCGTTGATTGAGCGAGTCGAGCAAGTGTGCGATGGGTGCGTGCTCGGCAAGCACCACCGCGCGCCATTCCCGCAAGCGGCATCTTTCAGAACGAAGCATGCCCTCGAACTCGTGCATGCAGACTTGTGCGGACCGATAACACCACCAACCTCAGGTGGTAAGAGGTACTTCCTGCTTATCGTTGATGACCTCACTCGTTTCATGTGGGCAGAGATGTTGGTGACCAAAGACGAGGTGCTACACATCTTGAAGAAAGTCGTTACTATGACTCAAAACGAGCAGGGCAAGAGGGTTAAGGCGCTACGTACCGATCGTGGCGGAGAGTTCAACTCCGGTGATTTCACTGCGTACTGCATCGAGCACGGCATTGAGCACCTGACCACTGCGTCGTATACCCCTCAGCAAAACGGCGTGGTAGAAAGACGGAATCAGACAGTTGTGGAGATGGCACGGTGTATGCGAAAAGGCATGGGCGTCCCTGGCGAGTTCTGGGGTGAGGCGGTCAAGACAGCTGTGTACGTGTTGAACCGAGCACCAACTAGAAGTGTGGAAGGGGTGACACCGTACGAGGCATGGTATGGCCGAAAACCCGGAGTGCGGCACTTGCGCACATTCGGGTGCGTGGCATTCGTGAAGAAGCTCGGGCCAGGAGTATCCAAACTCTCTGACAGGTCAGTTAAGGGGGTGTTTCTTGGTTACGAACCAGGAAACAAAGCCTACCGGGTCTACGATCCGGTTGGGAAGAAGTTGTTGGTGTCCCGTGATGTAATCTTCGACGAGAAGAAGGCCTGGGACTGGCAAGTGAGTGGTGGTAAAAATGAAGCGGTAGCTAGCGGTTTCGTGGTTGAGTACGTGACCACTGTTGGTCATACTCAAGCTCCAGACGAGGCAAGATCCTCCACGACGGCGACTCCATTGTCTTCCCCGACCACTCTACCAACCACTTCATCGGGGTCTATGTCGGCTTCAACATCGACAACTCATCCAACAACACCAATGGGTGTGCACTCCGCGACACCACCATCTCAGGGCGCGGTAGATTCAGATGCTGACGAGCCAATAAGCGTGGAGCAAGCAATGCACGAGCCGTGCTGGCGTGATGCCATGCACGCCGAATTGGAGTCCATTGCTGAAAACAAGACTTGGTCGTTAGTGGAGTTACCACGGAGCCACAGGGCCATCGGGCTTAAATGGGTGTTCAAAGTGAAAAGAGACCAAGGCGGCAACATAGTGAAGCGGATCGTGAGGTATGTAGCAGGGACACTTGGTTACGACCTGGTGTACGAGAAGCAAGGACTAACGGAGCTGTCACTCGTGGGCTACAGCGACAGTGATCATGCCGGCGATATCGGCGATCGGAAGAGCACCACTGGAGTAATGTTCTTCCTCGGCTCGAACCTGGTCATTTGGGCATCCCAAAAGCAGAAGGTCGTGGCTCTATCATCCTGTGAGGCGGAGTACACAACAGCGTGTGCAGTTGCATGTCAGGGAGTCTGGCTCAGCAGGCTTGTGGCGGAGCTGATGGGCAAAACCTTAGGTAAGTTCAAGTTGCTGGTCGATAATAGATCAGCAATTGAGCTTAGCAAGAACCCAGTCTATCATGATCGGAGCAAACACATTGATACCCGGTACCACTACATTCGTGAATGTGTCATCGAAGAAAAAATGGATATTGATCATGTTGGCACGAAGGAGCAATTGGCAGATCTCCTCACCAAAGCGCTCGATAGGGTGAAGTTCGTGGAGATGCGCCAGCGCTTGAATATCATCAAGGTGCAACAAGATTAAGGGGGTGAATATTGGAGTTAATCTTGTAGTGGAGTCTCCATTACATGTTTAGGGGCATGTCTTCATGTCCATGTCTTCCTCCATGTTTTCCTCCATGTTTCATGTAGTGGGATGTGTTTGTGTGGTGGGTTTGTAGGTAGAGTTTTGTGTATAAATAGCACCCAAATGATAGAAGGAAACCAAGCCAAATACAAGCCATAGCAAGCTAAATTTAGCTCATCTCTCCTCTTGTGTTTCTTTGTAGTTCGTTCGTGTTCTCCAACGTTAGTTCCTAAACTCAGCCCCGGCGGCGATCCTTGAGTCGTGGAGTTGTGTTCCAACAAGTTTCTTCTACAGTTCGTTTTCAGTTGCTGATTTCAAAAATTCAACCAGGTCGAGTTCTGATGTTTTTACTTGGTGGGTAAAATTTGGCCGCGTTGGATTCCTAGGAAAATCAGTTGCTTCATATGACGCATCATTAACAATGCAAACTCTGTTGATTTTTTTTGATTCAATCTTTAGGCATTTAATTCCTTTAGCTTCGAGGTGTTCTTGTTGTCATAATCACCAATCGGAGACTCTCAGTCATTTGTTCATTGAAGGAGATGTGACCCTTATGGTTTACTCGAAGGTGAAAGCTTCATTTAAGGATCAACAGTAGCTCCGGCAGCCCTTCCTCAGGTCAAGGTAAAGCACTCATCTCGCTCTTCTTCTGATTACAATCCTCTCTTGATTGACTTTGTGCTCAGTCCCAAGCATAAATATTTCTTCAAGTTTCATAAAATGTGGCGCACTCATTGATACTTTCCAAGATTTTACTGCAACTTGTTGGAGGGAAATTCATCATTCCGATCCCCTTATCAATTTGGCCTCTTAAACTGAAGCATTTGCGGAAGGAGTTAGAGGTGTGAAATGGTAAAGTTTTTGGTACTATTCATTCTCGCATTGCTGGGCTGGAGAGTCTTGGGTTGGCTGCAGAAGGGAGATTGACATGTATGTGCATGCTTCTTAAAAGATAGCAGGTTTAGAAAGTTTCTCAAAAAGGTCGAAATCAATTCCTATACAAAAAGTGTAATGAACTTTTTATTTGTTGTAGTAAAAGTGAACAGTTGAGATCATTCCCAGACAAAAAGAAGCTTGACAATAATCTATTCTCTGCGCTTCACATCATCTGCAGGCTGCAGCAGAGACTTTGTGGAAATATATATGAAGCTTTACATGCATGATGCATGTGGTGTATTATCACATCTGCAGCAGAGGGATCGATGGCCCTTGTAAAACTGTTACGTGGTAAAGCCGATTGCTGGGATGAATAAACCAGCTAGAACTTTTGCATGCTTCCTATTATTTTTCCTGCAGCTTTAGATCCACTCATCATCTTATTCTTCTTCATCATCCTGACCTGCGGTGGTCTGGGCGGCGGTTCTTCAGCTCCACGATTAGCAGCCTCAGCATTATGATCCAAACTCGCAGTAAATGTAGATTTTGTAGCTGTAGCTAGCCTTGTTTGAAACCTAACTGATATATATGCAGCGCAGCAGCTATTTTTTACTATATACGTATACGTATATGTTGTTCCATATGATCACAACTCTAACATTATGCTGCTAGACTGGTCGATGATCTAATCAAGGGCTGCAGGAGAGTCCTCAGCTGGCTCATGACGATCAGCATCCTTGTCATCACCAGATGCTTCTTGTTCTTGGGGTTGAGCTGCTGCTGCATTATTATCAGCTGGTTGAATATCAGCATGCTGCTCATCTTCATCTTCAACTGCCGGCAACTCGTTCAGATCAAATCTACGACCTGCTCCAGCATCATGATCATTATCAGCAGCTACTGGAGGATCAAAAGAAGCAGCTGCTTCTGGTTCTGAGATGGTCATGCTAGGGGGAGGGGCTTCTTGATGATGCTCTCTCGCTTCAACTGCCGGCAACTCGTTCAGATCCAATCTACCAGCATCCACTTTCTGATTCTCCTCATCACGACCACCTTCATCCTGACCTGCGGGTCTTGGCGGCGGTTCTTGATGATCGGCCTCCGGGGGATCTTCTTCGGCTGCAGCACGTTGATTATCCAAACTAGCAAATGCTGCCGCAAAAGCACGCCTCACTGCATACGAATGTCCTTTCACGTGTCCTCCCATCGCCTGAAATGTCCTAGTCGTCCAAGCGCAATAATTGCACTTATACACCTTCGGCACTGAACGCCAATCTCCCGCCGCAGATATCGAAACACCGCCGCCACCAAGACCAACAACTTCCGAACCCAAACGACCCATCATCATCGGCATGGCCGTGTTCCCAGTTTGTGCTCCCGGCAGATCACCGCCAACAAGAGTGAGTGTGACGACACCGCTTCCGCCCTCATGATCTGCCTTCCTCTTCTTGATCGTCTCCCCATGCAGCAGCGGGTTTTCAGCACCCTCATTGATCTCCTCCTTTTCTTCTCCAGTTGCTGCGTCTCTGTTCCCATCTCCTTCTTCTTCGCGCGACGCTCTGTTAGTTTCTTGAACCGTCGGCTCTTCTTCTTGATGCTCTTTTGCTTCTTCTTCTTCACGGCTCTCATTTGAATTATTGATCGCAGCCGGCTGTTGATTATGATCCTCCAGTTGAGAATCTTTCACTCTCGTTTTCTTGGAAGAGCTTCCAGTTTCATCGCGGCCGTCGCTATCCGCCATTGTTGCTCTCTTCTGCTCTGCTCTGCCGCATTCAACAAACTCGCGCTCAAATTGACAAGATATACGACTGCGGTTGACGGGCCGACAAACAGAAACACGACGTCGTTTTCAGTATAAAGTTAACGTACATCCCAAATGTGATAAACTTCAGGGAAACATACTCTAATTTTAATATTTGGAAGTTTAAACTGGAGTATTTCAAATAGGATAAAATTGAAAAGGAGCCTTCAAACTATCACCGCTTACCCAATTGTGGTCAGAACTACCACGATTTTCAAAAAGGGTGCAATGAAAAAAAAATTGGATTGATTTTCTAAAATAAAATTTACCATCACATTCCTAACATAATATTATTATTAGACTTAAATTTGTGTGCGAAAAATACATCATTTGGTTATCAAAATAAATTATATCATTTTGCGCACATAAAGAAAACGACGTCTTTTGATAATCAAATGACATAATTTTTGCACAAAAATTTAAGTCTTATAATAATATTAGGTTTGAAATGTAATGATACATTTTAATTTAAAAAATCAGTCCAATTTTTTTTTCATTGCACCCTTTTTGGAAATCATGATAGTTCTGACCGTAATTGGATAAGCGGCGATAGTTCAGGGCCCTATTGGGTTCTGACAGGCCAGATTGGTTCAATCAGTGGGACTAGATATCGGACCAGATTTTGGTTCGGTTCTGATGCATGGTACAAATCTCAGTATGATGATTATTTAATATGTGGGTTGGTGAAGTTGTTGATCGCATCAACGATTCACGCCGGCTTCTGATGTGATCTGTTGTTGATCTGCAAGATGAAAGAGTCGACCAACTTTTGCATGTCAGCTCTGCATCAGGTTTGAATGCATACATTTCAGGTTGTCGTCCTGACTGAAATCACATGCCTACGATCTTCGTGGCTTCCACAACTGTTAGAAGTGCAGAACTGTTGGTTGGCGTAGTTAGAGACCAGGTTTAGAAAGTTTCTAAAAAAGGCGAAACGGTTCTCCGATGGTCACCAGAAACGCTCCAGTCCACTCTTCTTTCCTCTTGCCAGCAAGTCTATTTCCGAGCAATTCCAATCTCCTTTTGAAGGGAAACAATGTCTGAAACTCTGAAGCCATGAAGTATATTCTGCAGAATGGCATTCATGTCAACAAGGTTAGAGCACTCACAATTCAGTCATATTAATGATCACTGAAACACCTAAACCATAACTTCATTGCGTTCCATTCGGTTTGGTTTTTTTTTTCATAAATTTTATTTCTAATTTCATTAATAAATAGGAGATTTGTATAACCAATAATATAGATTGTAGAGATACTCATTTATATTATATCTTCAACCACATAATATATGATCTAAAATATATTGAAATAATTCAATTTGGTTTGATCTGGTTTGAAAAAAATTTAAAAATAAAAATGAATCATTAGTAGTCAGCTTTTTTTAAAATAAAATGAGTCATTAATACTCCAAACCAAACCGAACTTATCAGTTAGATTTATTTTGACTCGATTCATTGATTTATTAATTTTTATTTACAATTTATTAAATCAAATTTTAATTTGATTCGATTCGTTGATTTATTTGATTTATTATTATTTATCATTAATAATGGTGACATGAAATCAAGTGGCATGGAACTTGCCACAATTAATTAATTAACTTAATCAAAAACAAAAACCAAGCCGGATTACCTGCTATGGATTATTCTGTCAACTCATTATGCGATATATGACAAAAAATTATATCGTTATAAAATTAAGGATTTATATTCAAATATTCAAAACAACATTAAAATGGGACCCGCCACAAACCCTCCAAAAACAAACCGCACTACAAAAATTCCAGCTTCTCCATTGATTCTGTCGTCTCCTTCCCCAGTTTCTCCAGCCCTATAAAGTTTGAATCTTTTCTACTTTTTTCCGGAACCTAGCAAAACCCATACCTCGATTATTTCCCAACTTTTTTTAGTCAGCTTTTAATTTACTTTCCACCGGATTTCACAATCCATCTCTCCTCCACCATTGAAGAAAGGAACGCCACGATTCCAGGTTTGCAATTCCTTTCTGGTTTTTTTTTCCATCTTGTTCTGGTTGGTTGGTTCTTGGTTGGTTGTCTGGAACCGCTCGTGTGGTTTCGAGGGTTGAATGTTTCTGGTCACGTGAAGTAGTTGATCTGTTGATGTTGAGTAGTTTGTTGTTATGAGCGTTGCTTGCTGGGTTCGGGTATTGAAGCTGATAATGTGATTCAGAGCTTCTGGGGTATATGAAAGTTGCTTTCTTTTTGATGCCCATGCGATTGATGATGAGTTCAGCTTTTTCACTTTGGAGAATTTGGATGCACATTTTGAGCTGTTATCTCATCTTGTAGTGGTTATATCTTGCTTTGAATTAGTTCCCTGTGTATTCATGTTTGTCTACATATAGCTTGCTGGGTAGGGCGCGCTATTTGGCTCCTAAACTGTGCGGATATCACATGGATTGAGCTACGGCCGGGCTAGAGGACGCCCTAGTTTTTGAGTCCCATTCAATTTAGTCTCACTTGTTGGGTTTCTATAAGTTATCCACCAATGTCAGATATCGTGAAAGTTTGCCATTCACCAGGTTGCTGAGTGATTAATGTTTGTTGTTTCATCATGACTAGGATAAATTTCTTGTCAGGCGTTATTGACAAGATGATCGGAGTAAATGGGAATGGTGAGCTCAAGGAGCCGCTGTTGCGAAATTCAGGCAGCATTGCAGTATCCGTTCCTGAGGCGGTTCAAAATGGGGATGGTAAAGTTAGGTCTATAACCTTCAAGGTCAATGGTATTAGCTGTGCGTCTTGTGCCGTGTCCATAGAGTCTGCCTTGGGAGGCCTGAACGGGATTCGAAGCGTTATGGTGTCGCCACTGCTAGGTCAAGCAGTTGTGAAATATGTTCCGGAGCTCATTTCAGTAAGTCAGATTCAGACTTGTTGGAATTTTTTTCCCATCAAAATCTCTAACTGTAATATTTGTATGAAATTCGTAACAGACGGAAGCTATTAAAGAAGCTGTGGAAGATGCGGGATTCGAGGTTGAGGACTTCCCGGAACAAGAAATTGAAGTGTGCCGACTAAGAATTAAAGGGATGGCATGCACTAGCTGCTCGGAGTCTATAGAGCGCGCTCTTTTAATGGTTGATGGGGTCAAAAAAGCGGTGGTTGGTCTGGCTCTCGAGGAAGCAAAAATACACTTTGATCCGAGCGTGACTGACATAAAACACATAGTTTCTGCTGTAGAAGACGCTGGTTTCGGAGCTGATGTCATTAGCTCCGGGAATGATGCTAACAAGGTGCAGCTAAAACTCGAAGATCTAAACTCCCCAGAAGACGCGATGATCATTCAGTCGTCGCTCGAAGCTTTGGACGGTGTCAGTTCAGTTGAGGTGGACTGGAAAGAAAACAAGGTGACGATCTGCTACGAACCGGATCTCATTGGTCCCAGGTCTCTAATAAAGTGCGCTGAAGAAGCCGGCGATGGCTCGAAAAAATACAGCGCAAGCTTGTATAATCCCCCAAACCGTCGGGAGTCAGAAAGCCTGGCGGAAACACAAATGTACCGGGACCAGTTTCTTCTGAGCGCTCTTTTCTCCGTTCCGGTGTTTCTATTTTCTATGGTGCTTCCCATGCTTCATCCTTACGGAGATTGGTTGGATATCAAAGTATACAATATGCTCACTGTTGGGATGCTTCTGAGATGGATCTTCTGCACACCGGTCCAGTTCATCGTTGGTCGCAGGTAGGAACATCCGTTTTATCGTGTGATTGTCTGATAATAATCTTGTCTTCGTAGCGTCACATGAACTTTTTTTTTTCAGAATTTTTATGAAATGCTCTCAACTTAGATTTTTATCTCAGGTTTTACTCGGGCTCATATCATGCTTTGAGGCGTAAATCCGCTAACATGGACGTCCTGGTGGCCCTGGGAACCAACGCTGCCTATTGGTATTCTGTCTACATAGCGATCAAAGCTCTACTTTCGCACACATTCGTAGGCCAGGATTTTTTCGAGACAAGCGCCATGCTGATCTTGTTTATCTTGTTGGGGAAATATCTCGAAGTCGTGGCTAAAGGAAAGACGTCCGATGCTCTAGCTAAGCTAACAGAACTCACTCCTGACACCGCTTATCTGATAACGCTAGATAAAGATGGAAATACCATCTCAGAGACGGAAATCAGCACTCAGTTGATTCAGAGGAATGATATAATTAAGATCGTTCCAGGGGCTAAAGTTCCGGTGGATGGGATTGTTATTGATGGCCAGAGTCACGTCAACGAGAGTATGATCACCGGAGAGGCTAAGCCAATCGCTAAAAAACCAGGAGACAAAGTACTATTACATTTGAATTTTGTCAGCTAAAGTTTTTCTCCGCTCTTACTATATTCTTGCTTTTTATAGGTCATTGGTGGTACGGTAAATGAAAACGGATGCATACTGGTTAAGGCGACACATGTTGGCTCAGAGACTGCGCTTTCTCAAATCGTTCAGCTAGTTGAATCTGCTCAACTCGCAAGAGCGCCTGTTCAGAAACTAGCTGATCAGATATCGAAGGTTTTTGTCCCAATTGTAAGTCCAATGTTTCTTCTTTCCAGCGCTGGTATGTCAGTGTGAAAATATCGTTTGATCGAATGATTTTGTTTTATTCGATGAATTTAAGGTTGTTCTAGCAGCTGTGATTACATGGTTGGTATGGTTTGTTCCTGGAGAAGTCGGCCTCTACCCCAGGAGTTGGATACCGGAAGACATGGACGCGTTTGAACTCGCCTTGCAATTTGGTATTTCTGTGCTGGTCGTTGCCTGTCCGTGTGCTCTGGGACTCGCAACCCCGACTGCTGTAATGGTGGCGACAGGAAAGGGCGCTACACAAGGCGTGCTCATCAAGGGTGGAAATGCGCTTGAGAAGGCCCACAAGGTGTGATAAATCTTAAATTTCTGTCTCATCTGATCTGCTCCCCTCCTGTGTTTACAGACATGAAATGGGAGTTCGCTGAGCTGCCGATGGCTACCTTTTCAGGTGAAAACAGTAGTGTTTGACAAGACGGGAACGCTGACGCTAGGAAAACCGAACGTTGTTAGTGCCGTGTTGTTTTCAACCGTCCCCATGGAGGAGTTTTGTGACTTGGCTATCGCTGCGGAGGTGAGCGTTCTCTGGCAATGGTTTATGATTTTATTCGGTTTCACAAACGATGCCACATTGACTTGAACTTATCCAGGTGAACAGCGAGCACCCTATAGCGAAAGCTGTGGTTGAGCATGCGAGGAGGTTGCGCACAAATTATGGATCCGAAACTGAGCAGATTCCCGAGATCAAGGACTTCGAGGTTCACCCCGGTGCCGGGGTCAGCGGTAAAGTAGGGAAAAACGTCGTCATGGTTGGGAACAAAAGACTCATGCGCTCATTTGGCGTGCCTGAAAGTGACGAGGTTGAGCGATATGTGACTGAAGTTGAGCAGCTGGCTCGAACTTGTGTACTGGTTGGCCTCAATGGGAAGATAATCGGAGCTTTTGCAGTGACTGACCCGGTGAAACCGGAGGCTGGGCGCGTCATCGCGTATCTGCACTCCATGGGCATCTCGACCGTCATGTTGACGGGCGATAACTGGGCCACCGCTGAAGCCATAGGGAAGGAGGTGGGCATCGGCAAAGTGTTTGCCGAGACGGTTCCTCTTGGAAAAGCTGACAAGATCAAAGAGCTTCAGGTATCTTTTCTAGCCCACGACTCCCATTCTCATTGTTGCATTTTGTTCCCGAATCTGAACATGACGAGGTTATGTTCTGCAGCTAAAAGGAATGGCAGTGGCCATGGTCGGGGATGGAATAAACGACTCCCCGGCTCTGGCGGCCGCGGATGTTGGAATGGCCATAGGAGCGGGCACGGACGTGGCCATAGAAGCGGCGGACATAGTCCTGATCAAGAGCAGCTTGGAAGACGTAGTCACAGCAATAGACCTGTCCCGGAAGACCATATCCAGAATCCGCCTCAACTACGTCTGGGCCCTCGGCTACAACATTCTGGGCATGCCGATTGCCGCAGGCGTCCTGTTCCCATTCACCGGGATCCGACTGCCGCCGTGGCTTGCCGGTGCTTGCATGGCCGCTTCATCCATCAGCGTCGTCTGCTCCTCGCTTCTTCTCCAGTCCTACAAGAAGCCGCTCCACGTCGAATACGCCTAGATGTTCGAGCCTGGAGTCAATACATTCATTAATCCTTACTACAACATCTCGCCTAGATGTTTTACCTTAATTGTCATATTACCTTAAAAACATCTTAAATTAATATGTCCTTGAATTTAACCGATGGTTGAACCGGTCAACCGATCATCGAATCAATGAATATAGAACCGGAGATATAGTTGGTTCAACCTCCTATTCGGTTCTAATAACTCTCCAAAATGCAGTTCAATATTATGATTAAAATAGAGCATCAGATATATTTCCAGATATTTAAGCAATTCGTGATCCACAACTTTAATTGAGAATCACTAATTGTTGCCGAGGCGCTCAGTCCACATCTAATAACCCTCCAAGATCTTAGTTGCGAATTGTCTTTTTATGTATAGAGAATAGAAAATGATTAAAATAATAGAATAACTTTGAAATGAATTAGTGAAAAAATAATTTAGAAAAAAATGGACTTATTTATTCGTCATTAAATATTCAAATCGAAGCCCATTTTCGGTGCGAACTCAAAATTTTAAAGGACATAAATTTTACAAATATGTAGATCAAAGTCAAATTTATTTTATTCTAAGAGTTAAGTTAATCATTTAAATATCGGACTTAGTGGATATACCCTGTCAGGGTATATAAACTACGTACTTACCGACTGAAAAATGATGTCGTTTTAGATTATTTTTATGAGATTTATGATTTCTAAGTTTTAGAATTTTTATTTTTTAGGGTTTTAAAGATTATTTGGTTTCAAATTTTCAAAATTTTAGTATTTTTATATGTTTCTAAACACATCCAAAACGGCGTCATTTTACAATTCTAAAATTCTTAATTTTAAAACTCTAAAATACTTAAAAAAAGTAAACTCTAAACCCCCAAAACCCTAGAAACCCTAAAATATTAGAAACTTTGAATCATGAAATTCTGAAATCTCCAAACACCATTCAAAATAAAATTATTTTAGCCGTTCATGTGTATATATTTTATATTCTGGTGAGGTCTATCCATTTTTCCCTTAAATATCTAACTAGATAGGTAGAGCAGGTCAAACAATTTCAGTTTTATTAGTTGAGGGGTGTTTTTATAATATTGAAAACGTTGAGGGGTGTTTTTATAATATTGAAAATGTAACATGATAAGGCACGTGCGTTGCACATGGGACCAAACGCCACAAAAACGCACTGTGAACGAAAATCTTGTCAAAAGCCGCGCGGGGAGGTAGCAGCATCGCCGGAGAAAATGCCGACTCCATCTTCTGCCGCGACGGCGACTCACCGACTGCCGGAGGACGTTCTTCCGTTGCTGAGCTCACTCGACGCGAGCGAGAGGCTCCAAGCGTTGAGAGAAGTGAAGAACCAGATCATCGGCAATCGCACGAAGAAGCTTTCGTTTCTCAAGCTCGGAGCAGTTCCGCCGGTCGTCTCGGCCTTAGCCTCAGCGGTGGAAGATGGTTCCGATTCGTATCTCATTCTTCAGTCCGCCGCCGCTGTCGGCAGCTTTGCTTGCGGATTTGATGCCGGAGTCAAGGCTGTTCTTGATGCTGGCGCGTTTCCGCTTCTTGAAGGGCTCTTATCGCATCCTGATGATAAGGTACGCTCATCAGTTGCAAAATTGGTTTCAGGTAGTCAGTTTGGGCGTTGGAGATGGACAATTTTGGTTCTTGGTTAGTTTCCATGACTATTTAGGTTTAGCAATTTTCTTGCTATCCAAATAAGAATTGTGATTGAGGTTGACTTTAATTTCTTGTTGATAATGTCATTGATAATTCTTATCAGCATTTGAAGTTCTTTTACCTCTAAGATGTGGCATACGCTTGAAAGCTTTGAGATTCATTGCTGAATTGTGTGCACTGGGCGGAAGGGTTATGTTCTGTATATAAAGAAGATAGGCACGTCTAAGAAGAGTAACAAGTCTGTTAGTATTAAAGAAATCATGTCCTTTATCTAAGTTGTGTATTTGTTACTGTCTTGGACGTGTGAGCCTTGAATGGAAGCATCCGTATTGTGAAGCTATGATGCATGTCTAGCATCTTTTCTGATACAGTTGTGTTATTGTTTAGAACTAAAACCAAAAACCTGGATAAAGTGTATGAATTCCCATTAACTTGAACACTCGGTCAAAATTTCCATACTCTTGACATCATTGACATTGGTCATTTTTGGGGATCTCAGACCTATTTCCTTTCTGTGTATCTGCTGTTCCTGACAATTGGCAATGGCAGCTAGTCTAATATAACTGTAGTATACTACCTGATAATAACCTGGCTGCCTATAGCTGGCTAAATTCACATTGAAATTTGAATAGTCATCCATTTAACGATGCACGAGATTAGGCTTATTAACAACGCTGAGGTGATATGAAGTTGTTTACCCAAACTTTCGATTTCAATAGTCAGACACATGGTTTTCTTGTTGTATGCGTGATCGCAGATGTGTTATTATGGAATTTTGAATAAGTAACTGCACCAAAGTGAATACTCTTGCTTTGTCTTTATTTATTCTAGTTCTGACTGTTTGACTTGTTCGCATGGCTGTGGTTGTTCCTAGGTGGTAGATGCTGGAGCTCGCTCGCTGAAAATGATTTATCAATCGAAATTTGCTCCCAAGTATGAGTTTGTTCCAGGAAAGCCAATGGATTTCCTTCATTCACTGCTGAATAATGAGAATGAAAACCTTAATGCACTCGGTTTAAGCATTATAGTCCATTCATGCAAAACCAATGCTGATCAGAAGACAATATGTGGAGCTGGCATTCTGGAGAAAGTTATTAATCATCTTGATGGTTCCATAAATCTGAGAGATTCATGCTTAGAGTCTCTTGCAACCCTCGTTAAGGCCAATACTGATGCTATTGCACAACTGGTGACCCCTGTATCTGGTAGTGGATTTCCATTAAGATCTATAGAAGAGCTGATCAAGGATAAGTCTCCTCGAACGAGGTTACTTGCTTGCTCATTCTTAACAGTTTTGAGGAACTCAGGCCCCACTCATCTGCTAGATGAAACTCTTAAAACCCTACTGCTGGATACCTTACTTCACCTTGTCGACGATGCTGGTCACGTTGGGGATGACGCCTTATTTGTTTTGTCTGAATATATTGCAAACAAAGAGGACATGCAGAGTCTAGAAGGTTATTACAGACACGCTGTTATAAAACTCTGGGACAACTTTCCGGATGATCCTCTATCTGACAGGAGGCTCAGTGGAACATTACTGGCATTGGCGGAGCTTTTCTCAGTACTGGAAAGCTGCAGATCTGAACTATTCTTGTACACCAAGGTCAGCAAAGATTAGGCTTTCTTATGATAGGACTCAGCACTATTGTGTATAATGCATTCCAAAGGCGATTTTTGTGGCACCCTGCTTTTGTAGCATGAGAAGTATCAATCTCTTCTTGTTGCTCTTTCCCCACTTGCACACATGAAATGGACATAGTTACATTTGCAATCTCATGAATGCAGGCCTTGGATAGGATAACTAATGCACTCACTCATTACAATCCTGAAGTACGTGTTGCAGCTTGCATTTGTTTGAGAAACCTCTCTCGATCAGTCCAAGTTAGTTTTTAACTCCACATGATAGCATTTGAAGACTTTTCTTCGAGGGAGATTTCCACTAATACAATGTTCTTCAGTATGTAAGTGCAGGTCGTTTAATGACGGAAAAGATAATCAAGTCCTTGGTTGCCCTTTTACAAGACTCGTCTCATTCTATCCAGGTACGCTGTATGATATTCTTCATCTTGGCCCTGATTATTTCATTGGCTTTCTGGCTCTGAGCTTTCCATTTGTGATATGGAACCTTAAATCCTGATAAGTGCCGTTGTTCAAATCTTGAGTAATCAAATTTGTCAATGATATGTTACGCTGCTCAACTGCCTGAAAAAGTCATAAAATTATAAAATTAATTACTGCTTTCTACTTTTTGCTTACACCCTTCAACTTGTTTTTTATTTTCGCCAGCATCTTGAATCATCATCTATGCTATGTGAATTGCTGAACTCATATGCTTAGCCTTTATAAACATATGTGCATGCGTCGCACTCCTAGTTTGACCTCTTTGTCTACAGTATGTGTAGCAGGAATTGGTGTTTTGCTGAAGTGTTGTTTGTGACTTGTGAGAGTGATTGTCATGGATTTGAGATTTAACGGTTTATCTTTTCTTTCAAGAGCTCGAAGTAACAAAAACACGCTGCTTTTTCCTTATTTATCAGAAATCCATCATAAAGTTTCTTGCATCTTGCTTGATGAAGTACACTCTGAACCATCATTGTTATATTTGAAGGTTGCTTCTTTGGCCACAATTAGCAACATAGTGGTTGACTTTGCTATGCGGAAGTCATTGTTTATGAATTTTGGTGGGCTAAAGGAGCTTATTGAGCTATCAAAATCAATGGAGTCAAATGTCAGAGTTAATGCAGTGAGGGCTCTAAGAAACTTGATGTTCCATGCTGACAAAAAGTGCAGAGAGAAGATTTTCTCAGATCTGACAAAAACACTTATAGAATGTCTGATCCAAGGTGCGCATCACTATCAGTAACGAAAGTTGACGTGAAAATACACTTCTCATATGTTATCTTCTTGCATGTCAGTCTGACCCTCAGATTAATATGACAGATGCTGAGCCAACTGTCCAAGAACAAGCTTTAGCTATGGTTCGCAATCTAGTTGATGGATCTGTTAGCAATATAGATTTCGTGTTTGAGGAAGATTGTATTATTCTGAATGCTGTCTGTAAGCAACTGCATAATGCTGAAGTAGTTGAAGTTCAGATCCAGGTTAAGTCCCAATTAAAAATGCACCATTCTACAATATGACATGTGAATTCTTCTTTGAATGCCACGGCAGAGAATGATGATTTCAATGGGTTTGTCCTCAACTCGACGTGGGTTCATGATGCAGGGAATGTATGTACTGAGCAATATAGCTAGTGGAAATGAACTTCATAAGGATGTGATTTTGCACCATGTTGCTCCAGAAGCTGCTGGTGGTAGTGACTCCATTACTATCAAGTTTCTACAAAGCGCTGACAGCAGATTGCGAACAGCAACTATTTGGACCATTGTAAATCTCACACGTCCAAGCACTCCTGGTCCTGGTGCACATAGACGGGTTGAACGATTGCGCAGTTGTGGAATTATTTCTCAAATAAAGACCATGGTCAATGACCCATGCTTGGATGTGAAAGTAATTGATTATGTGCTTCTCCTTTTGTCACTAATTAGTTTGCAGGAATAAACTGATAAATATTTGATTTATTGTATTTTAACTATGTTAAACTCCTCTATTGCAGCTTCGTGCTATGAAGGTTATTGAGCAATCGTCGACAGAAGGGGATGGATCTGCAACTCTATGATCATGCATCAAGTAGAATACATGGTGTCAATAGATGTTTTGTTGGTTAGTTTCTGTCATGTTGAAACTTTCCATCATCCAGGCTGGAGGCTGCACTTGCACATTTCACAAGGTATGTATCACTATTGCTGGAATTTTGTTCACACAAACATATTGCAGTTCTACATTTTTTGACATCAATGTATCTACAAAACCATGATGATTGTCCTCCAATTTGTACATCGAGCTTAACCTCATTGGTAAACAGATTTAAATTGCGGACTTGGACCTTCTCACTTTGCTTGTCAAGGACCACACAGATCTTGTTTTCTCTATAGCATACTTTCCCATAAAAAATTGGTGCGAATGAAACTGACTGTAGGGTTTCATGTCTGATAAAATGTGGTTGGCGCCACCTCTCTATTTCTCTCCCATATAATTTTATAGCATGCTTTGCAAGTTTTCTTGGTTCCAATAATAATAATAAAAAAAAAACGTGTGCTTGCTTCCTGATAAACTGATGAGATGTCCTGTTTCCAGGTGTTACTGGTGCTTCAATGTTCCAGTTGATATATGCGAGAGGAGCAACATGTTGTTATCACTGTCATATTCACAGGTGCATTCTCGACCGTATATATCTCCCCCTTCCCACTACTGCATTCTCAAGAGACTGTCTGCTTTGTATGACTTGTCAGTTCTCCATATACACACACTTTTTGCCTGGTTTTGGCTATGTCCATCACAAATCTGAATGCATGACCCTGTTTGCTCTGTTCTTGAATTACTTATTGTTAGTTTAACAAAGATTGTCTCCAGCCTCCACCCACTCCCTCACTCGTCCGACTTCAATGTGTTGTGCAGCATACAAGTTCTTATTTTCCCTAACAAATTTCACGCAGTGTTCCATATGAGTTCTTAAATCTGGTTCACTGAACTTCCCCAATGCTTAATTCCATAAGAGAACCTCGGAAGTCACATCTGCGCATAAATGCCACTATCACGGTCACTCTATTCTTGTGCCCTCAGCATTTACATCCTTCACATCTCAAATGGTGTCATGCTTTTTTCTTTTGGGACTTCCATGTGTGTCGCTCTGAACCCGAAGCACATACTATTCCGGTTCCAGTCAACACCAATCTTTTCTGTGTTCTATCAAAATCATCATTAATTGTTTAATATATTTCATAAATCTTGACACTATTTTATGAAAAACATATAACAATGTTGTATTGAGTTTTTACACAAGCATACAAAACATATTCATTTACTGCTTATGTACATCTATCTAATAAAATGAAATCATGTAAAACATTATATCATTCGCCCATTTTAAAACTATATTTTGGAGTAAAACCAAATATGTTTTGAACTCACTTCATTGATTCGTCCGAAGACACTCAAAACCTCATGACCACACCACACCTATAACAACACTCATAGTATTATTTAAATAATTTTCAACATTTCTTTATTTAATTGTGAAGCTGAAAAGTTTGGATATAATTCTCATTTAAATTTATAACTAGCGGACAGGCCCATGTATTTGGGCTGGAAGATAAAAGCTCAAATAGAACTCCAGCAGAAGTGGGCCACGCAATAGGTCAGATCCATCCATTGAGGCGTGACGTAATCAGCAGCTGCTGGTTTGCTCTGCTGCTGCGTCCTCCTACCACCACCAACATTCCATTTTAAGTACCGAAGAAGCCAGAAATTAAACATATGCGAAATTTCACGACACAACGAAATTCCCGCGACCCGATTTCTCTTCGCTGACCAAGTAAGATATTTTCCCACGATTCTCGACTCGCTGTCACCTGCTCAAAACATGCAATCTTTGATCCGCTGATTTTTTTTTTGAATTGTTTTATTTTTCGTAGTTTTCATTTCTAGGGTTCACTGAGATTCGGGGCTTTTGCTAGCAGTTGATTGTTTCGATTGTGTAGTTTGGAACTGCATGTGACTTATGTTGAGATTGGGTGGTGTGGTTTGGCTTGCGGTGGTTGGTGCATGACGATTTGGATTCGTGTTTGAAAAATTGCAATTGGGGTTCGAGGAGTTTGAATTGTGCTAATTTAAATGCTCCCTGAGTTGGAATTGAGTAGTTTATAGTATTGGGTGCTGCATGTTTGATTGCTTACCTTAGTTGGAGCTTGGGAGAAGTGAAGTAAGGTTTATTTTTTTGTTGGTGCTGGAAGTTGGCTACAGCTCAGTAGTATTACTAAATGATCTTTTTGAACTGGTTTCCTGTGTAATTCAAGTGTCGTTGTATGGAAGTTACATTGCGTGCGCGTCTTTTTTTTGTTTGTGTGACTCCCTTATTCATTGTGAATGCTGAAAGAGGAGATTTTTGAAGTTGAAGGACAAGCGAGGTACTGCCTTTTACCTTTTGGCCCTCCATGCCTTGAATTTGTTTACTTTGTTGGCTTCCATGTGACTTAAAGCGTTTTGGGAAGTGAACACTTTGAAATGAAATTTGAGTTCCATTGATAAAAGTCTAGGAGTTTCATTGAATTCGATTATAAGTTTCTTTTTATGGAGGAAATGTGAGATGTAATCTTCAGAGGGAATGGAATTGTTTATACGGATGTTTGTGAATTGCTGGTTACTACTGGTTGAAAAATGTCTTCTTTCGGCCATTTAGCATTTTTGAATCTGTTTTTTCAATGAATCTGTGGCTCATTTGCCGAATAATTTGACATTTTCCTGTAATTCTGCATTTTATTGAACTCAATGCGCTATTTTGTTTTTGTTTGCAGGGTCTTGGCATACCATCAGGTTGTCACCCTTTCATGGGGCATGGAAACATGCCGACCAAACCAGAAAAGCCGTCAATAGACTTGCACGGGAACCCTTCACCAGCCGTCTATTCTGAACCATGGTGGTGCTCAGCTGGTTACAATCAAGCACCATCTGTTGTTGCTACGGGAAATGCAGGCTACCAGCCTTCTCGCAATCTGGAGTCTAACACTGTCCAGTCATTCTCAACCGGTGGCCCAAATGAGGATGAAGATGGTAATGATGTTAGTAAAAAGTCACAGCAAGATGCTGGGTGCCAGCAAGGTAAAATTAAATTCACAGCAAGATGTGATTGTTTCACTGTTTAAGAATCATTAGTAATCAACGAAGCTCAATTGGGCGATTACTTTATTCTGAAAATCGTTACTTGAGTTGAGTGGAAATGAAATTTGAACTAATTTTAGAAAAATGATGCCATTCATTGGAGAACTGTCTAGCTGTGGATATTTAAATGATTCAAAGCTTGATTCAGCTGCCGGATTGTATTTTTTACTTTAACATGCCAATTCTGTATAATCTATCACTTTGAAACATATGGATCATTATATTGAATATCCTGTAAGAGAAAAAGTAATGTAGTAATCGAATAATTCACAATTTTGGCGTAAAAAAAATGCTTACTTCAGCGGAATAGTGTTATTTATTTATTAATTGTGGCTTGTGTGGAGAACATTTAGCCATTGACTTGTCAGATTACCTAGCAGGCATGTGTTGGTTGTGTACTCACTGTATTGGAAGATGATTTGCTGACTTTTATATGATTACACCAGGGGCTTTTTTTGTTTTTGAGTGGAGAAAATTTGATGATAATTGGTCTGCTGTGTTTGTAATGTTTCAAGTAGAGTGAGCAGACAATCGATGATGCTACTTTTTGTTTATTCATCAACTATATTTGTGTTTTTTTATTATTTCAAAATGATGTGGTTTATTCGAGTGGCTTCCGATACTTTTTATTTTGAATTTTGTGCCTCAAGTTTGCGCTCTATCAATCTACTGCTATGTGCTATTAAAAAGGTCTCATATATATTGATATGCCCTATCCCTATGTTAATTAGCGGTGTAACTCCAATTCTGCAAACAGTGTTTTCAACCAACTAGATTTTTGTACGGTCGCTCTTTACTTTATCTTTTTAACACAACACGGGCGTTTCCTTTCATGGCGATTTTTGCGTTCTGCCATGACAGAAAGAAGTCCTCACCGAGATGGCAACAATATCATGCCTGGTGCTCCCACTTCCGGCGCTGATAACTGCATTACTCAACATCCACAACTTGAACTTGTTGGTCACACTATGGTAAGTGAAATTGTTCCAGTTCTAATGTTAAGTATTTTGAAAATAAAATAATAACTTACAAATTTTCTATTTAGTATTGACTCACTGGAAGCAATGAGGTGATTAATGCATCTTCTCATGCATTTCAGGCTTGTGCGCCAAACCCATATCAGGATCCTTACTATGGGGGCATGATGGCAGCTTACGGTCCTCAACCTTTGGTATGTTTATTTGCTTACTTGCTGTTGGTAGAACTCTTGTTTATCCTAAACTTTAGGCTAGTGATTCATCTTTCTTTTTGATCCTTTTGTCTTAAAGCATAGGCAAGATATGTTTATGGAACTCTTTTTTCTGTTTGGAATTGATTCACCTGAAGCAATGAGGTGTTTTGTTGTCTATTCTATACTACGATTGGTACCACCAAGTTTTGAAGTTATTACTTACATTTGCACTTATAAATTTATGAAGTAACTTGACTTCGGAATTTAGATTTAGGGAGGAAATATATGTCACTTTCATTCTGCCTACATTGTTTGTCTGTCCTACTTCTGTTCTATTGGACACTTGTGGTTATGAACATCTGCGTTTCAGATATACCCTCATCCACTTGGACCACACCATGCCAGAATGCCTTTACCACTTGAGGTTGCACAGGAACCTGTCTACGTAAATGCTAAGCAGTATCATGGTATTCTAAGGAGAAGGCAGTCACGTGCTAAAGCTGAACTCGAAAAGAAACTCATAAAAGTCCGAAAGGTACTTGTGAATTTTCGTGTGACTTGAATTTGCTTTGAAACAGTGGCACCTAGTGTTTGTCCAATTCAAATTGGAGTTCTCCATTGGTTGCTGCCCTTTGATAAATTGCAAGAAGGTGTCTCTGTGAAACTTCTATTTTCATTTACTTTATTTGTAGATATTTATTCGTAGTGATGAACATTTGAAATGAGTAAAGTTCACTAGTCGTTCATGATGTGTTTTTTGGAGGCTCACTGATGCAATACCTTCTTTATATATGCCCGAGCCATGTTTGAGAGTTTAATCTGCCTCAAATTGTGCATAATGTGCAGCCCTACCTCCATGAATCTCGTCACCAACATGCCATACGTAGAGCAAGGGGTACCGGTGGCCGGTTTGCTAAGAAAACAGATGCTGAAAATGGTGGCCCAGCTGCAGCACAATCCGTCAGCTCTTCTGGCTCCGAACTCATGCCCTCCGACTCCGCCGAAACCTGGAACTCTCACAGATGTCGCTTCGAGGATCCAAAAGGCTCCTCCCAGTCTCAGATGCACAACGAGCACCACAAGCAAACAAACTCAGATCAGAATGGCGGCGGGTATGGGAACAGCAGCGCCTTCCGGCCCACATCATACCATTCTGGCAGCAGGAACGAGGAAAATGACTGTTCCAGCCAGCAATGGGGAAGCATAGCCAGCAACAACCAAGTCACTTCGCAGAGGCGTTTCGCAATTCAGTGAACTCTCAGTCTCCCCTGGGTCGCACGGCAAATCATTCTTGGCTTCGTTAGTGTCTGGGGAGGAAGGGCTACTCAAAAAACTAGTTGCATCTTTGTCCGCCGCACCTCGCTTCTTCATCGTCTTTGTAAACCGTTGTGTGTGTTGGTTCTAATATACAAAGATAGCAATGAAGCAGAGACTCAGCTTTCAAATGGAGTAAGACCAGAGTGAACAAATGGGCTATAAACATATCTATCAACTACGGTGGGTTTGTTGCAATAAAGTAGTTTTTAATTAAGTCCCATAAATGCTGCAACATGTTTTAATTGAGTTTAATAAAACTCAATTCCTAAGTCTAATCAATAGTAAAACTATGTTTAAATTCAATTTATTTATGCTCTTCTGAACGATTTTGCTGCTAGATTAACTCGTTGAAAAATAAAAATGATGTATTAATTGCTTATATATATTTTTAAATTTCCAATAATTTATGCGTAATTCAGTGGTGTTCGTGTGATAAGGTAAATGGAACAGCGCTATAAAATCACCCAGTGGGCCTAAGCCCAATAGGGATTGCCCATCAAGCCCAACACATACAGTTCCATCACAAAACCTATCGCTTATAGATAAGCGCATTCGTTTCATCGTCGCTTCAAAACCCTAGCAGCAGCACTCTTTGCATCGTATCATCAACCAACCAGACATGGCGGAAAGAGGTGGTGGAGATCGCGGCGGATTCGGCCGAGGGTTCGGCGGCAGAGGTGGACGCGGAGGTGACCGCGGCAGGGGCCGCGGAGGCCGCCGCCCGAGGAAGGAGGAGGAAGAGAAGTGGGTGCCGGTGACGAAGCTCGGCAGGCTCGTCAAGGAAGGTAAGATACAGACACTGGAGCAAATCTACCTCCACTCGCTCCCCGTCAAGGAGTACCAGATCATCGACACGCTCCTCGGACCGATCCTGAAGGACGAGGTGATGAAAATCATGCCGGTGCAGAAGCAGACTCGCGCCGGGCAGAGGACCAGGTTCAAGGCCTTTGTGGTGGTCGGGGACAACAACGGGCATGTTGGACTCGGAGTGAAGTGCTCCAAGGAGGTGGCGACCGCGATCAGGGGTGCGATTCAACTGGCGAAGCTCTCGGTGATTCCGGTGAGGAGAGGCTACTGGGGGAACAAGATTGGCAAGCCGCACACAGTGCCGTGTAAGGTGACTGGCAAGTGCGGCTCCGTTACCGTCAGGATGGTGCCTGCGCCACGTGGCGCTGGAATTGTGGCTGCTAGGGTGCCTAAGAAGGTCCTGCAGTTTGCTGGTATTGAGGATGTGTTTACCTCCTCGCGTGGATCCACCAAGACCCTCGGAAATTTTGTCAAGGTTTGAATTTTCTTGCTCTCGATTGACTCATATATTTGTAATTCGTCGTTTTGCATTTTCTCAATGTTGGTAAATTTTTGGGAGACTGTTTTACATTGTTGTTGATTCATATTGGTGGATAATTGCTATTGATATTCAATGGATTACGTAATAGAGCTTAAAATGAACTTGCCCGGGATTGATTGGCTTGTAATGGTTGTGCAATAGTGTTCATTTGACTTGGTTGATGTCTGATTAGGATGTTTGTTTCATCCTTTGTTGCGTAGGTTTCATTGTTAGTTAGGTATGACATCATGGTGGATTTTCATGGCATTCAAGTTTTTGTTCAAGTCAGCATTGTGGTCTTTTTTACTCATTGGTGATTATTTCTCAGTTTGGATTTTGGTTTCCTGCTAATGAAGTATCAGATGTTGGTTCTGATCTGGCTAAGAAATCTAGGCTCTGAAACTACATTGGCATGTCTCTTTGTTAAAATGGTTTATGGCATGGTTGTCTGCATCCATGTGTTGGACTATGCATTGTGCATTTTCTTGCTGAAATGACAGCTTGACTTGTGGAATACAAAGCATGCTGTTTATGTCAATAGAACCTCATAACTTTGTTTCACTGGAGATGAGCCGCAATAGCAGCTTCACCCGGGTATTCTTTTCAAATGCAGGCCACCTTTGAGTGCTTGCTGAAGACCTATGGATTCTTGACACCTGATCTGTGGACACCCACAAAGTTCTACAAGTCTCCCTTCCAAGAGTACACAGACTACTTGGCTATGAAGAGCAAGCCCCTCATCCTTGACAATGTGGAGAAGATTGAAGCCTAAAAGAGATTCCACATTCATGCTCTGTTTTTGTTAAGTCTTTAGTCTTGTCTACTGTCTCCAAACTCTCTCAGTTTTGCAACATGTTATTTTTACTCCTAAAGACATTGAGGTTTGTTTTTGAGTTTCATGGATCTTTTTACAAACCGCTGTTTTAAAATCAGTGTCTATCTAGCTCCGACTTTCTTAGTCGATCTATAATCATCGGCCGTGTAATTGCAGCATGTTTGAACTGCATCTTCATTAATTAATGCAAAATTCTTAATTACTTTAGTTAACCATTTGCTGTAATGTAGAGTGTTGGATTACGCTTGCTGCTGCCGCGTGTCTTTTATTAGTTCAAAAAGGACAGAATACCCAACACCTCCACACGGTGGCTGTTGTGGTCTGCAGAACCGGAAGGTACGAGCTTCTCTTCATTCTCGTTCTCTCCTTAGTTTCACTTTTCTTGACTTCTAGTGGACTGTAAGTGCTCCAAATGTGTGGCTATGTATAGATCGTATACTACATTTGACCTCCACGACCTTGAAACTCTAGGGTTCCAGTTCACGGAACTGAGCATCAACTGCTCAGCTGTATGCGCAGAAAAGGCCTGCTTGGTTAGCCGGGTGGATTTTGATTTGGGGTTTTGGTTTTGAGCGATGAGTAGTTGTTCAGTGGTCATTTCTTGGGTTGGATTTCGTTATTCTTTAATTAGCTGCTTCTTTGTAGGTTTTCACATTCCACCAACACCCATTTAGTATGAATTTGGAGCTGAATGGGGATACATCAATTTGCTTATTCTTTGTGGGTACAGATTGTTTCAAACTTATGTCATTCTCTTAACAATCACGAAAAACTATGTTAACTGTGAAGAGGTTGAGGAGTCAATCTTGACAATTCCCATGATCAGAGTTTGAATCTTCTTTTGATCGAATATATGCGTTGTAATTTATATTGAATTAAACTTTTTTTTTTAAAAAAAAGATGTTAACTGTGAATATGACTTCGTCTTTATAACAGCGAATATAGTTGGGATATTCG
The DNA here is from genome assembly GCA_002312845.1 of Kalanchoe fedtschenkoi. Classification (NCBI taxonomy): domain Eukaryota; kingdom Viridiplantae; phylum Streptophyta; class Magnoliopsida; order Saxifragales; family Crassulaceae; genus Kalanchoe; species Kalanchoe fedtschenkoi. The sequence goes on along the minus strand of NQLW01000053.1, from coordinate 1,998,686 downwards.
CGATACACAATAACGAACTTCACCTTATGCATCTTCACAATTATGAATAGCGAAGTTCATGTGTATTTTCACTGTCGAAGATGGCATGTATTAAGCAACGAAGCAAAACGAAGTTCGTAGTTAATAAATGTTCGCAATTAAACATAAATGAAATGCCTTATTTTCACGGATGTTAATCGCGAAAAGGATATATTGGAAACAAAACGAAATGAGCATGTAGATTTGATAGGCAATGAAGAAAATGACATAAATTTGAAAAAAAAAATCATGGGTACATATAAGATGGGTCTTGCAAATGTGTTATCTGAAGTGACAATTAGCTGACAATTGTTGTCTTATTTGAGGAGCCAGGGGCGAGTTGGCTGCGGGGTTCTCAAGCATTAGTAGATCGACAATGAGGCCTCAGATGCACCAGGAGCAGACTGCCGCCCAAGACAAAACTGAAAGTGAGAGCAGTGAGAATGAGGAGGGTACGAAAAAAGTGAAGAGGAGGAAACTTGGAGCTGATAAGGAAATGATGCACGCTTTCCTTTCAACAACAGAGTTCAATCCGTCAAGACTCAGGCCAAGGAAGGAGATACCGGTTTTGGAGACTAAGGCATCAAAAAGACCGGATTTGAAAAAACCAGCGCAGGATGTGATTGACTTCAGAATGGTGGATTTGTCCGATATAGATGGACCAAGCCTTATCGGCAGGAGGGTGGAGGTTTACTGGCCAGACTCGAGAAGATGGTTTAGGGGACGAGTCAAGACATTCGATCACCAGAAGCTGGTCCACAAGGTTGATTATGATGACGGAGATTGGGAGCGTCTAGACTTGAAAAACGAGGTGTTTAGGATGGAAGTCTTCCCTGGTGAAAATCTCAAAATCAAGCCCGAATGTAATACCGGGAAGAAAGTGAAACTCCCAAGAAGTAAAGTTGCCGGTGAACGGAAGCTGAGTGATGGACATGTGAAAGAGGATGATGTTGATGTAGGTGTTCGGGAGAAGGAGTTGGAGAAGGCTGGAATTATTTGCAGTGCCCAGACTGATATATCAATCGCTGCCCATCCTGAAGTGAAAGATAAGATGGTAGAGGTTGGTGCAGAATCCAATGTCCAATATCCCGAAACCAACCTTGCCAGCTAAAAGTTGAGGAGTATTAGCAAAGGAAATCAAAAGCAGAAGATCCCGCAGCTTCTAACTGAATATTTTGAGCAGCGGATGGGCAAGAAACATGTACGGTCTGGCTCCTAAGATCGTTAGTGGCGTCTCAGCTCTCCCAGTATGTAGATGGGATTCCACTTGTGCAATCGACATGCGCGAAGTTATTTTGTGAAGACGAAGAAAACTACGACGAAGGATTCAACAAAGTCTATTATCTTTGTGTTTTGGTTCACTAGATGTGAAAGAATTCACTAATCACATAATATATGCATATAGTGAAGAATTTGACTACATATTTTGAAATGCCACTTTTTACATGGCAATGTTCCTGGTTCTAGCCTCCACTGGCAAGTTAACTGATTCATTTGCTCACTTAAATACATTAAAGCTGTGTTTGGTTAATACATGAAAATAAAATTTGAGATAAAATTAAAAACAATTTGTTTGATAGATAGAAAGTTACGAGTAAAAAACTTTGATCAAAAGAGAAAAATAAAAAAGTATTTTAACACTTACATCCGATATTTACCTCCTCTGTTCTGTCTGAAAAAATAAGAAAAAAAGATGCCGAATCAGAAACTAAAAGATTATTTTTTATATCAAAATTCACCAACCGATTGTCATTGTAAAAACCAAAGGATTCATCATAGAAACTACAAAGCGCATCTGTTATATTCTCAAGCATCGATCTTCTCAATATCATCTAGAATAAGGGGCTTTGTTTTCCTTGCCAAAAAGTCTGTGTGCTCCTGGAAAGGCGACTTGTAGAACTTAGTTGGTGTCCACAAATCAGGAGTCAGGAATCCATAAGTCTTCAACAAACATTCAAAAGTAGCCTGCATTGAACAAGCACAAATTCAATCATCCTAGTACGGATCAGATGAACAATAAACATACTGAGATGAAGGTCAAGTAAGAACATAACAGATTAAGAATTGAAACATTCTTCATACTAAAGCCCTCAATGTTTTCAGTCTTTATACAAAGAATTAAGTCACACAAACTAGAGGATTAGTAGAAAAAACACCAGAGTAACAAATGCATGATAATTAATGCTGATTCAAGAAAATCATCAGACTACTGAACTCATGTCTCACTATAAACTTGACTCATCCATAAAGTAAAACCAGGAAACAACATGCTTCATAAATTTCTAAAAATGAATTAATGGCAGCAATGAGAAGCTGTGGAGTTTATCACAATGCAATCATTAAGCTAGACTGTCCTTGCAATGTGTAGACAATGCAATACAAACAATAATCAAAGGACCAGTAACCAAGCTAACAAGACTACAAAGAAAACTATCAAACATGGGATATATATTTCACTAGAAGCCATCCACAAAAATATGAATCAACAACCGCATAAAGCAGTAATGAATATTTAGCAACATTTGGAAATGGCAGCGACTAAGTTTTGAGAAATTCAAGATAAGGAAAAATCGAACCTTGACAAAGTTTCCAAGGGTCTTGGTGGATCCTCTTGAGGATGTAAACACATCCTCAATACCAGCAAACTGGAGAACCTTCTTGGGAACCCTAGCAGCCACAATTCCAGCACCACGAGGAGCAGGCACCATCCTGACGGTAACTGAACCACACTTGCCAGTCACCTTGCACGGCACCGTATGGGGCTTGCCAATCTTGTTCCCCCAGTATCCCCTCCTCACCGGAATCACTGACAGCTTCGCCAGCTGAATCGCACCCCTGATCGCGGTCGCCACCTCCTTGGAGCACTTCACTCCCAGTCCAACATGCCCGTTGTTGTCCCCGACCACCACAAACGCCTTGAACCTGGTCCTCTGCCCGGCGCGAGTCTGCTTCTGCACCGGCATGATTTTCATCACCTCGTCCTTCAGGATCGGTCCGAGGAGCGTGTCGATGATCTGGTACTCCTTGACGGGGAGCGAGTGGAGGTAGATTTGCTCCAATGTCTGTATTTTACCTTCCTTGACGAGCCTGCCGAGCTTCGTCACCGGCACCCACTTCTCTTCCTCCTCCTTCCTCGGGCGGCGGCCTCCGCGGCCCCTCCCACGGTCGCCGCCGCGTCCACCTCTGCCGCCGAACCCTCGTCCGAATCCGCCACGATCTCCACCACCTCTTTCCGCCATGGCTGGTTGCAGAGAAGTTTACAGCTGGTTAGGGTTTGCAGTTGCGCCGACGGAACAAAATGCTAAGATCATATAGCGCCGTCAGTTTAGGGTTTACGATGACCTCTGCACATAGTCGAGCTTGGCTCTACCAGATACTGGGCTTTTATTGGGCCGTAATTCGGGGCCTGTTGGAATCGATCGGCCCAGTCAATCACTCAACAAGTGGCGTCATTCAATTGGTGACTTACAAGTAGCCGGTGCACCGGAGTGTACCTGGTTTCACCTCTTTGTGCCCTTAATCTGCTTCGTCTACAATTCTCCGAGACCATTTGCGAATTTTGTGTCTTCAGATCGGAAGCTCGATACTCGTCCGGCGATCGTAGGTAAGATTTTCTCGATCTTTGACTTGTGGTTTTTGTCGGGGAAAATCTTTAAATTTTTCTGTTGAATTGGAATCGCGTCGTGCGGTGGATGATTTTTGATGCTGAGATTTGATTCAATTTTTCGACTTTAGGGTTCATGATATGTCGCTGTGAATTTTCGTTATTTGTTGTTTTGATAATTTTTTTAGTGATTGATATGAATATTAGAATGTTGATTTGGTGGTGATGGTGGAAAGTAGGGTTTCTGAGAATAGATGTCGGTGAGGTTATGCAACAGTGATGTGTTTGTAAATAGTGTGAATCCATTAGGTTGTATGTTGGCTAATTAGCAGACCGGTGTATTTGGGTCTTATGGGGTGAGGAATGAGAAGAGTATGGTATCACACAATCATGAAATTCACTAGATGTTTTTGTTGAGTAATTGTTTGATTGCTATGGAGGCACTGGTCGGCAATCAGGCCTTGTATGATGTGGGTTGGGTGACACTTTTTCAACCATGTATGGTATGCAAGCAGGCACATAGTATAGTATGATATAAAAGGAATGCAGAATTTTCCTGGGAAATCCATTTGCCTCTAGTGTTACTTATGGATTTAAGAATACATATTTCGAATTTCGTGGCAACAATGAAATTTTTCTGGCTGAGTATCCACGAGGTTAAGTTGTAGGTGACACCGCTCTGTGCTTCCATCCTTTTTAAGTTAGTTTTATTATTCGGCATGCGTTTGGAGTTTAGGAGCTCACTGGACGGAGACCTTGTCTTTCATGAAACTTGTGTTTCCATCCGTCTGGATGTATATTGGATAAGTAGACAGTTGTCTTTGCATTGACTGTGGGGAGAGATAATAAGGCTCTAGGAACAGTCACTGGCAATTTTTTTTTTTCAGAATTTTCTCGTTCATGCAAGATATGTAAGTGAGCATACGTTAAAACCACCAATTTAGTATGTTATAAAAGTACCCACACTCCTTTTGTTGAGCATTGAATTTTTACCACCATTGGTTTTTCTTTTTTCATTGTTTTTGCAGGTAAAAGTACCCACACTCTATTTTTACCGCTGTTGATTTTTCAGATTTTGTGTAGGAATGGCCGCCAAGTACATTGTCGGATCGGTTGCTGCATCATTTGCTGTTGCATTTGCATTGGACTACATTATTGCTGACAGGAAGATTTTCGGAGGTGGGTATCGATACAGTTGTCATCTTATATTATATTTATTGTGGCTAACTTGGGAAAAATTAATTTATTTGTTCACACCATTTTCGTAACCAGGTACCACCCCGAAAACTGTTTCAGACAAAGAATGGTGGCAAGAAACTGACAAGAAATTCCAAGCCTGGCCACGGACTGCTGGACCCCCTGTCGTGATGAATCCTATCAGCCGACAGAACTTCATTGTGAAGTCCCCAGAATCTTGAACATCCATTATGCGTCCTTAGTCCTGGAAACGGTCATCTTATTTTCCGACAGCACGAGTAATGTCATCAAGACCCATGCTCGCATTTTGCCCCTATCTATTCGGATTGTGCATACAATCTTTTTTCATTTCCTGTTTTGTTGAACTTACTTTTTTTCAATAAAAAGTTGCTGTCAAAAACCATTCTGCGATGTTCTGTCTCCTTTTTGATTGACAATTTTATTTTAGTACCATCATGAATGTAGATAGTGAGTCTGGTTTTGGAAACTTTGAAATCAAACAATTCCACATACATGGCTGTTGTCTCTTTGATGCTACACGCACTTCCATTGCAGGTATTTTGCGCAGAGTAAACCTTAGGTTCCCAACTCTGTGATTGTTGCTTTCCATGTTATTGACTTAATGATTTATCTTCAATGCAAGCTGATATCACTGTGCATATGATTTTTATAGAAGTTCAGTTGGCGAGCACCTCACTTGAGAGGAGTTATAGCTCTTGAGTTCGAATCCCCAAGGGAGAAAATGGAGAACCACTCTGAACTCTGTAGTTGTTGTACTATGCGTAGCTTGAAGTCCATTGTATTGCTCCTGAGTATGCAGCTAATGTAGCAGCTATTTCCTCAAGTACATGTTGACACCTTATGCCTCATTTTATATCTGTAGATAAGTTGCATATGGAAGCCATTTACCCGAGAGCCTCTTTTTAATCTTTTACTAAGTCATTATTTGTCTGAAGTACTTAGAATGTTTTGCTCGATAAAACTAAACTCCACCTAAAAATTCTCCTGCAACTTTCACCAACAAATCTTGATTTTTTTTTTTCAAACGATAACAAAGATAATCAATCGGAACAGAACAAAAGATAAACAGATTACAACCCTAGCTCAGCTAGGGAGATAAAGAGGTGAGTAATGATCCTTCAGCTTCTCCGATGCAATTTTGTGAGCATCCGTATTTAGCTTCCTCGGACAATGCTCGATACTTGCGATCTTGATTTGGATTTCTCTAGTATCTTCAATAATATTGTCCAGTTCCCAGTCTTTCTGTTCGTCATTCAAGCATTTTATCACCTCTAAACAATCACTTTTTATTTTAATCAGCGACTCTACGCCCAATCCAGCTACCATTTTGATTCCTTTTAAAATCGCAAGTGCCTCAGCAATTTTTGGTGAGCGAAACAGACCCAGATTTCCTCCTTCTCGTTTTATAGTCCTTCCCCGTTCGTTCAATACCACAGCGCCCCAACAGCCCCATTCTGAATGCTTACTCCACGCCGCATCACACTTGATAGTATGCTCTTATTTTCTGTCATGCAAGAGAAAAGGAATTGATGGAACTTAGGAATATCCTCGATAGCTACTGCAATTCCTCAGGACAGGTCATAAATCTTCATAAATCAAGGTTTACTTTGAGCAAAAATGCAAATGAGGAAGATGTAAACAAAGTGAGAAGAATACTAGGAATTTCCACCTCTCACACAAAAAACAAGTATTTGGGACTCCCTGAATCTTGGACCAATGGGAAGCGAAAGAACCTAAAAATTCTTACTGATAAAGTAAGTGTCCAAACTGCAAGTTGGAAAGAAAAGTTGTTATCCTTTTCTGGTAAAGAAGTAATGATTAAATCAATTGCATTATCTTTCCTAAACTTATGTTATGTCATGCTTTCTACTCCCAAATTCTATATGTGATGATATAAACAGAGAATTATCAAAGTTTTGGTGGGGCTCGAAGAATAAAGAAAGGAATATTCACTGGTTATACTGGAGGAAATTATGTGAAGTAAAAAAGACAGGCGGTCTCGGCTTCAAAAACATCAAATGTTTTAATAAGGCCATGCTTGCAAAGATAGGCTGGAGAATGATTTGCAACCCAGAATCTATGTTAGCAAAAGTTTTAAAGGGGCATTACTACCGAAAGACAAGCTTTATGCATGCCGAAAAAGGGAGTAACTCATCATACGGTTGGACAAGCATCTTAGCTGGAAGAGAAGTACTAAAAGAAGGAATATGCTGGATAATTGGAGATGGCAGGAAAATTGATTTTTGGGATGATGCTTGGGTGCCCGGAATAGAAGCAAAAAAGCCAAAACCAAGAATTGATATAAGAACAGGAAATTTGTTAGTGGCTGAGGTAATTGATTGTAATTCAAGGTCATGGAATATGGAACGCATCAAGGAACTAGTGACAGATGTTTCAGCAAACAAGATATCTCAAATCTTTTTATCCAAAAAAAGTAAAGAAGATAGAGTGGTGTGGTCACCTCGCAAAAATGGAAGCTACTCGGTAAAATCTGGTTACCTTGAAGCTCTAAATCAAATGAGAAGAGACAGAGCATCAACCTCGAATTCAGGGCAAATAGTAGTAGCAGACATATCATCATATCTGAAAACTGTCTGGAATCTGAAATCTCCTCCGAAAATTAAACACTTTTGGTGGAGATGCTCGATGGGAGCAGTGGCATTAGGAGATAACTTAAGGAAAATAAACTACGGCAGAAGCTTTCCATGCATCATTTGTAATGATGCTGAAGAAAACACCCAGCACCTCTTCCTAACATGCGAAGCTGTCAAACACATCTGGTTTGGATCTCCTTTTTCATTTCGAGTAGATTCTTTAAAACTAAATGATGATTTTGTAACAAGCATGAACTCTATTTTCAAGTTTTGTGAGCAATCCAGAGATTCAGATTACTTCAAAAGTTTGGCAGCTCAAATTATATGGGCAATTTGGAAAGGAAGAAACAAGAGAATATGGGATGGGGATCAGTTCAATCCGTTGGACATATTAACAAAGGCTTTGTTAAACAAATCTTGATTAAGTGTTACAAAATTTCCCTTTCCCAAACCGCTGAGTGTTGTGTATGTGTGTTTTAGTGGGATGTTGCTTGGTACAGGGTAGGACTGTCAATTAGGCAGGGTAGATCCAAATCCGCTCAGATCCCCTTTTTAAAGATCTGGGTCTACCCAATTGGGTATTTGGACCCGTTAGAGTCTACCCATTTAGATCCTTATTATGAATTTCTTTGAGTATTCTTTGATAATTAGTCTATTTGGATTTGAAATAAATTAGTATTTAATAAAAAATATTTTTTAAAAAATAAAAAATCTTTTTTTAAAACATAAATTTTTTTTAAAAAAAAATAAAAAAATATTTTTAAAAAAAATTAAAATAAAAAATTTATTTGTTTGAAAAAATAATTTTTAAAAAATTAATTTTATTTTAAAGTGAATTTAAATATAAACATATATTTTCATAATTTATTATTTTTATAAATTGATATTTATTTATTTATTTTGATACTTGAGCGTTAGAAGAATTGGTTTTGGGTCTAACGGGTCCAAATAATGGGTCTGAGTTTGAATCCAACTTTTATAAAATTATTGAATTTGAATCTGGATTCGGACCCGAATGAAATTAGTTTGGGTCTAGATCCTTCCAAATGGGTCTGGACCAGACCAGACCCATTGACACCTAGTACAGGGAACATCTCTTTCCATTCGGCATATTGCTCCTCCAAAACCTCGATAATATATGTTTCAACTCGTATTCTATAGGTGTTTTGAAAGCAAGTTTCAACTCGTCAAGGATTTTATAGGTGTTTTGAAAGCAGATATGTTATATTTTGGAAAAGTGTTATCCGATTTCCTCTAGTTATATGTTCCGTCTTTCTTTCATTAGTCAAGAGCTACTCTTATATATAAAGATAATGAAATTTTATGTGTTTTATTCTTGCATAAAACATTAGATTTTCAGTTAACCATATTTCTTATTGATTATCACTATATAATTTCCAGATACATTCCTCTGTACTTGATACTGACACTATAAATTATCTCTTACTACACAAAATTAACCACATCCGCACCAAAATTAAATCCATAATTCATTGTGGAGCGACTTGCATTATGATATCCAACACAGTCAACTCATAAGTGCTAATTAATCACATATACCTACTGTCTTATAAAAGATTTTATAATCAATTGTTCACTTAACATATCTTAGAATTCTTTGTATAATTACTAAGTGATTTTTCTTCAGATCTTACATGTATTGACTGATTACTCAAACTGCATATGTAATATCAGGTCATGTCAGTAAAAGATATAATAATCTTCCACAATCTCTATGTACATCACGGCATCTTCAAAATCATCACTATCAGCTGAGTATAAACGCATATTAGTGTCCGTTGGTGTTGATACAAGTTTACTTTCTTGCATTTTATATTTTTGCAAATGATCTTGGGTATTTATATTGACATAAAAAAAGTCCTCCGTTATTTTTTTTATTCCTATCCTAGGATTTGAAATATTTTTTTTTTCGATAGAAGGATTTGAAAATGATTGAGGGTTCGACTTTTTTCGATAATAGGCCAGATTAGATAAAAAAAATCTCAGGCTGTTGTGTAAAATTCATCCTCTAGTATGAGCCAACTTGTCTAGATCCAACTAACCACAATACATAGTAGTTAGATTTTTTATATTAATAAAGCTAAAGTGAGAAATAAAAATAATTTTCATTGTCATTGGAGATGATTTGTGATATTATTTTATTTATTATATTGTACAGAAATTAAAGATTTTTGATGAAATAGTTTTAAGGAACAAAATTCAGTGTTGCCAAGTAATTGACAACCACTTAAAAACGACGTAGTTTTAAAATTTATTCATCAATCACAAACTAACATGTGTCTCTTCTCGATAAAACCATCTTATTTTATACAAAACCACCCATATTTTGAGTAAAACAAATCCTATTTTGTATTAATTACTCTAGCTATAAACTAGTTTGACTGTACTAAATATATATCCATTTAGAAAATCCATGAGACCATTTACTAAAATATGAGGGACCTCAAAATAGTAAAGAAACTTTAAAATACTACAATGAAGCAATGATATATTGACAAAATAAAATTTTGAATATCCTTTCAAAAATTGATAATTACAAAATCAATATTTGAAACAAATACTAAATAAATACAAGTCTGGATTTTGTAGAGTTAATTATGCGTCACATTGCATCAATGTAATGAAAAATCTGTATGAATCAAGTACATGACTTATATTGGAAAGTGATAACTCCTTCATTACCCATGTTCATACATGATTAATGATTTCTATTCGAAATTATATCACATTTTTGTTGAGTAAGCACTTGGTGAAGTGTTCCACATCGGCGATTGAGAAAAGGTGACTTATATTGGATTGTTGAACCCTGACTTACAAATTTGGGCTTTTGAGTCGCAGTGGGGATAAAATCTTATATGAGCCGACCAAAAAATTCAACATGGTATCGGAGCTGATGGTTCATTGTAGGACCAATACGTGAGACGTGAGACACATATGGAGGCCAAGAAAATAAATAAAGGCACCCCAAACATGAAGGACGCTGCAGGGCAGCGCGCGAGAGTGGCTCTCAAAAGTGTGAGTAAGCTGGTTGGGCCAAAGAGAGTCATCGGGCGATTAAGACGTAGGTTAGAGCCTAAAAGAGGAGAGAAAGACATAGGACGCATGCCTCTTTTGATGGAGGGGGAGCATGTCACATTTTCTCAAGTGAGGAGGAGATTGTTGAATAAGCACTTGGCTAAATGTCCCACATCAGCTATTGAGAAGAAGAACATGTGACTCATATTGAATTGTTGAATCACAACTTACAAACCTGAACTTTTGAGTCACAAAAGGGTACAATCCAATATCAGCCAACCTGAAAATTCAACAATTTTTTGATTCAGTTATTAATTTTCCAAATTTTAAACTCTTATTCAATTTTCTTAACTTGTTCTCATCAAAATATTCGGAGACCATGCCACTGTGAAGTAGAATAAACCTTTACAGTATCAATTTAAGAACAACAAAGTTTTAATAGCTTTTTCATGTATGTGTATTTTTATTGAATCAGATGAGTTCTTAACATTGTGGGGTTGAAGCTTGATTACACAATATTAAAATAAGCTTTATGAACCGTTGTGTGGTGATGGCGCGGATGGTGGAACCTCGCCCTTCAAAATGCGGTCAGTAATGTCATGTGAGGTTTGTCTTAAAGGGTGATCGAAGTTGTGTGTATCACTTGACGCAGCCGAAGGTTGAGAAATTCCCTTAAGATGAATGGACTTTGATGAATCTGAATGTGGAACAACCTGACTCTTGACCACATCAGTGTCAAAACTTTGTTTTGAGAATTCCTCATGACTTTCATAACCATTGGTGTTGAGATAGGTTAATGGATCTGAACCTGCAACAAGATCATCTAAATGAATAAGCATAGATTTTTTTTATCAAATGTGATTTTTTCGCTTCATTTTCTATTATGTCTGAACCCTCGCTTGGTTTGTGTTTTATACTGACATTTTCACAGTTCCGAAATGCGAAAATTCATATTATTTTTGCTGTTTGGAACCGCGAAAATCTCTATGATTTTCGCACTTTGTAACTGTGAAAATCACATGAAATTTTTCTCGGTTGCGAACTGTGAAAATGATGAGAATTTTCGTAGTTCCGAACAGCGAAAAGATCAGTATGGAAAACAAATCAAGCAGGGGTTCAAAAAAGATAGAGAATGAAGCGAAAAAATCAAATTTGATAAAAAATCATGAACATATACCAACACCATTTGAGAATTTTCTATGAGATTATGGCCTTAAATATGTTTTGAATGACTAAAAACATAGAAAAAAATACCTTCATTATCAAGTACATATTGCGCGTATCCAGATGAGAGGGTACTAATTTCGTCTGACGATTGTTCTGATTTGAAATCAGAAACCTTTCGCGATGAGGAACTCACAATGCACAGTGAAAATATTATAGCAAAAAACATCTTCATTTTTACCCAACCCTGATCCTTAAAGAATGTTTGTGTGATAATTTGTTTTGGAAAAAATCAATGCTCGTAAGATTATATATATTTTATGCAGTTGTAACTATAATTAGGGATTTTTTTTTCTTATTCTTATCCTATTTTTAGAAGAAGAAAAAAACTAATTGTGTTGAAAACGAAAAATGCCAATAAAGCACATACAGGTAACCTTTTCACGCAATCAGTTTATTCTTTTTGTTTATAACTATATTTTTGTTTTCACATTTACTATCATTTCCCTTTCAAACTATACTAGTTCCCCGTCCCGATTTATTTAATACTTGGTTTGACTGGCTGTTTTCAAGGGAGATATTAAAATAAGTTTTACGATAATCAATATATTCGCATCGAATTCTATTGTGACTAAGCTATTTGATTTTTCAAATGAAATGTGTAATTTGTTATTAAATTTTATATTATTACTCATTTAAGTTATTTGAGTATGTAGAGGCTTGCGTCGATACTTTGAAGCTGGTGGCACTAGAGACCGTGGGTGGCGGAGCATCACAGAATAAAAAGTGTTATCTGTATGTATTTCTCGTTTTAAGTGTTATTATTATTTTAATTTTAATATTATAATGTTGTATAAGAAAATACTAAAATATGTTTTCATATTTTATGTAGATTTCACAGCAAGCAGACTAGAAGGCATGCAAGTATTATGTCCTGTGATTTTTGTACGATATGATATCACATATATCACAATCTCCAGATTTTCGTATGAAAGACCTTCAAGATGTAAGTAGAGAGTTTTAACTATATAAAATTATTGAAGTTTATTTTATATAACATTGATATGATAATTTTTATGACTATGTGTAGATTTTCCCATTCATCCTTTAACCATATTGTGCAAAACAATTGCTGGAAGTTCAAGATTTGGTGCGGAACGCATTAGAACATCATCGGACTTCAGGCGGTTTTTAATTTTTGAAAACAATTTATGAACTGAATTCTATTTATGTAATTTTAAATATTTAAATATTTTATTATAATTTTGAATCATGTTAAAAAAATTATTTAATATTACGAAATTAATTGATACTATTCATGTGTTTTTTCATAAAAAATAATTAATAACTAAATTCATTCATAATTTTTATATAGTCTCAAAAATAGTTTTCATATAGTCTCACCATCAAGTGGGTCGTAGTCATTTAAGTTAGCACTCGTGCACAGTAATAATTTTTTTGTGATGTCATTTCCCAAATCATTCTCAACATGCACTCCTTAGTGAATTGATATTTTTTTTGTTTTCATCTTCATAAACCACGTCATCTTCAAGAAGTATCTCATTGTAAATGTGGGTAGCCTTCATTTCCCTAACCATGTTTATTTAAGTTTTAATATTTTTTCTAGCAATATTTTTTTGTGATTTATCTGTTGTTGGATTTTGGTCATGACAATCTTTGATGATGTGAAGTGTTTTTATGTAAACACCATTTTCTTGATGTGGTCAAAAAAAGATATTTATGTAATCTGACCTCATGTCACTAAAGAGTGTCATGATAAGAATGCACTACCATATAGACCTGGAGCTTCATATTGAACTTCATAAAAAAAAATTATAAAACTGGGATTTTGTAGAAATTGTAAGTTACTTGGTGATGATAATGAGTGATAATACAATGATGTTTTAGCGAGCTTTGTTTAACCTACGCATATAATTCATCCAACCTTACCTAATTTAAATTCTAAATCAGCTCATGAAACTGAGATCTATGAGAAATTCTGATGCAAAGGAAACATTGTCGAGTAAGAGATGATTGGCATCAGCATTTTTACTTCATAAATTAGATTCAGGCCCACTACTGCAGTCCCAGGGATTTAACTAAGGATCCAAATCTCATGTAAATGGGAACTAAATGACAGCAATTCAATAATTAAGTACTACAGACAACAATTTCCTGTGTGATCTCATCCTACTTCAAAGGGGAGTTGAGACCTTCCTGAGAAGACAATGAGTGTATGATTTGGTGCCTTCTTGATGGAAATTTCGCTGTCTTCTTGCCGAAGAAATTCTCCTTGCTCAGATGTTTGAGTGTTCGTTTCGCGAAGAAAGTTTGTACCATTGGCATCGATCTCTCCTTCAGCTTGAGAACAGCAAAGAATATGAGCTTGTAAATAATGAGAATACATATAATCACCGCTAAATCCAACCATTTCGAATGTCCAATGTCGAGTCCTAGAATACTCTCCATTATGTATTCACCGGTCAGTTTCGGTTCCCCGGGCGTCATCGACTCAAATTCCATCCCGATCATATCGTTCTTGTATGCTCCCTGCATTTTTTGCAGTTGAATTCGCTCACATAATTTCCTGAACTTATAAAAGATCGATACTCACATTGATTTTTACAATGTACTTTTTTTTTTCATTTTCCGAGCTGAAGAAATACCTGCAATGCCCATGCTTGGAAATTGATATACGATATCGGATAGCGCCAGAATGGCTTGGGGAGGTCAGCCAGCGTGCGGAAAAACCCGGCTGTCATTATCATGATGCCCTACACAAAATAACACAGTAGTGAACTAATCTCTTGGTGTGTGAAAAAGATGGTTACATTTTTCAAGTAAATGCTTACAAGGGTCCCCGCGCCTACGATGATGCCCATCAGGAAGTTGGGAACCAGGGACGCGATAATCATCATAAGGCTCTCGACGATCGAAATGGAGACAATAAGGTCCAAGCCCCCATACACCATGCGCGAGAGTCCTGGGCGAAGAGTGACCATATTGTACACTATGAGCACCGTAGCTACAGACATCCCAACCAGGAACGGTAGCGCGGATAAGAAGTTGGACAAGACGTAGACATTCACGGCATAGTGTCCATTTAGTCTTTCCTTGTAGAAGACCTGCAAAAGCGCGCATTAGGTCCAACGCTTTTATTTCTTCGGGTGTTGAGGGTTACCCTAAAGTTGTACCTTGAGCTCTTCGAGGAAGGATGGGAAGCCTCCTATGGCCATAAAGGTCATGAAGCCGGTTATAAACGCGCCGCAAGCTCCCCGAGCAAAGATTGCTTTGTAGCTCGTCCCGATGTTGAAAAATATTGTGCCAACGCATACCGATAAAATGACATAGATCGCTACTCTCAGCCAGTAGTATCCGATGTCTCTCGACATGTTCACAAGAGATCTCATTGTGAGTGTTCTAAGTTGCTTCCACCACGTTGCTTTGCTCCCCCGTCTTGGCTTGGCCGTCAGCCCTTCCTGCATTACCCCGATTATATATTAAGAAACTCGTCAATTTTGTAAACTGGAAATGTTGTTATATACCCGAATCTGATCCTCACAATGTCTAAAATTTCTTGAATCCGAGCTTTAGTTTTTGCGTTGTAGTATGAAATTTTGTATTTATCGATCAAGATCGCTTTGATCTGCGCTGTTGCCATCTTGTGTACGGGGTCAGCTGCCCTCTCCAAGTCCTGCAATCCATAAACCCATGAATTTTGTCAAGAAATGAATCTTCTTGTCTGGAAAAAATTTGTTCAACACTTGGAAATTCAAGCAGTCTGAACCCTTACATCAGCCTCATAAAATTGTAGCCTGAAAGAAGCGTTCATTTTAAACGAGGCGGCCATTTTAAAGGACTCTTTCAGCGTCTTGGTGACAGCATCGAAATCTGAGTTGATGCACCGGAGGAAGTGGTCAGACGGGTTTCGTCTACTAGGACATGGGAAGCCAGCCTCTCTAAAGAACTGTAGGATGACACATTTTATACTAACGGTTATTTAGAGATGGGTAAACATGTCATTGGATTTTGCAACGAGATTGTGATATTTATCAACGAGAAAATGACAATTAGCGACGAAAATGTCTTGTTGGGAAACATAAATTTTGTACTTGTACCTCCACAGCCGAGCTGGCCTCGCCAAAGTAGACAGTCTCCCCGCCAGAGAGCAAGCACAGGTCATCGAAGAGCGCAAAAACCTCGCTGCTAGGCTGATGAATGGAGGAAACCACCGTCTTCCCTTGTCGCGAAATGCTCCTAAGTGTCTGAACAACGAAGAAAGCGGATGCGCTGTCGAGCCCGCTTGTTGGCTCGTCGAGGAACAGAAGACTAGGCCTCGTGAGCGTCTCCAGCCCGATGCTGAGTCGCTTCTTCTCGCCTCCGCTTATGCCTCTCAGGTGCCAGTTCCCAATCACCCGGTCTGCGCAATCCTCCAAACCCATTTCTCCTATGGTGTCCTCCACGATTGCGTCAATGTCTCGTTTGGACATTGTGGTTGGGAACCTTAGGTTTGCTGAGTATGTAAGTGTTTCTTTTACTGTCAGTGTTCCTAGAAACGAGTCTTCTTGCGTTACATAAGCCTATAGGGCATAATAAATATCAAGTGAAAATCTTATTATTTTCGGACATGCATTTAAATGTAACTTGTAACTTACGACACCACCGTAGTCTAATCTTTTTTTCTTCCCGTTCAGAAGAACGCTTCCGGACATTACGACGTTGCCTGCAAGCCTACCTGTGGCAATAAGTTACAACCAAAGACTTAGATTTCTGACCAACAAAACAAAGACCTAGCGCCAATAAACAAACCTAGTAGATTCACTAAGACTTCAACACAAAAGCATGCACACCTAAACCTAATCATGAGGAGAATTCGATCTCTGAAGCTTAACATTTATCAGCTATAATCCCAGATTTCGAACTGTCGAATTCATAGTTGTTAATAGTTAAAACCAGATCGACCGGTTTAACTGATTGGATATCGAACCAGATTTGGTTCTGATCCGATTTACATACACTTATCGACCTGCACAACATATAGGGTATAACCGGACTGAATGAGCTGGTTCATAGGAAGATCCCTTAAATCGACTAGTCTTATTATAAAATCATTCATTACACTTATCAAGTGACTGATTAAGAATTAATTAAGGATCTATTAACTAATTAATAACTATTAAAAGAAAAACTAAGCAAAATTTATCCGGCTCGAATTAAGATGGCTTGTCCAGCTAGTGAGAACTTCTCAACTACGCTTATTATTATTTACATATGAAAATTATAATTAAATATTTATAATTATCCATCCGGTTGGACCGACGAACCAAAAGCCGAATGTCAGTTTGAATTAACCTCTCATCAGATTTTAATGACTACCCGCGGTGGGTACTAATTTGTACTATCTTAGATGGGCCAGATATTTTGTTTATGACTAGAATCTAAAATGAGGAAATTGCTATTAGTGGCTAAATTAGGTTATTCAAGGTTACCGGCACATTCAAATCTTGGAACCCTAATACTGGTGAGTCATAGGAGGCTAAAAATTATTGATCATTTCTGACACTTTAACCTGCATTCATTTATAGTGCACAACTACTTGCTATATCTCCCCATACTGCTCGCCAGCCGAGCAATTGAATTCTAAAACTCTAACCTAAATTGTTGGAGATAAATGAGCCTGTGTATCCACGGTTGTATGTATATGCGCATGGACTTAAAGATACCAAGCTTAGTCAAAATATGTCTGCATCTGTTACAGCCAAAAAATGATAGCTTAGCTTCACAATGAAGTCTTCAGCTACCCTTAAAATATCAGTGTGTTGTACTTTTTATTTCTTATTTAAGTTTAGGGTGCCGTAAATTTCGAACACAAATTTATTAAAATATAAATGAAAAGAAATTATGTTACAAAAGTATCAAGAAAATAGAATCTAATAAGAAAGTAAAATCCAAGAACACTGAACTAAAAGGTGTAAAGTGGTGAAGGGGCCGACCTGAGAGAGCGTCGAGAAGTGTAGATTTGCCAGACCCAGAAGGACCCATGATGGCCGTGATCCGACCGGGCTCGGCGAATCCGCTCAGCCCACTCAACAGCCACTTACTGGCTGAAC